>OZ023331.1:30383640-30753640 GCA_964007535.1 Brachyptera risi | reverse complement strand
GAGACTAGAGAACGTGTTCCTCAAATAGAACTTGCAGGAATTTGAGAAAAGTAAAATCCCATTGAAATTGTATATTATCATTCATATAAGATGATTCTTATATAGAGTTTCCACGTTGTTTCTATTGGTTGCATTTTCAATGAGGTGTATCATTAAATCATACAATAGGTTTATAAGTATTCCACCACATACCACACATACGCAAACACACATGGAGTGGTTATAGTGTTTTCGATAATTCTGATCGAGTCACTTTTATAATTTTGATAGAAATAGTTTCTTGAGCTCATTCATGAATTTACGAAAGGTAGAACCGATATCAAAATATAACTCATATCTCATTCACACATTCGGATCATCTGAATACAGCATGATATGATTCTGGAATAATGTATTCAATAAGACTCTTTGGTTATGTTGAAAATTGAGAAAATCAGTTCGTTAAAATAAATACTTATTCGTCATAATCAATGATTCTTTCGATACATATTTTTGAGAGCTTAATTCGACATCTTATGTAATGACTTCATCAAAACATTTGATAATTGAGATCACATGAAAGTATATGCTTGATGCAATTCTGTGTGTCATCAATTTGTGATTATTCATCTATAAAACCTTTGAAAAATGATGTCATATTTCCTAGAATTCAATGATTTGGATGATGAAGTTAGATTTGTTACTCATATCAATCGATTGTTGTGTGTATTCAACTAGTGTAGTCCATGTTCCATTTTGTTGGATAGCTAAATATTCATATGATCGATCAAAAACTGAGTGCTGTGTTTAGGTTCAGGTTTTGAGATTTTAATGAAGCAGTTTTCATGAAGAATGCTCCAAATCATATGTCTCTGTCAAAATGATGAGATTTTATATCACAATCGTCCAGAAATACGTGGTGACATTCTCATATCCTCACATTTATTCACACATCTTTATCACCATTGGACCAAGAATATATATTCTTCAGTGAAAGAGTTATACTTGATTACACGATATGAAATAAAAAGTAGCCGATATTCATAGAACCTCGCGTGAATGAGGTAAAACTCACTAAATACTGAGTAATTTAACGCTTTCACAGATGTATCCATGAATCTGATTGTGCACCTTGTATTGAGAAAAAATTAGCCTTCATCTATCACAGAATTAAATATATAACGATAATATTAGTTGTTTTCACGTTGGTAGAAGATCTTCCCCATTTGTGAATATGAGATCGCGTTTCACGGATGCTAAAAATAGTGTTAGAGCTGATTTTGCACCGAAGAACGAGAATATAATTGGTTATCATGGTTAACAAGTCAATCTATTCTGATTATCACTTATGATGATGATGAAAAAAAATCGGATCTGAGTATATCAAACAAATTAACTGACAAAATAGCGAACAGTGACTTCAAATCGTTATTCTACACCTTAATCGCATCTGAAACAAATAGTTGCACAGCTATTTATTTCGTTAGAATCCAAACAACACTGCTTCTTGGAAGACGTTTTCACTATCGGAGTGCCTCGCACATAGTTCTTGTTACTCCAATATCGGTAAACCATTATTCTCGTTAATGGTCTCAATTGAAACACAGATGTGAGGTTTTAACAGGTTGTGAGGAAAAAACCTGTGAGAGATAAGTAGACTTTTTTTGCTCCACATTACGAGGTGTGTGCTCCCTTTTCTGAATGCAAAACATAGCTCAATGGTGTCTAGGAACTGAGACATGTGTTCTCTAGTGGTAGATTTTATTAGCTGAGCGTATACGTGAATGAGACCTTTTTCAACTCCGCCAATGAGATTAGAGTTGAATGAAAGTTGAATACGATGTCCAGACGTTCGTGAATCTCTGTTCATGTTTTTGATTAATTTATCTTCAACTCCTCTCCACTTATTTGAATTATGATACTCCTTTGAGGAAACCGTATTACTATGTTTACTATATTGTTTTGTATAACAAAAATCAACCTGATGGTAATATTCCAAGTATCGTATTTATTGTTCTTGATAATAATGTTGACCGTCTTCCATTATGATTTTATGAGGTTAAAAATGTTAAAATACAATGGTGAAAGAAACGAAGCATCAGCAACGCTTCAACTGATGAAAGTGGTGAATACATAATCATTCCCGACATATTCCATTGAATGACGGAAGCTCCTTCATTCTGTTAAAATCCTGAATCACTTTTAAAACTCTATTCAAATCATGCAACCTAATTATCAATCGTTAGAAATCCAAAAACCTTTCCTTCGCATGTCAGTGAGAATGAACAAATTGAGTACGAATTTTTGAAAGAAAAAAAATCGAACAGATATGTTCAGTAGGTCCATTGGTATTATTTTTATCAAGAAGTCAGGTCTAATGCCTTGAAAATGTTATCAAATTGAGAGTAGTGTTTGCACTATTCTGAAACTAAATTTTGATCATAGTAGTCTTTGAAGCAATCAAAATGATCCCCGATATCCGAACATTCATTCATCACTCACTGCTCACCCCACCGACTATACTGATACAATTTGTCGAAAATTCTAACAACGTCGACAACTTGACGCAAAGTAATTGTTCATCAGATAATTTTGATGACAATGCATATACAATATTTTTGAGCGTTGCATGGGTTGATTGATTGATTGATCGACTATTGTTTGTTCAACGACCCCACCAACAGCTAGGTTATACAGAGGTACAAATCAGCAGGTGAATATGAAACTACGGAGTAATGATAAGTGAAGGGATGTCTACGAAATCGTATGCCTTATGCGTCCCGCATGAGCTACTGCGATCAAGCTGATCAAGCTACTAAGGGTGTCTAATGGTGTACTATAATAGAAAAATTTTGGCATCAAGATCATGGTTATTTTAAATTGTCTTATTGCTTTTTTTTTCATCATCATGAATGTTGCTGTGCCTCGCAGCTTAAATTGTTGCAATTAGAAGGGTGTCAATACCCAAAATTTTCAATTTCCGATTGATAATTATGTACTATTTATACTATCAATATTATTATGACTTATCAATTTAAAAAATATTCTGTATTATGTGTCTTTTAGCTAGTCAAAAGACTTCTCCAATCAAAGTGTCTTAATACTGGTTCTCATGTAATAATTTTTTTCTCACAATCTTGTGCAACTGTCTACTTTTTTCGTTACTTGATGTATTTTGATTACTTAAAATCAATAGTAATCAAAGAAATCTTACACTTCCTAAGTGGAATGTAATAAATCACTAAATGTAAATCACTAAATGTTTTCCTTTTTTTCGTTTCACTTCAACTACCTTATTATTTTCAATGTTCGAGAAATACGTCCGAATTTGAATTGTAATTATAATTCACTATTTTAACCCACATTTAGGCCTTTTTTGAAGGTCTTTTTGGATGTTTTTTTTGTTGTAATTGTGTTTTTCTTTCTGTATCAGTGTATGTGACCAATAAAAAAAATACAAAATAAATAAATAAATAATAATCCTAATGAAACTCACTCAACCACCTGTATCTGAAGAAAAAAATAATAGCTTCCAGGATTCGAATATATATATATATATATATATATATATATATATATATATATATATATATATATATATATATATATATATATATCTGTGAGCCTATATCACAAAATATATATTTTATTGATTTGAATCGATATTCATCAAAATACTACGGAAAACATTGGATTTCAGTTCAAAATTATCATTTAACCAAAACCACAAACAAATTCTAAGTTCCAATTTTCTCTAAGCTGAACTGTTCTGAGCAGCGAGTTTATGTAGACACACACACCTTGGTTTGAGTGGGGTTTCACTTCAACTTCCAGCGGTTGAGCCACCGTGGGTGTGCGTGTTGTTGGGCTATTGAAATCTGTTAATCCTACACCATTAGTGTACATAATAGACACGTTAAGCAATAACGTGAAGAAGTGGGTGGGGTAGATCGATTCATATCAACTGGTGCTAAGGCCACACAAGTAGTGGAATAACTATACTTTTCTAGCAATTAGACAAACTCAAAAACATGAGAACGTAATAATTACATAAAACAATGAATGAACATGTAGAATGTACATGAGAATTACAAATTAGGTGAATTCATTATAGATTAGTCTCTATCTGCTCGTAGCATTTGATTCAAGAAGTGAATAATATGAATATATCCAATATACCTAATGGGATAAAAAAGCATGAGAAATTGACATTGATGAGATGATATTAAGATTGATATGTTAAGATTCCCTGAAATTTATAATTCACTCGAAAAAAATAATCTTTTTGAATTTTTTCTTCTGAATTATTTTGGTGAGGTTTCTATGAACTTTGAAATGGGTTTTCTCAGGAGTGATGCAACAGACTGCGCCCAGGAATGATAGTGATTAGAATAAGAAAATTAGATTTGTAAATGCCAACTTTCAACTGAATTCGTGATATCGTTTGCCTGTGAATCGCGAACAAATACAAAGAAGAACATGTTATTTTTCTCAAACATGGTGAAATTAAGCTTCCACTTCGCCCATCCAATGGAATATTTCAATATTCGGTCAAAATGAATTAGCTTAATCTGTCATATGAATCATACAGTAAATAAATATTGGAATGTAATTTTCTTCGAAAGTTTCGTTGTTTTTCTCACTCAATCTTGATGAAGAAAATCAAAAAATCGAACAGATTAATCACCGAATAGTGTCTCTAATGAATTCCAATAGGTAACAAGGATTGCGAATTTAGCAACCCGCAGTGCAGCGGTCGTGCCAGTATCAGCCGGACAGCATCCCGCAGAGCAGCGGTCGCGGTAGCACCGACAGACACGGCAACACCACATATGAACTTAAAATTACACCATAATTCTACTCATAGTATTGTAAGGAGAGAGCTCACATAATTCCTCAGTTGTTGTGCATCAACCACAATCGTTTTGTACGATTGCACGTTGATGTGAACAGATTTGATCAAAAAAAATGATCATTCGTCAACTTGAAAGATAATCTTTCTGTATTCGTTGGTTGAAGGATAAGATTTGAAGACTTACCACATTCCAGCTGTTGAATCTCTCCTCTTGAATCTGTCCACAAATTTCAATTTGATCAATTTCTGTCAATCAACTTCGAAATCATTATTCATTTGAGTTTTGTCATATTCATGATATAGGGCCTACCATCAAAATATCACGTCACCTCAAAATATTTCAATATAACTTCACTGCCAAATTTTATCAATATATATAAATATATATATATATATATATATATATATATATATATACATATATATATATATATATATATATATATATATATATATATACATGTATATGAATATATATATATACATGTATATAAATATATATATATATATTCATATATATATATATATATATATATATATATATATTTATATATATATATATATATATGTATATATATATATATATATATATATATATATATATATATATATATATATATATATATATATATATATGGGGACGGGTGAAATTCCGTCGAAATGTCGAGACGCAAATTTTCAAGTACGTGGTTTCACCGTAGAAATTAGTTTACTATCCAATATTGTCCACGAGAATCTACGTGAACATATATATATATATATATATATATATATATATATATATATATATATATATATATATATATATATAAATATATAAAACATATTTTACAGTTCAAGAATTCACTACATTGAGTGACCTTACCGATTAGAATCCATGTTTGAAATTATCATAAAAATCATAGTATTGATAGTTTCTATACATTTTCTCTGAATAACACGTTCATGATATTTTCGGGATCGAATCTCTCATGTGTTCAAAATAATGCATTGTTTACTGATTTTTTCTCATTCTGTGCTCAAGTGGCAGCTGTTTTGACGGTAGCGTTTTTAATGAACTTCTTTCTCCGGCTCACTTTTTTCCGTACGGATTAGGCCATATATTTTGATAAATAATTGACAAGTATGGATAAGAACTTATGATATGGAAGCTGAGCTAAGGTCTGATGTTCTCATGAATAAGCTCCAAATTGAGAGATCATACTTTCTTTTTGTTCATTCATTATCAGCTTATTGTCAACCGTGAAATTACCATCTATTGCTGGGTTGTTATTCAAAAAATAATCACATAATATATTTTACGCTCTTTCACTATCACAATAATTAATTCCTTTCTTCCTCTTATTCCTTTCTTTAATTCCTTTCTCATCAATCATATTAGTTGATATTTCATAAAGTACATGTACCACACATACAGATCTGGAATTCAACACACTCCTCGACTTTTGATCATTAGGATTAGGTAATAGTTTCAAACAAACCCTGGAAGAAATCACTTTTGGATCCGGATAGGTATGTGTCTACAGTT
The DNA here is from genome assembly GCA_964007535.1 of Brachyptera risi. Taxonomy (NCBI): domain Eukaryota; kingdom Metazoa; phylum Arthropoda; class Insecta; order Plecoptera; family Taeniopterygidae; genus Brachyptera; species Brachyptera risi. The sequence continues at coordinate 30,747,278 of OZ023331.1, read as the reverse complement.
TCACAAATTAATCATCCTATATTTCAAGATGTTTATAATATAATCACGAACGCGATTTTCCCTTTCGTTTCCCACAATTTGATTAATCGTTCACGTTACTCTGTGGCTAAATGATGAGATAGTGTCACAGAGTCATCAGTCTGTATTATTTTCATAGACTTAAAGTTTCACGTTAGTTGGTTGGTATGAGTGATACATTGCCTAATGGTTTAATAATTATACTGTTGGTGTTAGGTGGCGCGGCAGAACTGAGAGACAAACTAAAGTACAGAGACATCGATCACAATGCGAGCAAAGTGGAAAATAATGGGAGTTAAATAGTTCCTGATTATTCATAAGTTTTTTGTGTACATAAAATGTTTGCTCTGGAATAATGAAGATAAAATATTATCGTGTGTGACATTTGAATACAGAACAAACGTGTACTTTAGAATATGACAAAATGCTTGTTGAAAATGACGTGGTTGAGAATAACTGCACACCATTCATACAAACAATATGGTTCACCGATATACATTTTATCGAATACATCTTTAATTTTCATCATCTTTGTTTGTGGAGAGAACACTTAGAATAAATGAATAATTCCGAGTACAGAATATGATCGTTCATGTAGTTGGAAATGACAAACACATGCAACAGTTTTGAAGTTTCAATAAGCTGTTATTAATGAGAATGATAATAATAACTCTTCATTCAGCAAGGTAGCTATTACATTATTACATTATTACATTATTACATTCATTTACGTTTTGGTATTACAACACCAAAAAGGCCTTAAAGAAATATGATTCAGGTACATAAGATACATACATTCAATAATTGTCCTACTTTCATGATGACTCAAAATCATAAATACTAGAATTCTTCATTAACAAATGTTACACACATTATTCTATATTTCTGAATGTTCGTTACTTCTTCCACACTATTATCTAACCTATTATAAAATCTGGCACCACTGTAGAAGACAGATTTATTAGTACTTGATTTGTTCTTACCATTTAAATTCAGGTTATTTGCTCCCCTCGTATCGTGATTGTGTACCTCCGCTACAGTATATAATTAAGTTGTCCTTGAATACATATTTTGATGCAGTGCGTATTTTAAGAATGAAAATATTAATATTCGTTACATTATGGCTCCATTGATGAAGTAAAATGATTTTAAAACAGGAATGATGTAAGTTATATTTCTGATTGAATTCCACAGAATAAAAGTCATTGCTCTTGGACTGAGACAAGATTTCATTCCGCTGTCAGTTTCACCATCTCATTTTTCATGTCATTAAATAATCGAATAAGAATGACAGGTTCCAATTCAACAATGCAATCAACTATATTATATCTACTAGGAACTTAACGTCATCGAAGCTTATTTGTTACAAATATCTACCATCAGCCTGAGTAGCTACGTTATTCTACCACACGATTGCATAAGTTGACACATCAATTCAACTTCGGAAACAACCAGAAGAAAAACAAATATCCACAACAAAACGTGCGAGCATGAAGAGAGTCAAACTCCAGAGAACCTGACGAGTTGAAAGCTCACACATACCACAAAAGTCTGTTTGTCTGCAACTTTCAAACCAACATCTCTCTCATGTGGTAAAGTGTCCCCCTATCTCATATTGACCGTCTCGTTCTCTATCATGTGGTGAATAATCGTTCTCGGTCAGATGGGCAGGATCAAAAAGCTCATTATATAACCTACGGTTGGCCAGGCTGTTTGGTCATACAGATAGATGACTATTGAACTCTATCTAATGTGGAGGGCATGAGAACGTGCGTCTACAAGTGGATCTAAAGTGGAGAAAAGGCGTGAAGTGGGGATATGAGGGCATATGAAGTACATATTACCAGGATAGATCTCGAGGTACTGGCACTGGCAAAGCTATCTACATATCAGGGTTGAGTGAGTGGGGGTGGGCTTTCGTGGGGGACTGAGGGCATCACTGTATATAACAGACTTGTATTGGTACTGTGAAGGTTTGAACGCTCCGGGCAGAGCGTTACAGTCAAAGGGAACCACTGACAAGTTGTGGTGATGGGGGTACAAGGAGGGGGTGAAAGTAAGGCTCAAATACGACGGAACAATATATAGATGATTATTCTTTCATAATGATACATACGTGATACCTGAACTCACCATCATGTATACGGAGGTGTCTTGTTACGGCCATATAGAATTAGCCCAATGATGAAAATATAAAATGAATCCAAACTTGTGAAATACCGTGTATGCGAGAGTGATTAGAATGGAATCATCGAACAGAAAGACCATTGGTGAAACTTTGTGTCACAGAATTCGCCATTGGTATGAAGTCTCTGATAAAGTCAGTGACAGTAGGTGCTAGATGGAGGTGGGGAGAAAGAGAAATTCATCGGATCACAGATGTCTTTCATTTTTGTGATCCATTCCGTACATATTATATATATATATACATATATATATATATATATATATATATATATATATATATATATATATATATATATACATGTATATACATATTTATATATATATATATATATATATATATATATTTATATATATATATATATATATATATATATATAAATATGTATATACATATATATATATATATATATATATATATATATATATATATATATATATATATATATATATATATATATATATATATATATATATATGAATGAGAACTGCACATTTCATACAACTATAATTCTTCATGTACTTGTATAGAATGAAATGATTTTTGGGTTGAATTGAATCGGATATATATATATATATATATATATATATATATATATATATATATATATATATATGTATATATATATATATATACCTGTGTGTGTGTGTGTGTGTGTGTGTGTGTGTGTGTACAGTCCAAACAACAGAATTCACTGTTATGATTGAAGAGAGATATACAGTACTGATATGTTTCAATTTTTAGTTCGCTGTGTGAAATAGTTTCTATGTAAAACGTGAAATTGAGTCATTCATTTAATGGTCCGTGCTAAGATCTTTGAAGGTCAGGTACCACTCGATTATATTACTGTTAAAAGTTTAATTTATTGAAGTTTGTAGAAGAATTAGCTGAGCGTCTACAGGAGAAATAACGAATAAAACTATTGATGTCAAATGTCAAATGCAGCTTGATATCAAATATAATTGAAACTCGGGGGAATTGCATTCAACACTTGCCTAGTGAATATATATATATATATATATATATATATATATATGTATATATATATATATATATATATATATATATATATATATATATATATATATATATATATATATATATATATATATATATATATATTATATCTACCATCACTTGAACTCAGTATTATTCCACAGACTCATTAATTTTCAGCCCTACAGATTAGTTCCTGAAAATACTTCAACAACTATAGTCAGAAACATGTGACAAAAAAAGTGAACCTTATTCTACTACGATATTGTGTACTTTCATCATACAAAAATCATAGCTCTTCTCAATATCGTTTACCTATAACACACAGAATAGTCAATGTCAGAGAAAAATCCAATATTATAAGACTACAAAGTGTATACTTAGGGTTATAGCTATCGCATCGATGGATGGGCAACAGCGTTCTAGGTTTTCAAGAGCTGTGCAAGCAGCTTTATGATAAAAAAATCACAAATGTGCTTGGACTCCATCACAAATTGCACTGGTTTCTTCTATATTGCACTACGCGTCCTAAGCTCAGTTTCAATCAGATACTCCATGGGATTCTCATGAATGAAAACTGAGTAATTTTTCTGTTTCGAACATAATTTACATTGTTCACATTGACTCCATTCATAGTTGACCAAACTGGACGTCTATCAAAATAATCCGATTCACAATAAAGTTTGAATTTTGATCATTATGATTATTATTATTGTTGTTTTATCAACGACCCCACCAACAGCTAGGTTACCCGGGGTTTGTACCCGGGGGTACAAATGAGCAGGTGATTATGAAACTATGAAGTGATGATTGGTGATAGGACATTAAAAAAAACCCACACCTTATGCGGGATTCGAACCCACGCCTAACGTTTACTCCAATTTCTGAAGCGTTGTCTCAGCTGACCGAGCTACCGAGGGTGGCTTGATTATTATGCAAAATTACGGAAAATTATGGTCATATACAGCGCAGTCCTGGTGTTGAAGTTCATTAGTTTCAAGTTATCAAAATGGGGTGGTGAGATCGCCCTTGTGGTGCCTCGTCCAAACGATCCTATCTTTCTTCCATAGACTTAATTAGGGAACAATGATTTTGTATCAAGTCTCGATGTTATTGAAAAAAAAATACGTAAAATTGGAAATTCAACGATTCACATGTAGGCCTATAGTTACCAGCACTGACGAAAGTCTGCATTGGTAATAACATGAGTGATAATCAACAGAACACAGGTAATTATCCACCGTTAGGATAGCTCTATCACAAGGATATACCAGAAACATTCTTCATCTGTATGTAATACGAATCTGAAACCCTTCACTCGACTGCATAAGCTTTGTGGTTCTCTGTCATACTTTTTCATCATGTTTGAATGTTGTCTTCGTACGGAATAAAAATAATGCCTATTTAGAGGTTTGTATGGCTCAGTCAATTATCGCACTGTAGTAGAAACTGAGGTCAGGTCGGACGTGGGTTCGATTTTCGCATAAAGCATGAGTTTTTGTGAAAATCCTCTGAATTATCATCACTTCATCGTTTTATTCCAATTCACTTATTCGTCCTGGTATAACGTAGAGTTTGATGAGATGGATAAGGAGTAAGCAGCAATAAAATGGATGAAATGATAAAATAAATGCTCATGAACAAACCAGAACAAGTTAACTATATTTTTCCCAAAATCCGAATCAATTTGGAAGTTGTTTTTATATATGGAAATATTCGAGTATATAATATCTCCATTCATATGGAATATATTAATGGCACAATCATGTTCTTGTACAAAGAAATTGACTAATCGGATGTTGATGTGCATTTATTTATTTGTTTATTCTCTTGTTTATGCATATAAATGCTGGTTACAAGGGCAAATATAAGGCCAATATTATAAAGATAAACATGATATTGACAGAATAAAATGTAGTATACAGAGATCTTAATATTAACAATATTATAAGATAAACATGATAATTGACAGAATATAGTAAAAATATAAATGTAGTATAGAGTGATCATAATATGTAATACTTAAGCACAAGAAAAATAGATGTTAGCCTAGATGTAAACCGAAAAGTGTTTATAAATTTGGTTATTTATGTTTCAATGCGAAATCAATTTTGACAGTTCCATAATCGATTTGAACAATGCTTGGATACGTCAGCAGCATGTGGATATAGATACATGTATTCAACATTCGATGAGCACATGATCCATTCATTCATGGTATTTGGTTACATATTTGTCTTCACGGAAACCTTTATTCGTTCTGTCTGTACGTGGAGCATAAACTTCACGTTTATTGACAGGTATAAATCCTTGTTCGATTCAATGGCTTATAAAATCACGTGGCATCATTTCCGATACAGAAGACATATCTTGAAAAATCACTCAGTATTATCGGTGGCAGTCAATGATGTGATTTGCAACGCAAACAAACAGTTGAACTCTCTCAGATACGGAGAGAAAGTGACGGAGATATGTACTGAGGGAGAAAGAGATAGATAGATATTCCTCTACCTCTATTATTTTGTTTCTATTTCGCGTCTTTTCGAGCAAGCTTATTTGCCTATACGCAGAGTCTGGTTCGATAAGAGATTCAAAAATTGGTTCAAGACAAATAACTATATGACATATATGGAGCAACAAAGTCTGAACTGATATAATTATATAATTACGTCACCGAGTCTATCTGATTTTTGCTCGAATTGTTCATAAATTATTGTGTAGAGACAACATTAGGGCATATATTATGAAGATTGAATTTGAGTTACGAACTTTGAAGCGGATTTTATACAGCTGGTTCAATTCACAGTATGTCTTCTCACTTTTTTTTCGTAAGCTGGAATCAAGAGAGTTAATTCAATTAACTTTGAACAGAAAAATTTTGATTCAATGTTTTTTCAAATTAGAAGTGACCGAGTTAATCGTCACTTTGTAGAAGTACATCGAGGATAACTTTCAAAACACCATCAACTCATGGAAAATGAAACTCGTGATTCCCAAAATGTTTTTCAAATTTCGAACGTTCACAGTGTGACGCAGACTTTTTTTTATGAGTATCTGCAGTGTTTTAATATGAGAACATGAATATATACTCATTCAAAATGGTGTATTAGTTTTCCTCATTTCAGTTTTAATTCCATCTCTTTCTTCGGAGTTGGAATAGTTCATAACGATAACATAACTCCATACTTGAACATACCAAGCATTTTTAATTTAACGTTCTCAACCTGGAAATATGAATGGAATATATTTTCACGGTGGTATTCAACACACACATATATACATATAAACACGATGCTAATGATAACAATATGGAGAGCATTGAACTAAGTTGCACCAATATCTAATTCACGTTCATGTCAAGTGTGACAGAAATTTTCCAAATATATTATTTATGGAAAATGTACATTCAAATAAAATAATGATCAATTGATTGTTGCTAATTTGGAACTTTAGGTTTCACTTCTCAAACTAAATACACACTGTGAAACAAACTTAGTGAAATAATTGAAGTTGTTAAACACATTATTCACAGTAGTTTTAATGAAATCAGCCAATAAGATGGTCGAGGAGGCATATGCGTTATCCAAAGCTAGTTTGATTTACTCGCGCAATTATTTCCACGAATAATCTTGGCGTGTTTGCTGTTGGGCGTCTGGTTCTTCGTACACCTTCAGCGGATTAGGGGTGAGGGAAGTGGAGGTACGAGGACTAGAGGGGGGAGGCTTGATTACACAGCGTTACGCAATGCCATTACGAGAAGAGATGAAGAAGAAGGGGTGGGTGCAAAGTAGATAGTAGTCTTACAGTATGGAACTAATCCTTACCTGGATTCAGGCCTATTGTTGTGAAGTGGTGTGCATAAACGGAAGGTGGGAGGAAAATTGGAGAGTGAGGAGATGTTTTTTGTAAATGATTGAGGTGTTTTATTGAAACTTGAAAGAAAATCAGCATATCTCTAATTCATAAATTACTAACAATCGTCACCATAGCACTACAGCGATTAGAATTGGTTATTATCAATTGTTGAAGAACATTGTTTTCGCCTCTTCCAATAATAAATGACCTCACTTGGCCGAAGCATATATATCAAAAATTATTGAACAAAATCACTAGTTTGATGATTGAACGAAACAATTTATCCATATCTTAAAAGCTTTACATCCCCATTCCACTACTAGAATGAGTTGTACAAAGTGTTTCGGAGATGATTGGATCATCTTCACTACATAGTATCGTTATAAAAATTGGTACGAACCACAAAATCCCATGTTGAATATGGAAAACGGAAAACACCAATGCAAAACATGCATCAACAAAAAAACATGATCATTATTTAGCAACTTTGCTTAATCCATGGTGAGCGAAGTCTTCTAACATAGCAGATAACGTTGATATATACCAATTTAAAGTACTAATCAACCCATATATGTGTCCCAAGATATATGAACTGTGACCATATACCTCCTATTTTACCCTGTTCTAACAAAATTGCTGAATCGAAATCGAAACTGATGGTGAGGTTATACGCATGGAATGAGTGTTACTGTAAGGTTTCTCTATAGACTGTGTCGGGTGGCAGGAAGTAGGGTTGGATGGGGTAGACAAGGAAGACGGTACTCAGACAGTGGCTGGGCGAGCGTAATGAGTGTGAAGCAACCAGGCAAAAGGTAGAGGAGATAATTAAAATAGATTTCACACTGGCGAATATCTACTTCACTTTTTGTTTCATAGTCAGCTCCTTGAAGCTAACGAATGGTTGGTGATGTTGGCAAACTGAAACTTGGCTGTTTCTCAGATGACTGTAGTATACCCACTGTCAACTTAACCATGGAATAGATGATGATAGATTAAATACGATTAAATATTGTTTTGAATATACCGTTAAGAATAGAATGGATGATGCATTTTTGATGATCGGCATTTCTCAATTTTCACAAATCTGGCAATAGGTTTGAATATTGAATTGACATTCTGTATTGGAAATAATTATGGAAATTATGTAATACAAAAATTACAGAAATCATTATAGAATTATATACACCAACCTATTCTATCATGAAAGAAGTGCTCCAACTCACAAACTAATAACATGGACGGCATTTTTTTTGTGGTCAGTTCAGAGCCAAGGTTATCGATTGCCTATCGTGATTTAGCGGATTAACTCGAGAACTAGATGTATGTGAGAGTGAATAACGGTACCGGTGGCATTGTTGATTTCATAAAATCAATAATTTTCGTAGACAAACATTTGCAATCACTAACATTTTTATTCTACTGAGCCGTGGATAGCATCGTTGAGTATTGTTGTTTTATATAATTCAATATAAAAGCGATAGTTGCGCTACATGCAATCGGGACCCTGGACTCGGGAACTGACCCCGGAAATATTTCATTTTCGATACCCAAATTGGAGGACTTTCCTCAATTATGATGAGAATGGGTTGGTATCACTACATTTGTGATAACATAGGATAGGTTCATATCACTATATCGCGATTCTGAGTTCGGGAGATGGGTTCAACTTGAATCCAGATGTGATTATCATCACGATAAAATCGTGAAATGATCCAACTTTTCGAATTGTATATCGTTTAGTTATCACAGTTAGGTTCATCATCCAGGTCTTCAGCAGCCATATTTTACTCTGAGAGTTTTGTTCAGAATATAGCTCACGTTTATAGAAATTAAATGTGAAATTATGAAAAGGTTGAACTCTAAATCTCCAGGCGTGAGTAACTTTTGCGTAGAGTGGTCGGCATAACTCATCTGAAATGATCCAACTTATTACAATTATTCAAGTAATTATTTTGATAATAATCTGAGATCATCTCAATGTTGAAACTGTATTCGATGATTTGGTTTCACCATGATCATTGACATGAATGGTACACAAACTTGGCACCTCCACCGATTATCACATTTCGTTGTGTGAACATGGTTCACATATCGCTTAAGACCGATAATGATTCACAAAAACAAACTTGAATGTGGGAGAATGGATTATGTTGAATAAAATCAAATAATTGTTTGAATGAAAACTAGTACTAATTAGTAAAACTAATTTGTATAATGAATGAATGATTTTGTTCAAGATTTGCATATGAGCTCCGGATTAAATAATTAATCTGATTATGGATAATTCATATCATTTTGAGGTTGTTGAATTGAGAATATAGGAATGTAACATCTTCAGTGACTATTACCACATATTTTAGATGTATTTTACCCAAATGATAGGATTTATTGAGACAAATAAATTTGGATATTCACATTTGAGAGAATTGAGATCATCATAATATATATTTCCATAAGAAAGAAAGCTGATATTCACAATATACAAGCCAAACGCAACATATGCGTTGTAAGATGAGCGAGATATCCGAATAAGGTATAAAAGACCTTGAAGTAGTTCTACCCGTGCTACTTTATCGACTCTGGTATTCTACACACCTTGATATCTGAATTAGGTACATAAGTCGTTAAAGTAGTTCTACTCTTGCTACATCATCGACTCTGGTATTCTACACACCTTGACGCATATAAAAATACTTCATTGTTGGACAAATATTGAATCTAGAAAGCAGTGAATCTCGGCAACCCAATTCTGTCACATTTTTATGATATATTTGATGAATAATACAAGTTTTTTTTTCTCCAAAACGGCTGATTAGAATAGCATAAACAATCTTGATGATGTGTAAAATCTATGTATACACATTCAGAGAAAATTTCATCCCATTTGGAGAGATTTTATTTCTCAACATTTTCGCCCAGCCAAATCTTATGGGGTTTTTAGAAACTTTGAGATGATATTTCTCAAAATAGGTTCAACCGATTCATTCCTAAGACTTACAGTTCTAAGTTGGATGAGTTCACGTGTAAAAAGAAGTTTTATGTCAATTAGTCAACCCCTGCGACCTGTGTAGTGCCACCCCCCCCCAAAAAAAAAAAACATACGGACCAAACCCTATAAGAGTGAGATGGAGACTTCGCTACGCTCATCTAATTATTCCTAAAAGCAGTACACTTCAATCAGAAAAGCATCAATCAAACGTTATCCCTCTCATATTCCATAAAATTTCACGTTATTTTGTAAAAACTGAAAACTGACATTTCGAATCGATAAAATTGATGAAACAAAGCATATTAGACGATACAATCGGAAAAAACGGACTTGTGCGTTTTCATACAAACTTCAGACGATATATTTCGATAGATGATCTCAAGTCTCAAAGCATTAACATGAAGTTTCATCAAGACTCATGATTGAAGACATTTAACATTTACAATTTTCACGACCATGCTACAGGATCTTCGAAAGTACCCTCGTGGTGAATGATAGAGACTCTGATAATACGAAAAGTGAGTCACATTGAGCTAAAAAATCGGCCAATGATATGGAACATGACATGTAATTGAATCTACAACATAAAATCCAGAAGGGATAATGAGGATAATAGAAGTTTCGAGAGTATGGCACAATTGACGACTCGAAATAGTTGTGGTTTCATCAGTGAGCCAGTTGGATCTATATCATTTGTGATCATTCGAATATACCACGATTGGATATTTGAATTCCACTACGGTTCTAAAATCCCTGTTGATTCTACGATATGCTTTCTGACGTCATGTGGATGGAGACTGCGAGTCGTCAATTGAAATATGTATTCCTACGGATTTCATCATATTTTGTGGCTGACAACAAATGTTGATTGATGAATCACTCAAAATGAAAAAAGTTGGTAATTACAATAATATTCCAATGTAATATTTAATAATGTAATATTGAAAAGTGATATTTTCCATTATTTTTCAATATATAATCCGCAGACAAGCTTTTCAGGGCTTTGTTGGCTTTTCACGTGACTGATAATTCATTTATATGTATATTCCATGTTTTTTTGTTTGATGAAAACATGAAAATTATTGAAAAAATACACATCAAATGATTAAGGATTCTGGAAAGATCAAAAATCAAAAATCAATATTTCAATTTTGTAGAGCACGTATCTTTCAAATGTATGTGCATATGTGTATGGATAGAAATGTTTTTCACTCAGGCCTCCATGTATACATTGGCTACGTATAAGACCTATGTTTCATCGGAAATAGTTGGAATATTATCAATTTTCCAATCGTCCGAGAATGATAAAACAGTAATGATAAGAGTGAGAATAATGATGATAATAATAATAATATAGATTCATCCCATCTTTTTGATCACGAATACATGATATGAGACGGCCAATATTCCACATGATTCAGAAAGATATTTAAAAATGGGTTTTAGAATTAAATTTCGTTCATGTTCAATAGAACAATGTATTAATTGATGTAGCAAATAGAGTAATTAATAACCAAATTGTAAATGAATAATCATCGACGGATAGTATATGAATTTCTCATATGATTATATTATATTATATTATATTATATTCATATTATATCGGATAGTGTATGATGGTTAGATTTTCAGAAACGAATGAGAGCAACGAGCAATAACGAGTTCATTATGATTATAATGAGCCTAGAAATTCTAGTATTGAGTGCTGACTATGATCAATGAATGAAATTTCAATTCTATCCTGAAGGAGTTGTCTTCATGTTGCTTCAATTGAATTGGTAATTTGTTAGTATCGGAGATTCTCATCTCACCCTCACCTAATTTAATTTCTATCACTTTATGAACTGAGATAATGACGAATCAATTTATAATCGTCATTTTATGAATTCGTATTGATATATTTCAAGAATATTAAAAGGGATATTATCCAAAACCAAGATCTCAGTGGGTTCGAGAAAAATCGATGGAAAATATACAAATGAAAATGAAAATGAGAATAATATGAAGAGAGGAAAATTCTCTTTCCTCATTCCTTTCTTTCTCAACTTCTCACCAACATTTTGCCTGTATGATACAGTTATTCCATTGAGAATAATTACCGAATCTATCCGAACTTACCTGATAAAAACAATCGCAGGAACGAGATGATATCAAACTGTAGACATTTTTCTCAATCGTATAAATTCTGAGAATTTCGTATAGGAATTCTTGAAATTTTAATATCTCTTTTCCTAGAAAAGTGCCTATACAATTATGCTCCAAGAAAAATACCACTGTTACGGTATAACACCAATTTCCAGCAAACGTTCGAAGCAACTTTCGGTCAATTTGACCAATTTGTATGAATTACATAGATAAACGAATGAAAATGAACATAAATACAAGCTTGATTTTCTCAGAGTGTATGATATAATATTATTTTCTTGAGGTTATTTGTGAAATTGTGAATTCGAATGAAAATTTGTGCTGAGTTTTCTATTCCATATGAGAAAAATATCTTTCAACAATGGAATATTTCTGAATGATTCATACGTTTCACAAGAAGGTATCTAGTGAATTGCTTCGTGCACGAAGTGTTTGCACGACTATACAGAACAGTTTGAGCGAAGTGAGTTGAAATCGGTCTAGACTGGTGAACATTGCTCTACCCATTCTCATGTCGAACATTAGTGTGGGAAATATACACGGGTCCTAATGGAGAACATCTTATGCGAGATATCATATCAAGTTAGATCATGGAAGTGTACATTAGGAAAATGTTTAGACCTTACAAACAACATAATATAATCTCTTCATCATCTTAATGCAAGGAATGATCGGGACCATATGTTTCTTTTTAATTTTGAATGTGATCAGTGAAAGCAAGAATAAGACAATGTAATTGTTCAGAAATATTATCTACCTGGTCAAGTACGATTCTCATTAAAACATTCATCATCGTCACACTTCAAACATCGTACGTCACTACATGTCGAATGCCATTACACGTCGTAAGTGAACGTTGTTGCAATACCGTATTGGTAAGTCTGCCTTCTTCAGAATATAGACCTACATTTTATACGAATAATTCGTCCAGAATTTGTTATCGATTGAACGATTGAATAGGAAATGGTGTCCATCCACGGATAATTGATTGGAAGAGCGAAGCGAAGACTAAATTTTACCGTAGTTGAAAAAACGAATGCGTTTTTTCATGTTGGTGCACTACAGATCAAGAAGTATTTCTGATGAAATTTTTCATACACATATACAATCATCTGACTCGTTGATGTGGAGTTTCGAGGCGCGATCAGTTCAATCACTTCTTGAAAAGAGTATGTCGAAACTTTGAAAAACCCAATGAAAATAACTCGTTAGAGAAACAGACACACATGAATGATTTGATCACATGAATGATAAACATTACCAAAGAATTTCACATGAATCGGATGAGTCATTCCAAAGATGATAATCATTGATATATATTATAGGCCTATGTTTACGTTGATGAAAGAGCTTCACTGATGAATCTATATGAGATGATCAACAAGTTGAATCAATTAGTTCGTTTACAGATTGGAATTATCAACAAGTGCATCAGGTAGTCAGTGAGTTGATAGATCAAAAATTGAGGTGTGTATATCTTCACAATTTTTTCCAGTATATACCTTATGTCATCTCGAATATGGTATGGTCACGCATATGCAGCGTTTTCCCCGTACACACGTCCACTACGTTCAATATATACATATTTGGTCGAAACATCAACGCAACTCCAGCAATCAGTCAGTTGGAAGGGTCAATTTACAAAAAAAATCATGAATTGATTCTCGAATAATCAAGTCACTTCCATATTTTGATGTTTCATTCCATTTTTGTGATATTGATAGTGATAAAATATTCGTTTGTATCCTGTAATTTGACAACTTATATTTCATTTCATTATTCTCAGCACCGTGTTATAAAACATTCTCTATCGATTGTATTCCTTAGTGATAAAGGTTTTGGTCATATTTTGGTCCCATACTTCTCACAAGTCCTACATTATCATCTGAATTGAATGAATGTGCACTTTCGTGATACATTGATTCGAATGATGAATTTGAAATTTCGATCTACGAAAGACCAGATTGACCTTGAAATAAAATCCAGCTTTGAATCCATATCCAGGTATTTTAGAATTTGGTCATTGATATTGAAAAAATTCAGTGTTCATCGAATTTGAGCATCAAATAAATCATCATTGCAAAATGGAAATTATATTCGAAATTTGGCTGTGGATGAATTTTTCGAGAACATGTTTGTGGCGAAAAATGTAACTACAAAGAAGTTTCGACCAAAATTTCCATTTTCAAAGTAAATGTAACTACAGGAAAATGATTTCATGAGAATGGTACATTATGAAATGAATGACTACAATCGAGAATAACAATTTGCCATCTCTTTGAAATGTGTATGAATGTAGTTCATAATCATTACACCCTCGTGAGAAGATTATTTTTGTACAACTCTGTAACAAAAACTCAAAACATGAGTTTCCGTCATGTTATTTCAATTGTCCTCAGTTTGCAAATACATGACTATTTCATCAGTAGAAAACAGTTGAATTAGGATTGAGATACATCTAACATACATAATAAATACCATGTTTATTAATCTACTCTCAATTCAACTCGTGAAACAGTTTAAAATGTCTGTTCTTGCCTTAATTGGATAATGTTGCATTCTCGGCTTCGCTATAGCAGAAAACCGTATCCACAGTATCCTAGTAGTATCCCCAAGGTATACCAGCAAAGATTAACTTCATCAGCTTGGTAAAATGTAATCGAGGGTTCGTTCATCAAATTTCTAATGTGATTTACATAGATGGTTGATGAGTTGATGTAAGAAAAAATAGAACTCCCAGAAGAAACGATGAGGTTTGATACACGGTTGAAAGAAGAAACTAATTGACATCTATACTTATGTTGTGAGATAGTTTATTGACATGGTTCATTGTCATTGTATATCTATAGTTCATGAACTAAGTCTGGAGTACACCATGTCGCTGCCTGAGAACTTCCATATCCATTTTTCGTATTTTCGGAGTTGGATGTAGTATAATATTTTCCAGGGCTGGTTGCCTTATATCCGTCATTCTTTACAAATCAGGTGACTCTCGCGAGATATATCGAATGCTTTTGTGTCCTACATCCAGTTGATTTGGCCTGCTTATGCCTGGAATATGACATCTCACATCTCACTCCAGAAATGCGAAAAATGGATATGGAACAAATAAGTACTCAGGATTGTATAAAGAGTAGATCTCACTTCAGTGAGATGGACTTCATGTATGAAAAGTTAATTTATGTATGACACTTTATTTTGGAGTGAGTGCAGTACTTTCCCATAATTGCGTACCAGCCTGTGATCTGTATCTATACAATGTGACTCTTCTGATATACTTCTGGAATTTACTTTTGAATACAGTTGAACGAATTGAATTCTAACGTGAATCTGCATGAAATACGTTTCAAAGAATTATGATACTGCAGTCAGTATAGTGAGCAAAATCATACACAATTATCAGAGCTCAATTTTGACATTGATTTTACTTACATCTATGATGGTCTGAATATAATTTGATGGACAATATTTGATTGTTTTGAAGAAGTCCTATCATGAACAATCACTCACAGTCCTCATCCATGGTTACGAGAGTATTTTTCCAATTTAAATCTAATTTTGAAATATATTTTTCTGGACTCGTATACTCATTTTCTACCCAACAAAATTGATTTGTCAATATGATATATCCATATCCATATTCGAATATATATTCATATGAATATATATATATATATATATGTATATATATATATATATATATATATATATATATATATATATATATATATATATATATATTCATATGAATATATATATATATATATATATATATATATTCATATATATATATATATATATATATATATATATATATATATATATATATATATATATATATATATATATATATATGTATATACATATAAATATATATACATATATGATGTTAATCTGAACACTCATTTTGAAAGGGACGATCTTGTTTGCATTCTCGGCAGTAGAAGTACATCCAATGAAATACTTCCACAATAAACAATACAACTTGAATTTCTTGCAATTTGATCATATATATCTACAACATGAATAACTTAAATCATCAGGAACTTGAAAAGTATACAAGTTTATGTGATAGGCCTAGCTGTTTTGTTTCAGTGTTATGTCACTGAATGATAACAGTCTGCCGTCAAGCCAGAGGGGATTGGAGAGAAGGTGAACGTGCTGCCACAAATATCATAATAAATAACAAATGTCATAATTTATTTGATTTTGATTATCATGTTCACTCGATAATACACATCATTCAAATCACAACGTAGCAGGCTGAAATTAAAGATACATTATTCAACAACAACGAAAGTATCAATAATATATTTAAATGTCCATTCATATTCTCGTTCAACAATGTAGGCTTCGTTCCACAAAAATATTGAATCAGATGGTCACAGCTGATGTTCAGATAATTTGACAATGCTAAACTAGCGAATGATTGAATTCTGATCGTGAATTATTCGAATTTTCGAATTACATGCGTTTTCATGTGACTGGCAGTCACTGGTTTTATCTGATTACCAATATATCCAATTTGATTTGCAGTCTATCGAGTGAATGTTATATCATACTCATTATAGCATCAATTTAATCAGAATCAGTATCTTATTTCATATCATGCGTATTTTCATAAAAGCAAATCAAATGAGCTCCATCGATCGGTGATGCATTGATTTAGTACAACGGATTATTTTCTGAGCAATAGAATGTTTCATTTTTGTAGAAAAGAACTCCCACTATGCAAATCTTGATGTGTGGCTACGAATATATATATATATATATATATATATATATATATATATATACGCAGTACAGGGAGCTACGATCAAAGCGTAACGGTCAAAACAGACAGAATGTTTAAACATCAAGTATTTAGAACATTACACCAGTAATTTCTAATGGCCTCTGTGAAATCTTTCTTCCTAGTTTAAATTGGTAGATTCCAGTTAAGTACTCAATAATTAAGAGCTTGTACGTTGCCTGATGTCTCTCCGTCTGAGTAAATAACGTCTCAATTACTTACAAGATCTCATTCGCTCATGCATTATTCCGTTTGCTTTCGCAGCAAGAAACTTGATGGATGGCAAAAAAGTAATTAAAAGTAATATTATAGATGACATTCATTTTGAAAATCGCTCAAAGTATTCATAGGAACATGTGGATGTCAATTTTTCGAATCTCTCAACTTTTTATTTTAGGAGTAAGTATCTGACGTAAGTGAGTATCTGAGTTAGTAACGATCCTATCTATCATCCATACCCCTAATTTGGGAACTATGATTTTGTATCAAGTTTCGATGTTATTAGAGAAAAAAAAGTAGGTACAGTTCATGGTATCATCATTATTCTTCAGGATATTTTCAGGATCTTGGAATTTTCATCCTCATAGAAGATGTTTTAGAACATGTAAGATAATAGTCGTTATTGCATTTTTTTTCTCAAACATTGACGAAAATATTATTTCTAAAAATATGATTCCCACAGAGAAAGCGCATTTGTATTGAATTCAACTGAACATTTCTGGTGTTATCTTATTTCTCCAAAGAGAACATGAGATTGGAATCACATTATGAGCAATCATGTTATTATATGTTGAAGTTGAACACATGAAGTTTTGAATAGCTCGTCTCACACAAAGCGTAGGCGTTAAACATGCAAATTCATATGATGACCAGAAGATGAACATCTGATGCTTCACTTGTTGAATATATTTCACGGATCCTAATTCGTGACCATTATGATTATTATGGAATGAATACTCTCTCTTCTGCACGAAACCGAGTACAACTTCATCATTGAAGAATGAATCTACTCAATTTCACGTACTGTTACGCCACAATCGAAGAAATAATGGCCATACAAATCTTGTGACACAATTCAAACATCACTATTCTAAATACATCACATGTTGAACGTCATTTCAGATCCGTGAACAATTTTCAACGTTCTATACTGTTCTAATAAATTGGTGAACTCGGTGAAATATACAATACATTTCTGTAGATTGGATCAATCCTGAGACACACGCATGTTGATACTTTATATATTCTCACTATGTTGTGTTGACGTGGATATGTGTTCTGAATCACTCTAGAGGCAGAGACTTGGGTGACGGAGTTGAAATTATTCTCTAAGAAGATACTCTTATCTTCATAATCATTGATGAACTAGTCTCAAACAATTCGATGAATTTTCCTTCACAAACTCGGTTCATTTGAATTATGATGTAAATGTTTAATTCCGTTATGTATCGAAGAGAAGCAAATACGAATCACAAGTAACGAAGCAGGAACTGCTAAAGAGAATTAATGACATTCTAAAATGGGCACCAAAGTCATTAAAACAAGTTAATCTTCAAAGATGTTTCATGTTTCTCTATTGATAATAGTTGAATACAAACTCTAGCTGGAGTGTTTTATCTGTCTCTAACAGCTTTGATAGTTGATACTTTGTATGCTACAAGTCAACGATTGAACAAACAAACGGGTTGGGACAAAGACATCTCCGAAACATAATTGATCACCTAGAAGATTTGAAATTAATTCTTTTCACTTCGTGTAATTTATGAAATAGAAGAGAGTTTTTCAAATAATGAATAGGCCTACATGGTTGAAATGTGGTAACAAAAAATACTCTCACAATATATTTGAGGAGTTGGAGTTTCATCTGTAGAATACGTTTCCGTTACTGCTTTTCTCTCTCATTTTCATTCATCACTAAATGCAAAGAATCGTTGTTTTAACTCATTTTTACAGTTGTATACATCATCATTCTACGCACAAGTAAGTATCTATCACTCTACGTCGACGAAGAGAGGCAAGTTTAGTGGAAATCTTTCATATCAAGCAGAGGGGCGAAATAGTTTCGATAAGAAACTTCTCTTCCAAGTTCCTCCTCCAAGTTTTGCGGTCTCCGTTTGTGAATGTTTAGCTGCTGTCTCCAGCAGACACACCACTCTCCCCACCTCCACCCCCCCTCTACCACCTCCTCCACCCCCCTCTCCCACCCCGAAGTACTTAAAACAGAAGACATATGAGCGGGAACAGCAGGGTTATCCATCAGCTGAGCTCAATATCATACACGGCGCCGTGGCTAGTGTAACGGCAAGAAAAATGTTCAACAAGACTTGAAACCGATGTGAAACCTCTAATTGTTTATATTTTAACGGAAGGAAATTCTTCACCATAACATATTGTAAGTTAATACGCAGTTTTTTTAACAGATCTCATCACAACTTTGTGTCGAATGGATTTGTATTGCAATATCATTGTAGATGAGTAAGACGTCGACGATGGAGAGATGTCGATTTATCTTCGATGAATCAGTCATTTAGCTAAGCGTAGTGAGCATTAATATGAACATACTTTTGAAATAGTTCCATATTTTCCTCGCTCTTTCTACATATGAATGGAGCCAACATTTTGATTGAATATTTCCATCAATAATAAGCTTTTTGGTGTGAAGAACTGTGTGAAGTCGGAAGCGAGGTAGTTTCGACCTATTGAAAAATCGGAAAAATTCATAAAATCAGAGATGTAGAAATTGTTGCATTTCATTTTTTTTTATATTGGGTTTTACCGACGCACTATACTAATGGCTACGATCTATTAGCGTCGGTGGGTGATGAATGAGATGATGGGATGATGAGATGAAAGGTTATTTTATTTGGTGTTTTTGGATGGTGAGAACGAGTCGGTCGTTGCCTGTTGTTAAGGAACCATCTCAGTATCTACCTGAACGACCGAGGGAAACCACCAAAAACTCTTGACAGGATAGTCGACCATGGCGGGAATCGAACCCCGGTCTCCCGAATGACGGTTCAGTGTGCTACCGCTTGGCCACGCGTCTTGGTGTTGCATTTCATCAATTCAATAAATTTGTCATGTGTGAGTACTAGATCACAATTTTAAACACTCATATGTAAATGTGCATATGCACATAATCTCACTATTCATGATTCGAATAATTATAGTTCAGATATTTCCACAGGTTACACATTCTGTTCATTTCATAGTGCGTACACAGTTGATATTTTCCCTTCACTTGTGTCATGAATAACTCATATATAAATAGAAGTTGGAAATGAACACAAAACACTAAATGACATGCAGCTATGGAAATTTGGTTAATAAACCACAATATGTATTTTGTATCATATCATAATAGTGACAGGTGGAATGAAATAATTGACTACGTGATATATGAGAATTCAATGTGAGAAAAAGATAACATGAAATTCAATTAACATTGTGAGGTGTATCTTAATGACACTATCGTTTCAGCTCATGCCAGTGTCCTATTTGGGTATTATTTAGAACAAGCCAGTGGATTGCGATTATCTTATTGACTTTTTGAGTTGGATGAATGAGCAAATTCACCGTCTGTGAAAATGTAAAAAGAACTATGAATAGTGAATCATATTATTGCAAATGGGGAACACGATAATGAAGTTTTATCAGCAGTTGGGTTGTGCAATATAATGAAAATATTAATAATGATAATAACTTATTATTCAGCAAGGTATAGCTATTACAATTCATAATACAGTACCAACAATCCTGAAAGATATATGAATTCAATAATTGTCTCACTTTTATGAAGGTAACTTTTATGAAGGCACGTTTATGAAGGAAACATCTTTCTATTGTTCACAATCGTATATTATTCCAGATTAATTTTAGTTCGTTACGCTCAATCTTTTTCCAGATATATTCCTAACAAAAGTCCGATTAAAAACAGTAACTCTTCATTACATTCTCCACCCAGAAGCATGCTACGGACTGAAGGTTTGATGAGCCTTGATGAAAAATGAGAAGAAATTCTAACCTGACCTCCATGTCCTCATCATTATTTCATGAACCAACAGCGAGGAAAATATCGAATGAATATAGTGAAATTCATTTTCCGAACAATACAAAAATTCAGAATTTTTGTTCGAACATGTTTTATAAAATGCACTATTGAAGTGTTTCATTTCAGCAATAAATCAATTTGTACGGAAAAGTGACTATTCATTACACTGTTGGGAGAATGTCTCATCATGATAACGAATATTCAAGAAACTATTATGTTATTGCACCATGAAATCACTCAAAACTATATGTACAAATCAGCAATGAACATTTATGAATTTATACAAAAAATCTTCAAATGAGATGATTGACATTTCATCAGAATAATTAACACCGGGATTTATAATCTTATGACATAATATTTTAACAATAAACTCATTTCCGATGACTAATTTTCAAGCGAAGCTACATGTCCCTCCTCTATCTCCCCACCACAACCCTTCCTATACGTCATGAGTGTTGAAAGTTGTTGCTGGGATAGAAACTTGTCCGAATGGGTTCACGAAGAAGAGTTTGCGAACAGAGATTACTTACACGGACATAGCTACTACTCACAAAACTGATGTTCTAAAAAAAAAACTCGAGCAATTCCTCTTTCGTCGACTCAATTCAAACTTAAAGACAGAAGCCCCCAGCAAGAGATATTCTCGTTGAATAACACCAGAATGGCGTGAAGAAAAAGTTAGTGATCACAGTAGCCCAAACGGTTGCAACTCGAAAACAGTATACGAAGGTGAACAATTATTATTCAATATAACTACATCGAATGATAGAGGAACATTTGTGTATCGATAATTTCAAACGTATTGTATTTGTGAATTCCGTGTTTGATAGATATGTTGTAACTTTGAATCGGACGTATAAAAATATGCTACCTCCGGAACAATCCAAAAACATACTATTTCTGAAGTATTTCTCATGTAGTAAGGTCAACTTCTGAATCGTGATATAAACCATGACAATATTTCCATTCTATAGAGTCATATACCAGTTATTTTCCAGTGTGCAAGGGAGTTTTATGAAATAAGTTAGTACAGATGAGATGTTCATGTTCACGTGACTGGATTATTGAGTGGAATGAGATAAGATATATTTGAAAGAAAAACTTGGAATAAATCATTTTTATACGTCCAGGAAACAGTGAGGGGAGATGGAACGGAAAACGAAATATGTGGACGGTGTTGTGTCAAAATACGAATGATTTACATCTTCACAATTATCACAATCATTTGATGAATCTCAGACGGGAGTTTCGTAAAATTGTATAATGCAATGAAGTATACTCTATTTCGAGTGTACTCAAAGAATGCACCTCACATCGTAATGAAACGTCACTTCACCGACATACTCAGACGTGAGTCTATCCTGCAGGTGTTTTCAGGAAAAGAAATTACCAAGATGTAAACTCAAGCGTCTCTCAAGATCAAATTTGTATGTATTCTTGGTAAAAGATGACCCTTGACCCATTGAATGACCTTTATCATGAAATACTCTCAAATGTCAAGCTTGCAAGGCACAAAGAGAAACAAAAGATGGGGTGGAAGAAAAGGTGGGGGTAATGGTAATTGTTCTGACGTAGGTTTTATGATTTCTAGTGTGCGTGGGTGTGAATATGGAGACCGGAGAAAAAAAAAGATCGAACTATAACTGTGAATAGAAGTTCAGAAAATACAATGATAAAAGAAGAAGATGTCTCAATATATATTTGTTGAACCATATTATTAATTGAAGTAATTGAACCATATAGGTAACGTTATATTCACAATTGTTCACAATATATTTTTTTTTAATCAACCATCAAATTTTTTTCAATCAACCATCCAATTTTGATAAACAATCATAGTTCTACCATTTGAAGATATATTTGGTTAATAGAACCAAAATATTTATATTTGGTTCTGATGAACCATCATTACGAACCTCTTTCAGGATGGAGCGAGGCTTACGAATGAAGCGTGATCCGACCAGACAGTGATTTTTCAAATGAGGGGTTGAAACACTTGCAGGTGTGAGTAAGAGCTTGCTTCAATCGGCTGGTGCATGATTTCAAAAATGAAAATACCTCCAGAAAATATATTGATTTCTATAAAATGATACAAGTTCAGTTACGGTCACATGAAGTGGTCGATCGATCAATATCAGAATGCATTGAACATAATTTGATGATATCATTATAAGTTTTAAAACTAGAAAACACTACACTTCGCGTATGGTTGGTAAATATAATTGATTAAATATGCGTGGATTTGATTCAAATTGAAATCACAATTTCGGCAGACAGCATTTTATGTGGACGCAAGTATACTATAAATTGAGATTATTATCATCATTTAGAACTCACTCCACGGGCCACTCGAGTTTTCTCTCCTTAAATTTGAAAATAATTCTACCATCGTGAAAATGTTAGAACATCCGTTCAGTCATTTTTAATTTCCCTCAACGATAACGAAGCTCGTAATCAAGTTCTATGCTGAAACTTTTTTATTATGTACATAATTATGAAATAAGTAACACTATTTAATCATCAGACAACGTTTCAAATTATATTCAATTATAAATTACGTAGCTCCATGAGTTCTGAGCATATTCAGTCAATTATTTGTTTGAAAACAAACCCGGCACCTCCACTAAATACTTTCAGTTATAGAATCTGCTCAGATGAAATAATTATTATTCAATCCAATTTGTCTTGATCCAGTGTCATTGCCTTCAAACAGAAATACTCCATTCAGCGAAAAAACAAAAAATCTGGAGGAACTTGAATATATATTTGCCATATGCATGATATTTGGGAACAAGGGGCAAGCTTTCCTCCCTCCGTATTGGAAAGCCGAGATTTATCTGAGGGCATTGAAATGTGCTTGTCTTGTGGTGAAATGTTCTGCAAAATTATGCTTTTGTGTTACCGCCGTTTTTTAGTTATTCTGATTTGGAAGGAGGGAGGTGGGAAAGCCGCTGCTTAGTACATAGCTAATTCCCTCCTACCTTCTCCTTCGATATTTGGAATGTAAACTTCCCATGACGGTGCCATAATGTGCTTATTTTGTGCTGCTACCGTTTTTAGTTATTCCGATTCAAATGTGGGGGTGCCAATAGTTGATGCTATTGGCCCCATATTTGACATGTTTATTTTTTTCCGAAATGACGGGAATTTGCTCGTTTTGTGATGAAATGTGCTTCAAAAAATCGTGAAAACGAATTAGAGGAAGAATAAAATGAACACGATTCAATGATTTCAGAGAAAACACGAAAATCGAGTGTGTGAATAGCAAAGGAGGAAAAGGCGCAAGTTAGAAAAACATGAACAGACAATCAAGAAATGACGATGATTTCAGGATCATCAGATGATAAGAGAATATTATCATCTACGATGTAATTATGATCGAAATTGAAAATACATCGAATGAATAAACGTTAATACGTTTGTGAATAGTTATGATGAACTTATTACACCATTCAATAACTAGAATCGATAATATATTGTTGATCATTGAACGGGTTATTTCTTTATTGCACTTTTCTCACTGGTGCAGTTATTGCACTGTTCATGTGTCATCAAGATAATATGTGGCTTCACGAAATTACAAAAAAACTCATTACCACGGTATTTTGATGATAAAAAATCTCGAAAATAATTTCACTGAAATATTATTCAATAACAGTATCCGAGCTCTAAGGTTGGAGATATTGTGAATTCATATTGTTGAACTCTGTGTGAGAGATTCAGAAATAAATATGCTGTGCTCATCACCTTCATCTAATTACCTTTTCCATTGAACAAAAATCAAATGAGCATTATATTTCATTGATGATATCGATGTTCCTCAATCAAATTAATTAAATTTCAGTATATGAAAGATCTTTCAAGATGGATATTAGATATAGACAGTCGTATTCTCTCATCGAATGTATAACTTAACAAGTATTTGTCTATAAGATCCTTACACTTCAATACGGCAAGACGAACCGAAGACGAGGGGCAATTAATTACAAACGAGAAGTTGCTTGAATAAGATGATTCGTCAAACGAACTCGTATCTCCTTCCCTTCTTCCCTCCCCTACTTCCCTTTTCCACCTCCTTCTCTTTTATCATCATCAACATCATCTACCTCCACTCCAACTTTGTCTTCTTCATAATCATGAGGCAATGGTGATTAAAAGGTATTTTCATCCCTTCTAGAAAATACGTGTCATGACTCACTCGGAAAACGCAGGCTCACTTTGTTTAGATTAGCGGGTGGATTGTCATATCTTGATCAAACAAAAATTACACGTAGGCGGTGAGAATGGATATGAGATTTAATTACTTGATGAAGAGGCTTTTGTTAGAAGTTTTGATATCTTTAAAGTAGAGGAAGTTGGATAGATGTTAATGAATTGATAAGAGGATCATTGACGTGTTAACGACGATGGTGTATGTGTGCTGGTGTTTCCTGATACTTGTGTGCGTGTACTGAAGAGATAATCCAATTGTAGATGGTTTTATGAATATATGTTGACAATAAATATGTCCTTATTTAACTAATATGTGACTATACGATGCCTAATGATAGATTAGTTTCTCATTCAGTACTGAAATATATTTGTGAAATTGAATTAGAAACATGTTTTATCTCTTCATATATTATGAGTGAGACTGAGGACTATTGTCATTCTTTTAGTACTAAAAAAATCACCAGAAGAAGATCTAACTCTTTTGTCTACGATGGACTCCATTCAGGAGTCTTAACCACAGCCTTCTTTATCCACATGATTCTTTTCTCATGAGAGACGATTTGTGACGATTTGTGATGAAGAAAGCTGTCTTGACACATAGTAAAGTGAACAATAATGTTACACAAATTGTGGTCTTTAGCTGCAAGTTCTCATGCCATGCACCTCTGTATTTATTATGATGATCATCGAAAAAAAAAATTCATTCGTTATAAAACCTGCATACTGATATTGTATAAAATTATACGATACATTCAGAAAATCGAAGAGAAATTTGAATGTTTCCAAAATACGGTGAGTGAACAGAATTCGAATCATGACACCTCTGTCATTATATTGAATCTTCATGATGTATCATCATCGAACATGATGTTTTGATAATTTAGAATAACAAATTCATCACCAAAGAAATATTGATTTTCCACAACTTCTACCTTGATAACAATTGATCGATTTCATTCGATGCCATCAAGAGATAACAGTCACACATTTTACCCTATTGAAAAGTATATTCACTCCATTTCATTCATGTTCGTTCCCCTTTAATAATAAAGAGACCGTGTAGTACGATCAATGTGACAGAATTGTAAACTGACAACCATCGTAGAGTTCGTGAACCATTTCATCTTCCACATCAACCTAACTACCATCGGTGGCATGCTGTTCGTAAACCAAAGCCTTCTTGACTTGGTCGACTATTTCCAGCAATCTGTTAGTGAACTACGTACCGTCGTCACCGTAAATAAGACGACCGTTGCCATAGTGGCTGTTAGTAAACTCGGACGGCCATTTGTAGCACACTGTTCGTTAAGTCTTCTTTTAGATCATCAACGTGAATGAACTGTGCCATGTTATCAGGCTGGGTTAAAATATACAGCAATAAAGTGTCGACGTTAAAATGGATAACAACCGCTGAGGTTTAGCTCTCAGTTAAGTTCCGAATGCTGGAATTAAGTTGTGACTTGAAATGGTTGCCATTTTATAATAAACCGAAGCTATACATGGAGACAACTTGAGAAAGTTAGAATATGTAAAATACAACGTGCAATAGTTTCAATATCAACTCATGATAGTGATTCTGTTGTAACCAAGTTCAAATGGATGTACTGTCGAACGAATATGCATAATATAATCATTCAGATATGAATATGTTCATATATATATATATATATATATATATATATATATATATATATATATATATATATATGAATATATATTTATATATATATATATATATATATATATATATATATATATATATATATATATATATATATGTATATATATATATATATATATATATATATATATATATATATATATATATATATATATATATATATATATATATATTACTATTCTATAACAATTTGATATACTTCATGGATGAATTCATATTGTGAATGAAACCAACATATTGAATTCACAATTCAGACTCCGAAACTCGATCATTATTTATCAATCGTTGACTGCTGTGACACTGTTGGTTGAATACATGCTACCATCCAGACTTTTTCGTGGCTCAAAATCTGAAAATTCCGATTCTCGCTCAAATTGACATGAGGAGAAGGCCATATGAAAGTAATTAAACTCAACATAAAACATACAACCTCAGTATTAAATGTGGGGTATATGGAGGAGAAATGAGGAGAGGAAACGGGGACATTATATAGTACAGAGAGATAGTGAAGAGCACATGTCTCCTAGGCAACGCAACATTTGCAAGCAAGCCTCATAAAGTTCTTTTATATACGTATATACGCCCATTTCATACCCAAAGCGTGCTCCGGCTTAAATCCCTAGCTTACCTTTCGGTTTGAAATCTTCACGTTGCTTTCTATTTACCAAAAGCTGTTATTAATCCAGAATGCAAGCTTATGCTTTCGTGTGGCAGCTACTTTAATGTCGGGTCGCTAAGTACCAGGCTTTCGTCTTATTGCAGCACCAACGTTTATCCTGTGGTAGTAACATTGAGCTGTCGCGGCAGCCGTTACAAAACAAAGACGTATTCCAGGTAACATTTTGAGGAGAAAAATGAAGAATTCCAAATCTTCCTCAACAAATTCAATATTGGAAAGGTTGGTCAATAAAGATTGACGATTGAATTCGGAAATTTTAGGCAATTACTTAATCATTATGGTTATAACCTCTGTGTAATTAATATTAAATAACAACATGATCAATTTGTGAAAAACCGTTCTTGTTCCACAAATGCACATGTATAGAATAACCTCCGAGAAATTATAAGATAGCCCTACTGCATAATTATTCAAAACCAGGCTTCTCCACCAGAACAATAGAGAAGATGTATATCATTCTCAGGTTATTCTTCATTTATAATCACCAACCTGAAGACGGAGATCGGGAATATTTTAATGGAATCATTGTTCATATTCTTTCATCGCCATATTCTTCATATTCACTAGGGTAATATTCTAATGAGTTATTTTATATTCCATATAATATTTCTGTTTCCTCTATATCAGGGGTGCCCAGACTTTCTGGAGGAAATATCTACTTCTTCATCAAAAGAATATTCATGATCGACCAAGCTATATTGTTGTTTTCCTCAAAACTAAGGGGTGAGTGTGCAAAAGACCACCTATACAAAATTCACCCAAACGAATGACACATCATACAAAATTGATCAATGAGGCTTCTCAATTCGATGTGTGGTTAATAGTATTCACGATTTTCACTGCATATTATCCTTCAATTTGGGATAGTTTGGCGAATATTATCACACTCCACAGAACGGAATTACAACAACTACTGAACTGAAAACAAAACTATTCTTGAAAAATATGCTGGGCTAATAGTAGGTGGAAAGAGGAAGGATCAAGTTCTCGTAAAATTGAATATATTCCAATAATTTACAATAATAAAATGTATAATAGATTGAGTGGATCGACTAGAAAAGACGTCGCGATCGATCAGTCGATCACGATCGACGTACTGGGCACCCCTGCTCTATATAATATCCATTTCAGAAGAGTGAAATGAGAAAATATTATTTCGAGATGTTTTTCTATTCCAACTGCAGAGTATATGAATAATCATGTCAGCATATAGGCTTACTGACGTATGACCTGCGTTCTGACTTGGCTGTGGCGTCAGCACGAATGTTTTCATGTCCATTATGATCAATTATTTTGAGTTCCTAAAATATTTGAATGGTTTTCTCAAATACTTTCATTCATAGAGACGTGAGAGTTTGATTGAATTATAACTGAAGCGTTACATTCACTAAACGGTATTCAACAATGGACTGTGAGTATGGAATACATGTTGTAATATTACCTCATATCAAAAATACAAACCATTTAAAATGAAAACGCAGCACATGACTTACGATATGAACGATATTTTGTATTTGTAATTAAACCGAAAGCTGAATACCTTCTTGAATTTCGATACTGTTCAGTCACCGCCTTCTCTGAAATGATGAATCTGTTGAATATTTCGATCGTAAAGTAATGAGCACTGATTATATTCCACCTGTAACTTTTTATAGTGTATTTATTCGATCTGAGAAGATTTCAGTATGCTCATTATCTCCAAAATGGCTGATTGAATTGCCATGAGACTTTGAAATAATGTGTGTTATTGTTGTGCAGAAATTCCTCGGAAATTTGAATTCATTCATTGGGAATGGTATCCATAATCCACCCACACATTTTCTTCTCCGAGCTATTCCTATGCGTCTTGCCAGAATTTTAAATGTTTTTTTCCAGAAATGGTTCAACTGATTAGTCATTAAAAATATAGTTAGGAACATGTCCACAACAAATTTCATGAAAATTTGCGTTTTCATTTCACCTCTGAAGCGCGAACGTGAAAATATGTTTTTCATATATAGTCGAATTGAATATTCGCTCATGCTTATCAAATAATGTTCAACGAACTTAAACCCATTGGATTTCCTCATACTCCTCTGTCAAAGCCGATGGTCAGAACATAGTCTGTTCTCCCATTTGAACTCTGACTTTATGTATCTAGTAATTGGTATACGCATGTTATAGTTAGTTTATGTTTGAAGCTGTTTCTAACATAGTTCCTGACGCTGAGAATGGTATGGATAAAAGGTCGGACAATCAACCAACAGGTTTTGAGTCGCACACAAAAAAGAAGACACAATATTGATTATCTGAGAGAAAAAAGAATTGAAAAATATGAAATATGTCCGGATCATCCAACGTTTTTGTTATATCAATTCGAAGAAATCATTTTTTGTTGATTATAATGATGAATATTTCAGAATAACTATTAATTGATTCTCCATTCGAATTGTGAAGAACTGAACAATTCTTTCATACAAATTTTACAAAAATTCTACAATTCTTTTCCCCTGATAATATAGGATAAGGGACATTCTTTCAGAAACGGTCCTGATAAATTACTTTTAGATAAATGTTATTATAGCATAAAAGAGTTTCTAGATGACACATGAGCTGTTTTTTAAACTATGTATTGATATAGATTTTAAACTTATATGTGTGTAAATATGTATGTATCGTAATGTATTTGGTATATATTGTAATAAGTGTGTATGTACGTGTTGTGTGTATTGACGTGTCAAACATCATTTTATGATCAATAATGACAATAAAAAAATAAAATGATGATAATAATAATAACAAGTTACTATTAAAGATTTTTCCATCCAGTTGATCTCAATTTGATCGAAATATTTTTCCAATAATATAGCTTCATATATTATTCGAATTCATTGTCAGACTTTCAAACCAGACAGATTAGAATTTCAAGAAACATCACGAATGATGAAATATAATGACACTCCAAAGACATTCATCCTCATATACTGAAGCATTCACAGTTCAATATAATTATAGTGATGTTACTTCGTGAAGTTTCATTTCAATTAGTCACTCGAATTGCTTACGAGAAAAGAGTTACGTTCTCGATATTTCACAACTCCAATTATATATTTCAGAACGTGACCGACATACTAACTCTTCAAGTATAATCTATATCACGTCAATACACTAGTGATTGTAAATGCAACTCACACAATGTTCATAGTGCAATTATCAACGTTGCCTGCAACCGACTCGTGGTTTTTGTGACTACGACGAAGCGATGGCAATCGTTCAACTCTCTACATAGCAATCGCCTCATTCGGTAACCAGGTTAATAGTTATGAAACAAACTTACTACTATCCATACACGTCGCAACGAACCCGTGGCACGGAAAACTGAAATGAATTGAATTACAACAGACTTACATTGTGTTACAATATAACAATGGAATTGCGAAACTGAAGGAAGGAGTTTCCGACACAGCTTGATTCTTTTTTTTTGTTTAGTTCAGAATCCACATACATGATGAGGTTTCGTAATTCCTACAATGGTCATGCGTGAAAGTTATAACTTTTTGTATGATGTTCTATCCACTGATGATCGTATACAGTCGGGGAGATAATGTGAACTCAAGGCCACCGGATGTTCCCATACCAACAATGTGGGATTAGAAAACTTTTTGGCCACTTTTCAAGAAAATGGCTTACTTAATTGATATGCAACGTTTCACCCACATTACTATATTTTACACATATATTTCGAACGGAACATTTCTTTTCAATTTTTTTTCTTCACACAAATTTTTCGTCAATACTGGTACAAACTGTTTTGCCCATTTTAGCAAGTTGAATAATTATTTGATCCTTTCGATAAATTGTGATTCATTTCTGTTTCGTACGGAATGTGATGGACAAATGCACAAATATGCTGTGAAAATTACAACTTATTTGCTGTATCGGTTCGGGAGAAAAAAAGTGGTCAAATGTAGGAAAAACACGAATTTTGAGAAAATTACAGTTGAAGTCGCAGTTGTAATACATCATAATCAGGGTACCTATGCCTAATAAAGGTACTCTTGTGAGCATCAGACCGAATAATAAATTGGGTAATTTATATTGGATTTACATTCGCTTTTACCTCATTCTCTTGAAACTAGGTAGAATGATTTTAAAAAAATGATTCAACTCATCCGGGCTCATGGAAGTCGATTTAGCGGAATATCAGTCCAATAATATTCACTTTTGAGGAGTGAGATATTAAAATTGTGAACGAAAGAAACAAAATTATCTGTAGAACCTTTTAGATGGCATAGGTACAAATTATTCGAATCACATCGTATAATTTTCACAGGATTTTTTTCTACAGCTGTATACTTGTAAAACTCATCAGAACCCAAGGATTATATTCTCATTTCACATCAATTTTCAGGTATTGGAGATACTGTATTCCTTCCGTACTAGAATTTCGATATTCCATATTGGTCAGAATTAACTCACTGACAAAATACTGATATTTCGCTAAATCGACTAATATACGCTTGTGAAAGGATTTGAACCAATCTCTATAGTTTTTTCGATTATTATTTCAGCCATGTTATATTCAAGACTTGAATGCTTCTTCCGCCCACACAGGTGAAACAAATGAATCAATACAAAACTTTACATTCAATTTCTGACTGGTTCAAGTAAATTACCGGTACGGAGATAATAATGTCACCGTGTTACAATACACCAAGTTCCAGTCGGTCATGAGCGCGCTGAAACGTAATTCAGGATTGAGAACTGCGATATTCGACATGGTAGACTATCATAACTGAGAATTTCAGTATCTTGCATCCGGTGTTGGAGTGAATACCAAGTTCCTGAATATTGGGTATAACTATATCATTCTCATCATTCCAACAGTCTGCTAAACAACTACACCCGAACAGTCTGCTGATAGTTCACCAAAAATGTTGGCCTCACACTTGGCTTTGTATACGTGATTATGAAATATATATCATATCAAATTGTAATTGACCGATGTAGATCGTCCGTCCTCGTCATGTCACAAAATATAAAAACCAATCAAGTGGACAGTGAAGCAGAAGAAAATAGGGAAATAACCAATCAAGGTATCTAAAATTTCCCCTGCTTCGTATAAGTCACTCTCATCTACATTGGTCAATTACTGTTATTATATTTTTTCAATTATTGAAAACATTTTGTTTATACCGGAACAAAATATGGTTATCGTTGAGGTGAATGTGAACGACTGATGTGGAGTTGTCTCACTTTAGAAAGAAGAGGTACCGAGAGCTGATGTATTGAATCAGTCTCAGAATGCTCGAACTGAACCTCGCGAGCCAACCACAATTGGCGTATTCTCAGTACTTCAACTCATAGTGAAATCACACAGACAACTCAGTCTATGTACCACACTAACAAAACCACAATAACTACCCTGTAATTTATAAACCCATCAACAATAAGGAATGCACATCCTTGATTAATTACCATCCTACACAATCCCTCTAATTGATTGTTGTATTACCACCATATTAGCATCTCTACCATATCCACCATTTGTATAATCACATGGTCGAAATTTACATATTAAACGACGTCATTGAGGACCTTATTGACTGAACTTGGCCAGCGGCTTGGCTTTGTTCAAGAACTATGCGATTGACTGGGTATTTCGTTGTGGTGAGCAGCGCTATGCGATGACATTCTGTCCACTAGATGTGTGTTGGTGGTTAGATCGGCAGTCTACTCCATACATTGATGAGAACGGTCGAGTGTCTCGACACGTGATTATAGTGTAAATTGAGGTATCTCAAATCTGGAGTGTTGATGGTTGTAATCGACCGTCTACCTTTTGTATTGATGTCTTCTTTGGGGTTTCGGTTTGTCAGCTTCATAGTTTGTTTCAAACTTCAGGTAGAGCTAAGTCTAGTCGATGTCAGGGAAGTTTGATGATGTTTCACTTTTATTCGGATGCTGCTATTCAACTGGTATCTTTTCAGTCGTTTGTTTTCACTATGTTTGTAGAAACGGATGATGCCAGTTTCCTTGATAGAACGCTACTCTACTTCACGACTTGAAATCTTCAATTGCGTGGGTTCGAGTCTTTAATATGGCACATATTTGTGTAACCATTACTTTTTATCCTTTTCTCTCACACTTGGATGATATATCGATTTGTGAAGTAGGTACGCGAACAATCATCATCGAAAGAGTAATAATTCCATCATAATGAAAAAGCGAACATAATAACTTCGTTATTTATTCACCATTCAGTTGGATTATATTGAATGACATTTTTATATTATAACAATTTCTAAATATGATGTGATGATCATATTTCGCTTCTTATTTGAAATTTTCCAGCATGATACATAGAACTAATTACTACAACTACATTTAATGTCAATCGATACTGAATATTGAATTGTAACATCAGAAAGTATTCCGATTCTCTGTTCGCGGCTTGTCATTATCACATTAAGGTAAGTTAAATACACATGCTGTATTGCGTGACGTCAACCTTCGCTTCATGACGGATAGTAGGCCTAATATATTGTCGTAATTGTATTAGGTAGCTCAGACCATAGCAATAATAATATTATATGGACGAGTTTTCCACATCTAAACCCGAGTACGTAGTTTGCTCAACATGCCTCCCACTTTGAATAGAATACACAGAAAATACGTGGGACATGGTTATCGATTTTATAATTAAATCTTCCAACGAGGTATATTTTCAGTGGAGCGGAATATAAAGTTCAGTAATACCAACGTTTGACAATAAAACTTTCCTACTTAGTAAAACGAGTTTTCGAGGAACCAAAGAACTTTGAAAGCGAGAGACACTTGCTTGGTACAATGAGCTTAGTGAAAGGGTTCCTTAGTTCTCAAGCTAATCAAATGTTGACAATAGGTTTCGTAGCAGAAGAACCGCCAAAAATCTTTGTTAGTTTCTTAGAAGGAACAGGCATTCATAATCGATGGAAGATAGAGCTTACATATAAAACATGTTCACTCGAGTGAACATCTTAGAATATATCTCAATATGAACGTACCTGTTGAATTCGTGAGGAGAACAAAATTAGAGGATATTACAAAAAGAAATTGTACAACTTGCAGCACTTTGTTGAGTCGGTGTTTGGACCATTATAGTGAATTCAACAATTGAACAATTGCAACAATTGATACCGCGCTATGAGTAGATGAAGTTAAGCCGCCTGAAGTGAAACTGTGATGTAAAGAATCCAGTTATTATGTTGTTATTTCTTGTAGTTCATGCCCTGACAGAATCGTTCTAGAGTGTGTAATAGTATGTGATTTTTTTTTATTGGTCACATACACTGATACAGAAAGAAAGACACAATTACAACAAAAAACATCCACAAAGCCCTTCAAGAAGGCTTAACTGAACCATGAGTAGAGAATGAAGAATACCATGTGGAATGTATCAAGTACAAAATTAACTTGAATACAGTATGTCGATTACGATGATGCATCACATTCAAATATGAGAAAAAGATCGCAATAAATGCTCATGAATAATCATGAACATTGAATATCATCACTCTCAAATTTTTCTCGGAATGGTGTATATTATTGAAACCAAAATGTATGATAACTCCGTTTTATTTCTGATGACTTGGTGGTTTCTATTATTTCAATTATAGAACCGTTCGGAATGATCACACAATTCAACGATAACACAATTATCGCACACCGTTTTAACAGCATTTCAGTTCGATGGTGTTGACAGTTTTTGAAAACACAAACATTTTCAAACTTCAATGCTTTCGCGGTGTCGAAATAGAAATTAAATGTTCAGAGCGTCAATTACATGTTCAATAGTATGACTGGGTTATCATGTTTGAATATATCAAGATCTATCAGCCCAATCAGAATAAGTTATGAATATTGTATATTAAACTTACCTTGATTTCATGGGATTGGAACTATCTGTTGAAACCGAGGTTCTGCAAAGAAGGAGAAGAAATCATAAATTAATTCAGATAAATATTATGATATATTATCCTAATTAATTGTTGCTCGAAATAATCATCCACATAATGTATGGACCTATATAGTTATATGTAGTACTCTGTGAACCTATCTTCACACTGAATAACTCATCAAATCAATTTATCTATAATTAATTCAGATTATTGAAATCATTAATCAAGAACATTCATCAAGAAACATTGATCATTGAACAGTCATTTCTGAAACACATTTTCAAGATGATGTGATGTTCAAATTATGAGCATACATGCGACTATATTGGTCCAAGAAACATCCAATTTATTCTTATGATGCAGAAAATCTCTATTCTGTGGATTCATGCACATTGCTGTACTTGAATCTCTTATTCAAATCATCGATTCCGATCACGTGCCTGCAACCCAGAATAAAAAATATACACTTTTTTGTTTTTTGTCTTAATTAGTACAGTTTTTATAGTCCTCATTTCTTCAGCCCAGTTTCTAAATCCTGGATGCTATTCATCTGAAATGACTCGATGTTGAAATTGAAATCAGCATGGTAGAAAACCTTTAACAGTAACGTAGCGGAAACCTGCAAGTCTCCTTCAAACTTGAAACAATTCAATGGGATTCAATTTCGATTCGATATTACGTATATGATAAAGTTTGTTCTCTTGTACTTCTTCCGATAAATATTGTTACAAGTTATGGAAAGTTGAGCAACAAACTATTGCAAACTTTGCATTTAATAATACGGAGTGAAGTTTGTTTGGCAAGAAATTGCACTTCTCTATTCGAATAATGACAATGGAACGTCACTCACTCAGTTAGTACCAACTTATGGAAAACGATATGACGAGTCAGAAGTAGTTCAACAAATGAAAAAAGTGATGGTGAAAGAACGAAATACTATCCCTCAACCTGCTCAGATATTGTTTGTGAGTAAAATGGATGTGACGCCAAGTCTATTGATTCGAAAGTTATAATAGCTTTCTTGTGATGAAAAATATTGTTCATTACAATTATTGGTGCTGTTGGAATAGTGCACGCAGATACATTTGTACACATTGCGGATAATGTCCAGTGTTTCCTTAAACAACAACATTTCTTGTGGAACTAATCAATTTAAAGAAATTGAGAAACGTGTACATTTTTCAATCTGATTCCCAAATGACAGAAGATAAAATAATAAAACGTTTTTATCACTGCAATTTGAGTTTGAATGCGAATCTGGAAGTGCGATGTCATACATTCCATCACTAAATGATAACTTCATAAAAAATGTTGTGCCACATCTGAGCATCTAATCACATCTTATTGATAAAAAGTTCACTCATTCATCAATATTGATGTTATGTTCATCTACATATGGATCCGTTGATATTATTCAAAAAACGTTCAATCACACAAATAACTCAAGCTTGAGACTTTGATTTGGCTGTGTCTAGTAAAAAATTCGTCCACGCCTCAAGCTGAATCTCTATTGGAAGGCTCGACTGAATTCGACATTGCATCTCGAACCTTCCATCCATCGTCAATCTCGCTCTTTATAAGCTATAGTTTATCTTGAACAATGAAAACAGAATATTTATACATAAAAAAAACATGAATGGCGATGGTATCTCCTATTTACAGTTCTACTTGAATATTACACTCAGAACCTTTGAGACAATTGTAATCTAACGCATTGTACACGCATTGTTGTCACGATGTTGACTAGTAATGTGATTTGCCACACGAATGCACTTTGTAATATGAAATAAGGAGTTTTGGAGCTAGGAGGGGTGGTATATTGTCGTGGTTGGTTGTTTTAAGGTTGAGAGGGGGAGTTTGTGTGGGTGGAACGTGTCACGGTGTGAGGAAGATTTTAGATGAGGTGGGGGAGGGGTGAGGACTAATTGAATGTCAAAGCACGACACTAGAGAACATGCTATGAGACGGATAAGAGATGAACTAAGATCTGATTAAAGCCATTTGTCACTATTACACACACACACACAGTGCATGTGTATGTGCATTGCGTGCTTTTGTTTGTTGTGTAGAGATAAGAGTGAACAAGTTGATACAACAGAAGGAAAGTGATTCGCTCATCGTCATACCAACCTACCTTGGCTAATGCTGGACCAATATTGATCACACTTAGCTATATAACGGTTAATTGTCGTTGCTTCAGAATCCAGGTTTAGTTGGGATTGTAAGATATATCCTTTCTCTCTCCTTCTTCCTCTCACCTCTTTCATCTCACACAATCCCACATTCTCCTCATACTGCCATACGTATTCTGATGAAATACATGCTTACCCATAAAGAAGCCAGATACGTCAATGGATGAATAATACGAGCGTTGTCACTTCCTATTAATTGTTACTGTCTCAGGTGTTTTGATCAAGTTAAGTGTGATAGTTTACGCTAAATCAGATGACTTTCGTTTTCAGCTCTTGCAAAATATTTCCATTATTGACAACTGCTCTCGATTGTAAAAACCACGTGTGAAATGAACAACTTCAACCTGACATCAAGCAATTGTGATCTCAAAATATACCACAACTTTATAAGATACAATATCTGATGAGTTTACCCAACTTTGTAACAAAACAATCATGAAAATAAGATGAAATATCGAATACGAGCTTATTTCTCAGAAGAAACGGTTTTTAGAAGGGCCGAAACTCACAATCGTTATTCAAAGTGTCTAACAGAGACAACCGTTCTGAACCGTCAACTTTTCTCGACTACTTGGCATTGTTTGAGAGAAACAGAATTGAAATGTTTGTTTTTCTCAAATATTCATCGATACGTAGAGTGTTTGTAAAGTGGATATACTATACACTCAAGTCTTATATTAATGGAAGCTGGCTCGAAACTACCGCGAATTAGTGGTAGGAGATAAGAGAAACGGCCGATCGGAATCATACAGATGGTTGTTGTTCTGTGAGTGGAATAAAAACGAGGCGAAAAGTTATATCCAATATTCTGTTTCTCAGTTGGTCTTTCGATGAACCGATATAGGAATGCGAACTGAATACGAAAACCGAGTTCCATGTGGATATGCAGACCTAAAGGCTACTTGAGAACAAATAATACGGTCGGTGGGAAGTGAGACATAGAGAAGTTGTGATGAAGCAACAATGAGAAACATGAGTAATATTCGTGCATGACATCAGTAAAATGAGGAAACAAATGTTCAATTTCATACACATATGCAATGTATATATATATATATATATATATATATATATATATATATATATATATCTATATCTACACACATATATATATATATATATATATATATATATA
This sequence comes from Brachyptera risi, assembly GCA_964007535.1. NCBI lineage: Eukaryota > Metazoa > Arthropoda > Insecta > Plecoptera > Taeniopterygidae > Brachyptera > Brachyptera risi. The sequence continues at coordinate 30,708,426 of OZ023331.1, read as the reverse complement.
TATATATATATATATATATATATTCATATATATATATGTATATATATATATATATATACATATATATATATATATATATATATATATATATATATATATATATATATATATATATATATGAATATGAATATATATATATATATATATGAATATAGATATATATATATATATATTCATATATATATATATATATATATATATATATATATATATATATATATATATTCATATATATATATATATATATATATATATATATATATATATATATATATATATATATATATATATATATATATATATGTTTTTATTACCTTCCGGATGATGCCGCTTACAATTAGATAAACGCTGTGGGGACCGCACTCCCCACGTTGTCCAACTCCCTTGACGTTTCGGTGGATCATACCACCCATCTTCAGAAACTAAAAACTGATTCAGTCCGAAATACAGGACCGAACCTCAAAAGATCTCACACTGAATGACTCGAACATGCCCTGTTCAATTATTTTTCAAGATGCACAGCGAAACGTCAAGGAAGTTGAACAACGTGGGGAGTGCGGTCCCCACAGCGTTTATCTAATTGTAAGCGGCATCATCCGGAAGGTAATAAAAACATCACTTATGTCCACGAAAACTTGAAATTAAACATATATATATATATATATATATATATATATATATATATATATATATATATATATATATATATATTTATATATATATATATATATATATATATATATATATATATATATATATATACATATATATATATATATATATATATATATATATATATATATATATATATATATATATATATATATATATATATGTGATGATAGTAATTATAATGATAATAATTGTTTATTGGCAGTTATACAAGTGATACGTCACTAAGTGCTTCGTCATTATAGTATACAGAACTCATAACAGTTGGCCAACTTTATTATATAGTCATCAATTGAATAAAATTATTTCTCTATTAAAATTTTTTTTCACATGAGATTCAAAAGAGTACATGTTTGATATTGATCGGACATCAGGTGGTAGAAGATTGAAAAATTTGACACCGTTGTGATTTAGCCCTCTTTCATATTCGGCAGTACGGTGGTCCTGGTTCATTCTTACCTCTAGTGTTGTATGTGTGACTGGATTTGTTATCAAATAAGGCAATATTATACTCAACAAATAGAACACATTCGAGACTATAAAGACACGCTATACAGTTGAGATATTAAGAGTCCTAAAAAAACCCCTACAGCTATCAGTGTACTTACGGTTGGTACCCTAACTGCGTACTTTTGCAGTTTGAAAAGTGTGTCTGTATCCCCATTGTTAGCTCCCCCTCAAAAAACGATGCCATATCTGACAATCAACTCAAAATTGGCAAGATAAAACAAAAGCAGTTCAGGAGTTCCAAAAACATTTATGTTTGGAGACAACAATACTGAAAAAAACATGGTTGTTCCGTGATTTGGAAATGTCAAATCAAGTTTCAATAAAGAATTTTAACTTCTCTTCGGTGAATATACTATCGGTTGACTGATATGCATGACTTTTATGATAGTCAATTTGGCAAGTTTGTCATTCCCACTATTGAAAATAATATCAGATTCGTGATTGATAGAATTGTGTGATGATACGAGCAGAGTATAATAAGAGGGTGTAAGTACCGTACGTACTTTCAAATGTTTAAAATTACTACAATGTCGATAATTATTATTCTTTCAGCCACTCTTCAACTTTGAATTGGTGTGTGTGTTGAAACTGTCTACAGCTTCGCAATATTGGCGGAATATGATACATTTTTTTCAATATTCATTCGTTTGCACCAGAGAGATTGTTCAAAGTATTGATTACTTTCCGATCATTGACAGATAAGACTACAATGTATTTTCCAAAGAAATGCATGAATAAGTATTCAGTTTGCAAGAAGAATTGAATATCACGAAGCACAATGTTCCCTGTGAATATTGTTGTATTTCACAATATGAAAACACATAATGTGCAACACAATGTGCTCATAATGTGACCATACCATCTCACATTTTCCTTCAATAGTATAATCCAACTTATTCTGCCTCAACGGTATACATTCATATTTTGTCCAATAGGTCAGTATGGGTAAATTCCGCAGTTCATTGGTTTCTGTGTTCAGCCTGTCCATAAACCACATTGGAAAATAATGAAAATACGTTGCGTAAACATGTTTTTCTAGTATCTGAAATGGAATCTTCAAGCAGGCTTAGAGTCAGTGGTACCAATTAATGATTGAATAATGATCAGTTCATTATCAATCATGTTATTGAAGTGACTCATGTAACCAATGGTGGAAACATCTTATAGTTCCAAAATTACTGCTCAATTCACCATTCATCACTTGGTACAACTAGGACTTTCATATAAAGGACATAACGTGAAGTTAACCGAAACAAAAAACTCCAAGATTCTGAATTCATATTCGAAAAATATACTACTCTCGATATTTTCATAATAATTATTCACATCAAACACAAGACCGATTTTGAACGGAATTCTCAGAAAAAGATTGAAGGAATCACTTTGCATATTCAACAGATTTGTTCATTGAATTCCTCATCACAAGAACAACAGATTGAAATTCGATTTCCAATTAAAGTTGTAGAATTGATGAAATAAAAACGGTGAATTATTCAAGCCATGCTCGTATAACTATCGATTCAAGCCATCTATCGGAGCTGATCGCTGATAATTGTGAACAAAAACCAACACACCATTGACAATGATTTATTCATGAACATAATTGTTACTATATCAAGTTAACACACAGTTCATTACATTTCACTTCATCGTATCGAAGCCAACACGTATACTGAATAATAGAATAAACACATCGGTATAATGGAAAGAATTATTGTTCTGTATGAAATCATAACAGACTATATAGGATATTCCAGCGCGATCCGGTGTGTAACAACATTTGTCAAGCGTTGTTGACAAAAGCGTTGATACGGATTACCTGCGACGGACCGGTGGAAAGTTGCTCTGTGATTGGTGGAATTTAACTAACGGGTCGCCGGAGGATATACTGCATCATTGTTGAGATGAGCTGAAACAATTTGTATTTGTTATAATATATAGCTCATTATGTTATATAATTAATGAGCAATATTATTTCAACAATAAAAAAACATGTTCATGGTGAGTGAGTTGACGACAATATTTGTGTGGGCATCTCTTACCATTCTCGAGATCACTAAAATGTTATTTAAGACAGAAATATATGAATAGAATGATGAAAACAATGATGTGTTCTTATCACTGATCCACCCCTTGAAAAGCTTCTACGTACGGTTAAATTGTAACAGAAATATTTTGATATCAACAAGGCTGCTTTTTTCTTATCATCGGTCCATAAAAATTGTTGAAATATTCCACGGAAGTGTCAAAAAAGTACGACACACCATTCAGTACAGCTGCGAAAAAACATATTGAATAAGTACGTAAAATGAAACCGATGTACAGAACTGTCAACAATGGAATGTTTGACATTCTCAACATTCATTTTTTCATTGTTCATTCCATTCTTAATTTCACACCATGCTTGGATCCAAATCAAATTTGTTTTGTTCATGTCTCAATGTAAATTGTACTCTCATACCAAGGAGGTTAGATACTATCAGTATCTAACCTCCTTGTTCCATACGCACATATGGTCTACAGAGTCTATAAACTATTATTGATGAAATCTGAAATGATTTCTGAAATTTCAAAGTCTTCAGCATTCAACTTGGAGATTAACTGTATATATATGTCTTCATCATTGAATAACTTGTAGTTATATATTATTGATACTAAAACTTAAAGCTCAAAACGTTATAGTGATACCACCATGATTGGATACTATCTGAAACATTCTATTCCATAATACAATAGGTCACGAGATCTTCCCTGCGATGTTGACTGTGGGGTGAACGCTAAACGGTGAACCTCAGAATCACTATTGATAACTGAGAAATGATGATACAGTGTAATATTTCACGTGAGTTGGTTGGTTGATTTTTCTTAGTCATCTGCACGGAAAAATAACCCAGCCATCAGCACGTCTGATGAGTAAACTACTATGCCAACTAATTTGACGTATCGGGAATATAGTCTAATGATACTATGCATTTGGTTGAAATTCACGTAGAAGACACGTTATCGTGTACAAGTAATGGTGGTACTTTGCATGGCTTGAATCATAACGAACGGTCGCATGGTCTTTATACTATCCTGGATAGTCGAGTGAACAGGTCAGACATTTTACGTATAGATTCTGACTGATTCACCTGACTTACCGGGATGAAAATGACCGTTCAACTGTGTTACTTATGCATCAGGCACTGATAAATAGTTATTTAATGATCATTAAAAATTGAAAACCATACTTTCATAACCAATCTTCGATGAATAAGGTATTGAAAAATCAGCATCATTTGAAACCATTTTTTTTCTCAAGTGGATGAAAAATAATATATTCCCGAGTGAATTTGATGAAATGATAAATTTTCTAGTGGAAATGAGTGAGTGATTCTCGAGTGATTCCTGAGTAAAAATTGGAAAGTATTGGGAAAAATAAAGGCGCGTTGACAAAATTGATGAGTATTTCGCATGAATCACTTCTGAGTGAAAGGCGTTTCAAACTTCGAACGATCATGGTCCGATGGGATAGATACAGTGCGGAAATGTTGATACAAACGTCATAATCAGAAGCTCAGAAAATGGAGGCAGTGCTATCTGAGGTCGAACGAACGCGAGTTCTACTGCAATCGTTGGTCATCTTCATTACTTAACTGCATCCTCAACACCCGCTCATCCGTATCACAATATAATCCAGCTGTTGGCGGGGTGGTAATGAGCAAAACACAATCGAAAATGGAAATCATAAAAATGAATGAGAATAATCATATGCAATGTTGGAATGATTCAATGAGTAATAGGTTAAAAAGGTCATTTTCACTCCTTTTGAGCTCAGCTACCCGATCGAATGATCTCATTCACCCGATCGAATGACTTCGATATCGATTGGCAATAACGATCAAATTGGTTAATTGCATAGACTATTGGAATAATATTGAATATCTGAAACATTATTCTCAGATTCTCTGTGTTCTTTCGTATATATTCATTTATTCAACATACAGTTATAAAGTTCATGTATATTTTCTTGTTTGTTTGTTGTGTGTGATATATTATCTTCTATTTTATCCTTGACTATCCATATGATTAACTCAAAAATGTTACATTTCAAATTGTAATCCACTCGGACGAAAATTAAAATGAATAAATAAATAAACAAAGTTAAATAAATAAAGTTGTTGATATACACACACATTGAAATATTGAAACATCTGATTGTGGTTGGTTCTTTCCATACTTTTCCGTCTGAGACATGTAGGTATCTATATTTCAATCACCTAATGATATTATTTCATGATCTTCCGTTTCAATACCTACACTCAGTACCATTTTTGGGAGAGAACAAAGTTTTTGTTTCTGAAAATAAAGAAGTTGCTAAACTCTTGAGATATTTGGACGTAGTTGGTGTACGGCTGTCACTGCTTATATTACCATTCTGAGCATAATAATTATGAAATGAGAAGGCAATATCGAAATCTTCTTTCACCGTCATACCTACATTATCTTATACCTCAATTATAAGTCTAGAGAGAGAAAACTGGGTCAAAACTGCGATTAATTCTGAATGTTTATAAAATTTGACTTCTTGTTTCAAATGAACCGTGCAGCAAATATATTTTCATTTTGATGGAGAAAAAACATGTTCGATGAAAATAAATGACGACCGTATCAATAATCCATGTGACGGATTCAGGTGAGACTTGAATGAATATTTGAGAATATTAAAATGTGAAATGATGTTTGAATGAAATTATATGGAAAGATGTAAGATGTTCTGAAACAATATGTCTTGAGCGAGATTAGAATCCACTCCTGCACCTACGTCCCACTGCAGACTTCGATACAATACCACCAACTGCTTGAGCCGAATGGACAAATCAATATTTTATATAATTTATCATCTCAATTGTTGATCAACCCGTTTTTGACTGCAGTTATCTCGTAATAATGAAAATTCATGTGGGTAAAGAGCTTTGCACAGAGAAAGTAGAGGAATATTTTCTGACCGTTTGATACCTGTTGAAGCTTATGCAGTTTCACATGGTTTACAGCAAGATAGGTTCAGCAGAGAAGAAAAAATCATGATTCAAGCTGTAGGTGAGTCGTCAGAATGCGTTACATAAAACATTTCATCGTGAATGATCACTTTGGAAAATGAGAGAAGTAGCCCACTGTACTGTGCTTCACATCATCATCTTATAATCCTCTCGCCAATAGTTCAGCAAACTGAATCACAACTCCATACTGTTTATTTAAATTCAGTATATTCTTGATTGTGTATGTTTTTATTGACTGTGTTTGTATTCTGTTCGATCAAGACATGTGGATAAAATGATTCAAAATTGGAATTGAATTGAAATTGTACTAACGTAAACATTCTAGGATATAGCACCACACACTTTATTCGAGATATTCATAATTATAAAGTTCTCTGACAAAGTGTGTATTTATATTTGAGTCACCTCTCTTCTCACGTGTTATCACACTCTCCGTCAAAAGCTACAAGCATTTAATTGGTGACTATTAATTGCTGTCACTCCATTTAGATGAATGGAACACTGGAGACGTTCTCGTATAAAAGCACTCAAATTGAGAGCATTCTACGCTATACATATAGTAACCGTATCAGGTAATGCTTTTATACGTGGGAGCTTATTAAAATCAACAATATTATATTCTCAACTGATGAGATGAAACATGCCATAATATTTTGTCATCTCTGAATGTTATGAAATGTCGGAATAGTTTGGACATGACGAAGTTTATTATTTAATGAGAAAATAAGTCAAATGAAATGTTTTCTATTTTCAGTTGACATTCCATATCGTTCGCTTCTATCCTGATGAGGAAGATTGTATAGAGGACACAAAATTGAAAAAGTACAAAACAAAACGTGAGCGTGAAACGAAATGACCGAGAGGCATTTATAATTGTGTTGTGTCTGCGAATTTTCAAAGACCTGTCTGTAAAACCAATTTTCATTTGGACCGAGATGACCGTTTCAGAATTCCATCCGTACAGTTGCGGTCACATAAAGTGATCAATCAAGCCACATTCAAATTCATTATGGAGAAAATCCAGTAATTTGATACACAATTGAACTTGAGGACGATGTGATTTCGCACTCCACACTTAGTTTATATAAAAATGTGCTGTAGAATATTCATAGATTTCATTTGAATTAAAATTCGGATTGAACAATTTTATATGACTGCAAGTGTAAATCCATCGAGTTATTGGCTGTGTGTTTATTGCCATCTACCCACATCAGAATCTTGTATATATAACTCGAATCATTATTGCAGTTCATATATATTAATCTTTTTTTTTTTGATCACATGATTTTCTTGGGCCATCCATGAAATATAGAATGCTCATTCAAAAAATGAGTGATAAATTCACAACATATATAACTTATCCGAAAATTTCCAGTTAGTGATATGACTTCGCAACTCATTCAATTAGATTCCAAATGATGTCAAGACGTTGAAGCTATTCACCAAACAATACTACAGTCTCTAGCATAGTATTCCGTCAACTCGAAAAAGAACTCAAAAAAGAAAAAAAAAAGATACTCAATATCTTTCACACCGATAACATCATTGAATTCAAGTTCTCTCGCTTCTATTCCGATGCATATTTTCGAATCGAGCAGCCGTCACAAATTGAATTCAGTTCAAGCATACAATCATAATTACGTCACAAATGCACGTGCGCATAATGAACATTACGTGGTCATTGCGCATGTGCATACTCGGTATTATAGCTACTCAAAGTTAAAATGTGACGCTCCATTTTCAAAGAAAAGAACGTTGGGTCGTTGAAAAGAAACTGAAGTAGGTTAGTATAATGTAGCAAAGAAGAAAGGAAATTAACAAAAGAACAGAAAAAAACTGTCTGAATACTGTGAAAAATCTGTCGACTCTGCAAATACGAATATGAATGCATACGGGCTAATTAGCATTAAAATTGCAATATATGAATGTGAATTGCATATTTATAACGCTTGTGAAGTAGTTATAGAAGTTTGTCGTCAAACACGACTGTTTAATGATGGTTCATCATAAACTCCATTCAGTAAAATCAGTTCACTACATGCAGTATACCTATTTATAACCTTCATCAACATATTGAATTTGTATATAAACATTCCATGTATCCCTAATATGTATCAATAACTTCATAAAATATCGTACTACTTCACTTCAGTTTATATTTAGTTTATTAGATCTCGGAGAGTTCTGTAACCATTTCCATCCAATTAAGTAACTGCAAACAATATGTGAGAGGTTTAAATAACGTTAATCTCGCTATAGCTTGCCTCATATGAACTATATAAATATTTGTTTTCGCGTTGATGGATGAATGTAATACATATATTTCGAGAATTATACACTTCACTTCTTGATAAACTTACAACATGCAATTTGTGATTGCTGGTCTAATCAGTACAAACTATCCAATTTCATCTGACGATGATTATCCAAGTAAGAAGTGAATATATCAATTTCTTCTAGGTTAATTGTGGATACGCCATAGTATCTGGATCAAGATCTGACATTTCACATAGTTTAAGACGATTGGTAGCATGGTAAGCTCCGGGGTCATTCAACAGGTCAACTCATCATCGCAGTGAGATATGGAAATAATAATTGATCTATCAAAACTGTGGGAATATATTTTGAATATTCGAATTACTTTGAACATTAAGACTGATTCTCACACTTCTGGACGGTGACAACATTTTTGAAAAGATATTGGAATATTCTGTCTGATCTTTTTTTAAACTTCATAAATTGTATTAGAATATTTACGAAAATAATGCTTCGCTCTCCGTGGCTCAGTTAACTGAGGGACATTTTCAGAAACCTAAGTGAGAGTAGAGCGTGCAGGGCTCAAGTCCCGCGTAAAGTATGGGATCGGATGAAAGTCTTTTCCAATATCATCAGTTCATAAATTCATTAATCATTACCATCTGTTCATTGCAACTTCAAAATAACCTAGCTGTTGATGGGCTCGTCCAGCTGACAATAATCAAGTAATAATGTAAGAATCAATTTTGATTTCTCCATCAGATCCGTGGATCAACCGTGGATATACCTTCAAAAAATCATACTTCTGTGAAACCAAGTCCTTGTTCACGCTCATCTGAATATTCAATGAATATTGATCAACAGATTAGTAACCATAGATAGTCAATGCATACATATAATCACATCAGCAATCAATAACGTGATGGAAATTACATCAAACATTATCGCCAATTTATACAATCATGGTGTTAACACGGTCCGACTGTTTATACGATATAGAACGAATAATACAATACTGATAATAAACATGTGATAACGATATGACTCGCTTTAATGCCTCTGTGGGGTAACTGCTTCCTAATGGCCACGTCAAATACACGTATGTAGCTTTCATAGCATCAAACGGTTCAGTTGGATAGTAAGCGGTAAAAATGTAATTCAGTTATTTGATACACAGGCTTTTATTACACTGGACAAAAGACAATAATCGGAGTCAATCATCACATTTTCTTCACGCTTTTTTTTGCATGTCTGGAAAAGTAATCGACCACATCAGAATCATCTCTTGACATTGATGCTATACAGAGAAATCCCTATTTCTTTCAAGCAAAATTGATATGACACTTGATTGTGGAATTGTTAGAGAAATGAGTGAATCGTTGTGAAGCTGAATGGCATTGGATTAATTGAAAAGTTTCAAATTCAACCCATTTTGAATGATGATTCAATGAAATACTCCAAACATTTGTTTCTCAATTTTGATTAATTTTGCTTTGTCCGTTTTCAAGACATGAATGTACGTCGTACTATTATCAATAAAATGGGGCAATATGATGATTACAATTCAATTGAACACGTGGTTGACGTTAATGTTCAGTGGGCCACCTTGAACTATGAATTATATGGGCAGTCATAGGCACCCTGAATGGTATTTTGAAAATCCATTTCAATGAACAACTCACTCGATTGAATGGATGGAGGAAAGGCGATTGAAGGCGAGTCGATCACAATCAGACAATTACGTGCAACGATAGAAACATGTGACAGGTAGAATCAATTAGATCCGCATATCGACTGCAGTAAGTGATTAGACATAACATTTTCAAAATGAAGCCGTGTAGCTTCCGAGTATATTTCAATTCATAGAAATATCTCGCTAATCCCAGAAGGTATGGGTTGCGTTACACTAGTATTCAAAGGATTTAGTTGAATCTGCAACCAGCAATATGTTACCTTTGTCTGCATTTGAACATTTGGCCAATTCACCTCTACATATAGTCATGCAAACAACTTCTCTGACATATTATCAGAATTGGGAACGTATAGAAATTTTGGGAAAAATTAGTAATGCTGTTAAAATTATTTCAATTGTCTTTGTTGTTGTTTGTTGGTTCAGTTGTCAAATACACGAGTATGACAAAACTCTTACAAAGGGAAACGAGAAATGTTGGAGAAAGAAGGACAGTGGCCAGAATTACATTGTTATAAAGAGCTTTCACCGGTAAATGGCCTGATTAACGGAATAACATGTACACTGTATGAGGGCTGAATATATTGGAAGAATGATTATCTATGTACAATGCGGACAGAATACTGGACAGATGCGCTAAGGAAATCTTAAACCTCGTTGGTTGATACAGTTTTGATGAAATGTTACAGAATGAGAGCTAAAATGATTGGTTTATGTGTAACTTTGAATTGAAAAATTAATTACTGGTTTAATATATTATATGATTTGATGTATCATCTTGAAACTGATCGAATGAAATATGAAAGAATCAAAGTGGTGAAATTAATTAAAATAAAAAAATAATCAATACTAATCAAAGTGCATAGAATAATCTCGAAGTTTTCAACTTTATATATTCGATAAGGCTAGTTTGTGAACAAACAAAAATTGTGAAGATGGAATTCTCTATTTGCATGTTGAAGATTTTTAAAGAAGTCATTATTTGGTATTATGATGTATTTCAGGGTGAATTTAGCTTTTTGGGGGGTGGTAAGATCACTCTTGTGGTGTCTCTTCCAAACGATCCTACCTTTCATCCATAGCTTTAATTAGGGAACGATGATTTTGTATCAAGGTATGATGTTATTAAAAAAAAGTATAACGAAAGAAATTGATTGTGATATTTGAAATGATTTGTGTAGAAGTGTTCAGTATACAGTTGTTTAAATCGTATGAAATTCACTGATACCTTATTATGAATGTTGTACAATTTGCGTATCTTTTTTCCTTACATCTAAACTTGATACACAATCATTTTCCAATAATGTATCAGGGTGGAAAAATGGTCGAATTGTTTGGACGGAACACCCTAAGTGCAATCTGATCATAATGTATAATTCATAATATGAATAATTGCAGTTTCAATTCAAGTTTCAACATTTTTTTTAAAAAAATTTCATATTGGGTTTTAACGACGCTCCATTCTGATGGCTACGATCTACTGGCGTCGTTGGATGATGATGAGATGATAGGGTGATGAGTTGAAAGTTTATTTCATTACGTTTTTTGGATGGTGGGAAGGAGTTGGTCGTGGCCTGTTGTTGAAGAACCATCCCACACGACAGAGAGAAACCACGAAAAACCCCTGTCAGGATGGTCGACCATGGCGGAATCGAACCCCGGTCTCCCGAATGACGTTTCAGTGTGTTACCACTCGGCCACGCGTCTCGTTCAATACATTGTTTCAACTTTAGATTATACTCATATTGTTGAAAGTAACAGGGATTTCAGTTTTGATTCCAAACGATATTCTACACTGATATTATTGTACTTCTGTTGATAATCGACATTTGTATGAAAAATCTAGTGCTCAGATGAATGGATGGAATGTTCGCGCTTTTGTTCATATTGGTTCTATTTGGTATTGATATGAGGATCTATTGGCACCTATGCATTATGAATGACATCAGAAGTTATTTTGATCAGATGTTTTTGACAGTGATTCAACAGGAACTGGTCGTGACTTCTTGTTATTTGTATTTGTTCATTGTTCCGGTATTCAACTCACAAATTCTCACAAATGCAATAACCCACAACCGTATAATATTCGAAGAACATAATGTAGAAAATGCATGGATATATTATGAACTGAACGAATCGAATGAATTGGAATAAATAAAAGCAGACGAAAGGATAAATAATTTTAATGGTAAACATATTGAGGATAACTTTACTGATAAAAGTGAATGAATGAATGATGATGATAACAAAATATTGAATGAAATATAATTAAAATCGAAACAAAAAGTCCTGGAAGATGAAAAAACAGAGGAAAATGTATGAATGGGAAAATGAGGATGGAGATGAAGATGATTGGGAGATTGCATTTCATTTCTCTCCGATACAAATGTTTGTCATCCTCAAAATCAGTTTCTGTTGAATGAATATTCTTCTTCTTCTTCATATTCTTTCGAATGATGATATTGACTTTTTTAGTGTCTCGTTTGAACGATTCCAACTTTCTTTAATCCTTGGCCCTGATTGAAAACAATGTTTTCTTTCATCGAGCCTCAGTGTTGTCAGAAAACGTATTTAGCCGAACGTCACAGCGATTAAACAAAACCTTATTCAGGATGTTCTATCCCACCGGCCTCCTGAATGACGGTTTAGCGTGCTAGTCACTGATTCATACATGATGGTGTGAAGGTTTCATGAAAACTGACGAAAAGTTTTTCAGAAATATCTTGTGAGAAATTACTGAAAACTCTCTACTGATATGACGAGAGAAAATGACGGAAACGGCTCCACTTTTTTCATAACTCAATTATATAATGCAATCTTTCGATATACTTTTTCTTCGAAAATTCACATCTTTGGATTATTACAGTTTTCCAACAAGAAGAGTGTTCAATGAATCAATCGATCAGTAATTATCTTCATTTCCTCCCGGATTGATCGATGAGAGTTTATACTGGAGGCGTAGGAGGTGGGGAGAGGAGAGAGAGAGAGAACCAACCGAATGTGTGAAGGGAAGAATCGAATCAAATCATCATTAAAAGTCGAAACAAGATTTTTTGATATCAAAAAAGTTTTTTGATATCATGTTTCAATTTACATGTCGATGAACTAATTCATTGAACAATTTTAGCCCTCATAATTATTTCTCCACCGTGTCAATTAAAACACGTCAGCTGAGAATCTACACAAACAACTTCATCGAAATATTACTTCAGATGGAGCCAACAATTTCCGGATATTTGAATAATATCATGATAGACGATGTTGTTCATAATCGGACTCTTTGCTGTTGGAAGATACAACTTGGCGGAGAAACTAAGTGACTTTAATACCAGAGAGAAAATAAAAGCAGGAAAAGCAAACAAGTATAAGCTTGTTATATATCATTATTTTTAATTTGCCGACAAGATTCTAGCTCAACTTCGAGTTGATAAGTTCGTTCAAGAGTTGATATCAAGTTTACTAGATCTTCCTCCGTTATAAAATGATCGAAAGTTATACGCATTTGCATGGCCATATATAAATTAATATTCTGTCAAGTTTTATCATTTACGAAACTAAAACAAGATTTTCGTTAAATACTTCAAAAGATCAAGAACGGATGGAACTCAATCAGAACTGAAAAGTAGTTTTTCATATTTTTTGTGATATTTTCATGTGAACATTCTCTGGAAAGTATGAATTGAATACTCTCCTGAATTATAATATTTGAATACTTGAACATGATCTCTATCGTACAGAAATCTAGAATTATTAGGTCGATGGATATTATTCAGAAATAGCCTCATTCATTCACAGCTGAGGCTGAAAATAATATACATAATGAATATAATTAATATCATCTCGCATGGATGCAATTACTACATGTTCTAGTCTTCTGAGCAGGGCGTTTGGTAGTTGATTCGGTCAGTCAAGAAGTCTTTTTTGCCTGATGATTTCAATTATTAATATTTTTTTCTCAATATTTCTTCATCCTCTGGGTATGAAATGGAATCATCAATGTATTGGTATAATTGAAAGAGAAATTCAAGGAAATGAGAGTGAGGGTTGAAGGAAGCAAATATCAAACTGAATACATGAGGGCGAAAGTGCGAGAAAGCAAGGATGAGATAAATGAAGAGAGAGAGAGAGAAGAAGGACGTGAGTGAGAAAAGTGTCTAACAGAATGATATGATAGGGGACATGGAACGACGGAAGAGGTGCCAACATTAAGAATGGTGAAGGGGAGGAAGTTAAGATGTTAGGGGTAGAGTGAGGGAGGGGGATGGAGGGTGGAGGAGAGGTTGATGCAATGGCCGCGAGGTATAACACGACGGTGCAAGGAAGATAAAACAGAATTAAAGTGGTGGCGTGGAGAGGAAATTTATTGGAAATGTTCCGAAGAAAAGACAAAGAGAAAAGAGGAATGAATATAAGCTTGTAATAGAAAAAAAGTACAGAAAAATGAGAAAATGAAGATGAAAAAATAGATTTGAAAGGAAGAAGAACAAGTATACTAGCGAAGCTACAGGGCGTTATATAAATCTAAATTATTATCTGTTGTTGGAAAATTGCTTTGGAAAATACTTTTCTCTTTTGGGGGGAGAAGGGAGGGGGGGGGGAGGGGGGAGGGAAATTGGTTCATAGAAGAAAGGATGTATATAAAATCATTTGTATCTTTTATCGAATTGGGAAGTCAGTATATGGAGAGTATAACGGAAGAGTTGTTCCTGGAATTGTGAAGGGTGAATTTATTTCCAGTATTTCCTGTATTTGTTTTGAGATTACTATCTGTAGACGCTTCCATGTGAAATACCATTATATTTCTCTGGCTTGTGTTCCTGGAACACTATTTCGTCAATTTGATGGCTATTTGAATCAGCATATTCAAAGTTGCCCATTTAAAAAATGAGAACGGACTCAATTGTGATATCCAATGAATCTCGCCATCACTTTTCATAATGAAACGTATTTGAGTTATTTGGTGTACATCTTTGTGATTGAGTGAAATTATATCGTGCTGCTGCTCATTGTTCTGACAAATAAGTTGAGAATAAACATATGCCATAATCATGGATCTTCAGCTTTTGTTAAGCTTTGTCGAATTGATGAAATCTCATCAAAATAATGACTGTTACAAAAATATAATGAGAAGATGAAATATTGGATGAGATAAAGTTGAGAAAAACAGACTCAAATGTATCTTCATAACACCCATAGGCTCTATAAACATAATGAAATATTCACTAAATTCTGAATTCGCATAGAATTTTATGAGAAAATAGATGGTAAATGTTCGATTCTCTCAATTAGTGAGTCGGTCATGGAATTATTCGAATACGTTCTGATCTACAGTGATGCATGAAGAGGATGTTGATAGAAGAACTATGAATCAGGTCCATGCACCTTAATTGCAGAATTTGCAGAACTACCGGTCTTTTCATGGAAGCCCGGATTTTTGTACCTTCTTATTTCCATTGATTGCTGTCGAAAAATGCACAACCCCAAAAGCTATTTAAGTTTTCATTGTGACTTCAGTTCTTGAATATCAATTTATCATCCTCGACAAGCATCTATCCAAGAGGATGGCTTGGGATATAAAAATTATGCTACACTTCAAATTATCTCTTCACTGAATTTTCCCCATCTGTATTTTTTTCATCAGAATTTTCCTCTCCAACCATCATTGACCAATTCTGTCATCTGCCTTTCTTCAACATTGACACTATATTGAAATATCGCTGCTCTTCCACTCATGTGATCGGCAATTATGTATAGTATCATGTATCATGTAATTATGTACACTCACTTCACTTTGAATAAGGAACTATAGAAACTTCAATCATGGTTGTATTCACCATCTTATCTTATGTCCACTCTTTAATGAATTAAATGCGAGCTGACAAATTTAATTGCACTGTTGTATCAGCTGATCCACATTTGGATTTCACTATGAGAATAGTTTCGTTCTCTTGAACTGTCTGTACGGACAAAGACGTGTTTTCGCGAGTGGACCTCATTGATACGTATCTGGAATGGTGGATAGAACGAACCCAGGTTTTGGGTTCGTATCTCGCTTCGGTATCACTTCACCAGCCTCACAACAACGTTCTGATAATTAAGTATCAATAAAATCACCTATATTGAAGTGACCTAAATAGCCAGCCCACGCATACAATGTTCAACCTCTTCATCGTGCTGAAATTAATAATTTCGAAAACATGTTTGGCATTTGTAATATGAATTATCTGTCAGTTATCAAACCACTTTCCGTAGGTTTAATGACCAAGTCCAACTGGAATCAACCTCAAACTATTTCACGGCTACTTCTTACCAACGTCCTCTTAGTCATAATTCTCACTTTATATCGGGTGTTCTGTAATGTTTGAGTCATTGGTGAATGCCTCACTCTTATCACCAGTTGGTACTGAAAGTGTGTTTTTTCTTTGGTATTTCATCGCTAATGAACGTGTGAAATTGAATCAAACCCGTCTGTACTGTACGTATACAGTAATTCATCCTGGCCGTTTTACTACTGTGGTTGGTTCACCACTGTGGTATGCGGTTACATGATTTAATACTGTGATAATCAACGGAAGCAGCTCGTAATGATGCAGGAATTATTATGCCATTGCAAGCTCATTAGTATCAATGAAGACTGAACTACAGACTTCTGATGATTTTGAGAAGTTGTATCTTTCAAAATAACTTCGAATCATTTTTGGTTCAACTCTCAGTTTATATGAGATGAATGTATTAATTCAAGATGGCCCCATGATTAAAGATCATGTACTTTGACATCTATGGTCATAGTATTTGATGAGAGAAAAATGATAATTTATATGATAGACAATACGTTAATAATCATATTTGTTGAAACATCTGCTCTTAAAGAGTCATAAGACCATCCTTATTCCTAATGGAAGTGCATATTCCGTTGTTGATAGTCAAATGAATGATATGAAACATTTTGATTCAATTTTTAATTTGAATAACGAAAGTATTGACATTCTTTCAATTTGTTTACACCATTTCACATTCAATTTTACGGATCGGAATTTATTGTAGTATCAAACTATAGGTCTCGAATCGTATCAGATTTAGTTGATATAATACAAGTGATTTCATTTTGATATGGTGAGGAAAATCGTGAACCCTGAAGTGATTTATTCAAAAATTCTGTTAGAATTCATTGATATCGAACGGAAAATATGTAAATATGTAAACACAAATATGAAAATATTAATCTCTTCGAAAACTGACTCAAACGGAATTCAGAATGAGTATTCAAAAGTTTCATTACTATAAGTGGTGGTGCCGTAAACACGCAGCATACCACTATTATTCACCATCTACGAGCACATGATCAATATTTCTGACAACTTTCCATTATTCAGTATAATTCAAGATCCAATTGATAACTATTGGAGATATTTGTTGTGAGCATAAATGTACGTACGTGAGGAAGCTTTATCAACATCAAAATGTTGATACAATATCATTGATTGTTTTGATTGTATTCGTATTTGTATCATTTGTATTGTGTAATTGATTGATTGTATTGTAGATTTTTTTTCTTACAACTACAACTGTCCAACTGTACAACTGAACACTTTTTTCGTTAGGCCTACTTGATGTAACTTGATTGCTTAAAATTAATAGTAATCAAAGAAACCTCACACTTCGTAAGTAGAATGTAACAGATCACTCAATGTTTCTCTTTTTTTCTTTTGACTTCAACTACTTCATTACTCTTAATGTTTGAGAAATACGTCCGAATTTGAATTGTACTTATAATTCACTATTTTAACCCACAGTTTAGCCATTTTTTGAAGGGCTTTGTGAATGTTTTTTTGTTGTGATTTTTTTTTCTTTCTGTATGAGTGTATGTGACCAATAATAATGATGAAAAAATTGATAATAACGTTCAAAAGCGACTTCCTCTCTGATTCTAAGAGATTTCGAAACATCTTGAGAAAAGAGTTTTAGAATCATTCAATAATGATTCAGTCATCAGAACAAGATAATAATGAATCTGGATTGAGAAAAGTGACGCTTGAATAAATAATACTCCAAAACTTGATAATCTGAGATCACAATTGAATCAAATATAGGCCTATATCTACAATACTGTGAGCTTGAATATTGAGTGAGAACAGTAGATCTATTCTCATCTAAAATCTGTTCCGAATGATTTCCTGCGGATGAAATATGAGATGGAAGAGGAGAGTGAGAGAAAATATGAATACTCATCAAGAGCCGTATATTTTAAAAACGTGAGTTTGAATTGGTGCAATAACTGAGCCCCACCACATTTAAAATGTCAATTTTTTCATAATTTTTTTTATCGAAATGTGCTTGCTTTGTGCTGAAATGTGCTGCATGAAATTCAGCACTATCATTTATTCTGGATGTCATCATAGTTTTCAGCATTTTAGAAGCAGCAACATCATAATCACCATTATCAGCACAAAACGATTTTTCAAAAGCTTATTTCAGTATAAAACGAGTACATTTCAATAACAACTTCAATAAGTAACATTTCAATTGCGGAAAGGCTGGAATTATTGGCACTTCCACTTCGAATGTGGAATAACTATGGAATTATGGAAGCACAGAACCATTTTTTTGCAGCTCATTCTAGTACAAAATGAGCACATTCCGGAAACCTAATCGTAAGTATACATTATAAATATGAGGGACTGAAAAATTTTTCGACTCACAAGTAATGTGGAATGATCAAAAAATCGTAGCAGTATATGGAGATTTTCTTACAACACATTTAGTAATAAAACGAACACTTTTCAGTAACATCATGAAAATTATAGATTTGTAATGTGTGTGGGAGGGGGGGAGGAGGAAGGAAGGCAATAACTTGCTTCTTTCTAGCTCTCCTCATTGTAATCGGAATAACTTAAAATTGAGAGCAGCTTGAAACGAATTTTTAAGCACATCTCAGCACAAAACGGGCACATTTCAAAAACTTCTGAAAATGACACATTTCAAATATGGGGGAAGAAAGAAGGGCTATTTAATTCAATCAAATAAATCTATATAGGTCTGTCTGCCCAAAGAAACAGAGAAAAATACATAATTTCACATCTAGCCTACGACATGATGCCAACTACAAGGAACAACTTTTACTCTTCACTCTCAGGTTTGCCAACCTCATAAAAATTGATTAAATCGACTTGCCTTGAAGCCGACATGCGACCATCTTATTTTGGGAGAGTTGCCAGTACCGACTGAAACTTATCCAGTTTTATACCACTTCACTTTACTAACACTTGTACCAACAATATACGTGTATACATATATATATATATATATATATATATATATATATATATATATATATATATATATATATATATATATATATATATATATTCATATATATATATCCTCAATTAGGCACTTGTAACATTGTATAATATAATGGGGTTGTGTTAGAAATACCCTTATCATTTACCGTATATCGCTTGCGAGTGTTATCTGTGTGCCCGGTCCCCGGGGTGACTTGTGAGGTGGCGGTGAATGGTCGGGGGAGGCAAGGAGGGGGGATGGGGGAGCTGCCAGGTCAAAGGTGCATACCCGGTTCATATTAATTTTAAAAGACGACGCTACCAGTGAGACTTGAATGGGGAGGGGTTTGACTGGGGGAGGTAATTAGCATATGGTATAAGCGGCGCCCAAGTTGGTGTGGGAGAGGAGGAAAGATGAGGGCCTCTTTATGGTATTGCTCGGTAAGTACAGTTCAGTTCATGTGGTCTATGAGTTTGACTGTGTACGGACCAATGACTTCCAATGCGAGAGAACACTTGAATTATTATATTTTGTTAAATGAGCTTCCTCATCTGAATGAAATTGGATTTTCACTTTATATTCACTGTACTTCCAAACTTTGTGTATGATGATATTATTGTTTCATGATCTCACTCGGTTTCTTGACTGATTTGTAATCTTTGATCGATTTGATTTTTTTTATTGGTTTGTGGTTGGTTTATTGAAATTTCTGTCTTGATATGATCATTCAAAATATTAAATATAGTGGATATATGTTCAAAGTGATCAATAATTGATTAACTATTGTATGCAGGATTGAATCGATGATGATAATTTGAATCCTGATAATGATCAATTCAATCATGGATTTGAGAGATGATCATGCAGGTATGGAAATAACAAGAATATTTTATCTATCCTAATGAAGTGAGAAACAGGAAAAAAAATTGAACCAGAACTTACGATCATTAAACAGCAGTAATCTGATGATATTTACAGTGAAATATACCTCATCTGGGATGTTAGAGCCATGATCGAACCAAGATATCCTGGTTTGAATCTCGCACTGGGAACATTTGGATGATTCGACACAATTGTGTATGTTCTTATCTTATATATATATATATATATTATGACCTCATTAGGTGGGTGATTATTGGAAACGGTAGAAACCATGGAAATTATTTCTAAGAAAAATTGTCGAAATGATTGGTCTCAATAATACACTATGATATTTTAATATTTTCCATAAGAAACCTTGTCTTGGAAAACTTCTTGCATGTGGAGCAAGTACGATCGAAAATTCAGAAATCAACTCCCATTTCAGAAAATCAAATTGTATCCTCGGTCACGCAAATTATATTGCATTCTTTCATCTTATTTTCACATCATCTCATCCATCATTCACCGTCACCTACACACAACGCTAGCCTTCATCACATCACAGTGCGTCATTAAAAACAAAATAAAAACAGTAGATTTACGCATCACCAATAGAAGACAAGTTAATTCAGTTACCGTCGAGTCATTAATCAGAATTATATATTAATTTCATTTTTCTGTAAGTAATGTTCTTTTTTCGACAAGTTTGATAATCACATTGGCAGTTCGATTAATACTTTAAGCTTGTCAAGCTTACGCCATCAACCATGTTATTGAAATCAATGAACAACCCATTCTACCGCTATAAATTGTCTTTTTGCTTCTCATTATCATATAGTGGATCTGAATAAAATCACACTATAGATTATATTATATGTTTTCTTATCAGTATCTGTATTCAATCCCAGCATGAGTACATTTTCTCCGCCTCCTCGACATACATGTATATTTTAATAGTTACCATGTTTGTGTTTTCGTTTTCAATCATGCATTTATTGACAAAATTGACAAAATTCAACAGAAAGTTCACAGTTTTACTTTGAGATTGATCATTCCCATTTCATCATCCATTTAAGAATGCACGTCATGTACAGGAAGGAATCTATGTTGGAGGACCAAAAAGGCGGTCTATATTCAGTTTGTGACGATTTCGAAAACAGCGTTTGAGTTGACTGAAGGAGAATTCAGTCGAGTTTTCGATCCAATTTTTCGAAGTTCAGAGCTACTCATCTTTGAGTATCAGATGCAATTCGAGTATTTCATACGACTAGGCAAACGCAGCATACGTTGTGAGATGAGCGAGATATCTGAATATAAGGTTATGATCAGAGTCGTTAAAGTAGTTCCACCTCTGCTACTTTATCGACTATGATGTATTCGAAATCTCTACACACCTTGACGCATATAAAAAACACTTCATTGTTGGGCAAATATCAAATCTGGAAAGCAGTGAATTTTGTCAGCATAATACTGCCATTATTTCCATCTATTTGTTGAATCAAATCCGTGTATTGAAATAATCTCTTCAAAGTGACCAGTCCAAATTGCACACAAAATTGTTATACGTATCATCTATCTATACATACATTCGGAGATTTCTTTTTAGAGATTTCGTTCCTAATCTTATAGGATTTTTAGAAATTTTTGATACTATTTCTGAGAACTGGTTCAACCGATTCACTTAGAAAATTATACAGTTCTGAGTTGGATAACTTTGCGTGTAGGTGAACAAAAAAATGTTCATGTTGATCAGTCAAACCCTGCGACCTGTGCAGTGCTTACGAAAAACAGAAGAAAAACACAGACAGAGCTTTATAATAGGAGGATTGAAGTCTTCACATTCGCTCATCCAATGAATTAATATGTACATAGAGTGAATCTATACCACAAATGTGCCCAGTTGAAAATAACATTCTCATTTTTAGAGACATTTTCAAATGCCGCCATCTAGCGGCATCTCAGAATGGAAATACCCGTGTGAACATCTTCAGTAGCGGATATGTCAAAATAACAACATAGCATAGCTATCGTTTTCCTACTTAATTTTCAAACATGTGATCATCAATGTACATTCCGATGGTTGAAATTTCAACATTTTTTCATAACGTGGGTCCAATAAAAAATGCTGTATATCGTTTTGATTCAATTATTAAAGAATGTATATTATGGATGTATGTTATTGCTCACTGTCCAAAGTTCATCTCTCTTCCACCATATGCCACACAATTGTAGCAAACTAATCTGCTTACGCTTCAATTTTATTTTGTTTCAAACTATTCAAAAACCACGAAACAACTGAGGGCAGTAGAGCTATGGGGTTGAAATAAGTAAAGCCGAAAACTAATTTGTTTTCATTAATACATAAAAACAGAATTTCCATTATTTAGCGAAAATGTTTCCATAACTTTAAATCTATTTACCCATTCAAAGTAGGACTTTAAAAATAACGTTTACCCTGTTTTAATTTGTCTTTTAATTTATCGCTCCAAGCGCGCGCGGTGTGGTCTATGTGGACTAACTAAGTCTAAGCCTCGCAGTTACCGTATCGTGGAGGCAGTGATATTAATGGACGACAGCCACGGCCTGGTAGATAGATTCATAACTCACAGCTTTGCGAGTATCGTAATTATGCATCTAGGGGGCTGTGAAAAAGGTCATGCAATGAACAAATTAGCCTTGGTTACATGGCTTAATAATCTCAATTTTCGAGTCCTGTTATAGCAGTACAAAATATGCGAAATTACACCACTCTAACACATGAACTTTGTGTGTAAATAAGCAATAGAATACGTCCCAGGACGACACTCAGCCAGTAATAATAATGCTTCCTCTTGGTAGTCTTGCATATTAGAGTGTTAACGTAGTAGAGTACGACCGCAACGTGATTACGTGATGACAGACTTTACCACGTTCATGACGTTTATGACGTCACTCTCTGTTTTGTTTACCAAATAACATGATATGAACGATGACATGGACTAGTTATACTGACGGTGAACATTTTATGTGGTGGTAAAAATAGTGCAAAAACAAAAGCAATATAGAGGCAGTAAAACATGTGGTTACTACAATCATAATTGGCGACTCGAAATAGGCGTGACTCAACCGGTATGCCAGTTGGATTTTTATCATTTGCAGTCATTTTAAGATACCCCGATCGGATATTTGAATTTGACTACAGTTCTAACAGCCCTGTTGATTGGACGGTGTGATTTCTGACGTCATGGGGGCGGAGACTGCGAATCGTCAATTGTGGATCATCATTGTCGAGATGTTACTTCCATTGACGTTTGTATATTTAGAAATGAATTCAGAATTTAGAAATTAGAATTTAGAATTTTTGATTCGGAATTTAATTTATAATTTTTTGGATCATGCTTTCAAAGAGAAGTGGAGATTTTTCTGGTTCCAATCGGATAACATGTATACCTGCTGAAGATTCAGCTACATGACATATCAATGAGTCAATTGGAATCTATATATCTTGGTTTGTGCATTCATGGATATTCCTTGTTTCTTATTCGTATTTCAGGAGAGAAACCATGATTCATGCGCATTGAATCGATGGGAAATGATTGATGAAATGAGTATTTGAAGCTACTGACATATTTTGATGAATATTTCATGATCCATAAACTATCAGTGGTACTTCAAAAATCTATTTCACGGATAGATTATGATTTTGATACTATATTTCGAAACAATTATTCCACGAGTGAACAATATATATTCCATTTCCAGAATTATGAATATCACATTATATATATATATATATATATATATATATATATATATATATATATATATATAATATATATATATATATATATGTATATATATATATATATATATATATATATATATATATATATATATATATATATATATATATATATATATATATATAGAGAGAGAGAGAGAGAGAGAGAGAGAGAGAGAGAGAGAGAGATGCTGTTTTCAATCATTTGAGTGGATTGAACTTCTCATTTGTGAAGTAATACATCGAAAAAGGTCACTTGACTTACATCAAATAATAAGTTTCGAACGATGATAACCTCAACAGTGATTCAGTTGCACTGGTGTACATTTTTACAAATAATTTCCATTATACCTACTATTAAAATGTATCTACCTCAATTCTCAGCACTCATGTCTTTTCATCGAATCATAGAGTTCTCTATGATCGAATAGAGACCTTTTCAAGACACATCATAACAATCAAATGAAAATCATTTGAAGAGAGAAAAACGCAAAAAGTTGCTGATGTAGATGATATAGGTGGAAAAATATGCCGATAATGATGATTCCAATTAGTATGAATAGTGAAAAAATCATCGAACTGCATTGATAAGAAGTTCGGTAGTATTCTCACGCGGACTTCTTCTCTTCTCCTTTTATCAATTTTGCAATGAATTGATCTACATGTTCATATTTGTTTCACTTCATCACTGTTTGGATTGTTTTCCTATTATCCTGTTTTGAATATGATAGTGAATGAAAAGATTCATAAATTTAATTGAATTGATTTGAATTAAGTATAGTTCAGATGAAAAGTATTATGAATTCAATATGAGAATGTCGAATGGAAATGATCAATATATTCTATGAATATAATATGGATGTTCTCTCAGAATGATAACAGAAACTCTTAGAACGGGTATTGATATTACCTGTCTCAAAGAACAGAATATTCAATTTGATCCAAAGAGAATCCTCATTGACAAAGATTGACATTATATTTCAATTGTTAGAAATTCATATATAGTACACACTTGAGAAAGATGTGTATAGTAACAAAGGTGTAGCAAACGATACGTAGTTACTGACAAGAAGACGTATGTGAGCTTGAAAGTTTTCATTTGGTAACGTAGTTAAAAAAGTTTCAAGCATCGCTTAAGCACGTTTTCACAATTTGTACTTGAGGAGAAATTTCATACTAACAGCCGTTTACTTGATAGTCTTCACTGTTCCAT
Source organism: Brachyptera risi (assembly GCA_964007535.1). Taxonomy (NCBI): domain Eukaryota; kingdom Metazoa; phylum Arthropoda; class Insecta; order Plecoptera; family Taeniopterygidae; genus Brachyptera; species Brachyptera risi. The sequence goes on along the minus strand of OZ023331.1, from coordinate 30,683,143 downwards.
ACGTGCTTGTTTTGAGTCAACTTTTAAAAGTGTGGCATTGTTTTTGCTACATTCATATTCTTCATGAATATTTCTTCGAAATTGAATACTGTAATAATTTTGATTGTCCGTTATTATTTTATTAATTATTCATTTGATAACAATCTAGGTAAGACACACAAATATCAATTTATATATATATATATATATATATATATATATATATATATATATATATATATATATAAATATATATATATATATATATATATATATATATATATATATATATATATTTTTTTTTTTTTTTTTTCTCTCTTAATGACATCGAAACTTGATACAGAATCATTGTTTACCAATTTGGGCAAAGGATGAAAAATATAATCGTTTGAACAGGGCACCACGAGGGCGATCTTATCACTCCAAAGAATAATTAAGAATAAGATAACTCATTTAACAAACAATGAATCCTAATTGGTAATGATAGCAGGATTACAAAACAATTCAAACATTTACAGTGGAGCGAAAAGCTTGAGTCTTCTTGCTATCTTGATATGGATCTTTTTCTTCTCCTTCTTCTTCTTCTTCCTCTCATCCATCTATTTTTCTCATTCATTCATTCTCGTCATGATATTCGATTATTAGTTCATTCGATTCTTCTATCCTCCATTTTTTCCATTTTTTATTTCTTTATTTTTCATTTTCCATTCTTCCAGTTTCATCTGTCATTCTTCATTATTTTATTTTTAGATCTATTCATTAATTCAAATGTATCATTCTATTCACTTTTGTCATTATATTCGATTATTAATTCATTTATTCGATTCTTTTATTTTTCATTTTTCTCATTATTTCTTTTTTTTCGATTATTTTTCGATTAACATTCGATCATTCGTATAACATAAGTAAGTTACAATTCCAGTGACCGCTAGTCGCTAATCTATAGTATATAAGAGGTTATACAACCTAATTGATAGTTGTATTAAACATGATGATTTCGGGGGGTGAAACATATATGGGGTCTTTAGAGAGATTGTTCCACAGCCGGGTTGTTTGACCAAGAATGGAGTGACGTTCCGTGTCCGAGTTGAAGCAAGGGATGGAAATCTTCAATAGTTATCGTCAATCCAAAATCAGATATCAGTACGGTCTGGTTGGATGTGTCGATCATAGACTTACACTTCACTTCATATCGAAAAAGATCGGCGTTCGTTCTTATATGGTTGATTTCATTCTTATTCTCTCATTTCACGCGACATACTGGTCAGACAATGTAACCAATCAACTCGACATTTCTTGGATATTGCTGTCATATCAGAATCATGGATCCAAATTGTTCAATTCCATTTTTTTTTTTTAAATTCATACATCTTTTTATTCTTCATCTTATTACAACACAGGATAACAGGATAATCATACAAACAGTAATGAGATGAACCAAATATTTACTTGTAGATTACCATTGCAAAATCAAGAAAAAGGAAGAGGAGAAGAAGCTCGCGTAAGAACTGAATCTTGTGTGCGGGCATTATTGGTAAAAGTTGATATTTATGTCGACGGAACTGTAACAAAATAATGAATTGAACCCATTTCACTCTCCTTGATTTCACAAGTGTAGATAATGAAGAAATGCAAACATGCAATTATAAATACATAGAAACCAACTTGAGAAGAAGAATATAACAGAACAAACATATCAGTTGAATGAAATGAGATAATTCATAGATCGAGACACTATAGTCATTTATTATTTTGAATTTTAAATTTGATTTTGATTTTTGATTTTTTTCTTTCATCGCTCTCGTGACATTTTGGAGACGGAAATAATGAGGAAATCATCTCAAAAATAATTTTCTTAGTTTATTCCAATCTGATTCTTAATCAAGTTCCACAGAATTTCAATGTCGTTTCACCAAGTTTGAAGAAACTCAGTTGAAGCGTTGTCAAGAAAATATACGTATGCCCTGTTATTGGTAAAATGAGAAGATTCGAAGTTAAAAATGAGTTGAAGTGAAAATCAATATGAGCTGAATGGTAATAAAAATAAGCAACATGTCATTTCCATTCAATTCATTCAACAAATGTTGTGGGTGATCAATAGTTCCGAAATCAAAATGTGCCACTTTTGAAACCTTCCATTGCTAACATCTTACTCATTCTACGGAGAATATGCTGCGTTTTGGAAGATGAATATGAGATTCACATGATTAAACGATAACGTGAGTCTGTAGATTGAGTCGGTAAGTGAATAGGAATCATCCACTGTGACCTACGGTCCTTGTCGGAGGAGAAAAGAAGAGCTAGAGTAAGCATGAATTAAATATTGTGTTCTATTATATGATTTTTTTCGGAGAAAATCTTTGAATGAAAATCTTTTCGAACGACTGGAGATAACAACTACAATGTTGGACAAGTGAATACTTCTGGAATATTTCAATTGACGAGCATGTTGTCGTGTGAACGTATAGATAAATGACTATTCCTGGTGCAAACCAATGATTTCTCGGGTTTAATTGCATAGTTCTCTTTACTATTTCCGAGATTCGAAATTAAAAGACTAGAATGAAAATACTGATACGATATGTATTTGTCACGTTATTACCAGAGCATTCATATAACTTAGTGAATACATTCCTGCGGGCTTTGCGGAAAGGATTAGGCTGTATATTGTTGGTCATGCGCATTGACCCATTTCCTTTCCACGTGATCTCTATAGTCATGTCACGTGAACACTGTGCACTGATACCAACTCATATATGTGTGAGTTCTGTTTGTGAAAACAAGCACGAGTAGCGCTAGCTGTTTCCGGTCTGCGGGTGAGCCAATCGGATGTGAGCTACATAACGGGTCACAAGAGACAGTGAACGGATGGTACTATACATTGTTGGAAGAATCGATATTCGATTTTGTTGATCATTTGATTACGTTTTCCGTTCATTTCTTTGTCCACAGGGCGAATAGTGTGTATCGCTACTATCGAGACGTAACCCTACCGTCCATTTATTATTCCGAGGGTCAAAAACAGAATCACAGTTTTTTTAAAAACCGATTATCTCCAATATATCACACATTATTTTGAGACATCAACAAGGAGTTGATTGGCTACATTATTGGGTATATAGTTGTCGATACACACTATTTGGGCTGTAAGCAGGAATGAATGAATAAAAAATCAGATCAAGAACAAAACGAAATATCGATAATGTACAAGATATATATATATATATATATATATATATATATATATATATATATATATATATATATATATATATATATATATATATATATATTTCCGAGTAACCATTCAAATAATTATTTTCAGTAAAGTTGGTATTGATGAATATGTTTTTCATTGTTATCACTTTTTTACATACAAAATAAACACACTGAATAGTCAAATGAAATTCACAAAGGATTTTGTCAAGGAAGTCAAGGGAAGCTTGACTGTGGGAGAGAGAAAAAAATATTATAATTTGTATATTATTCAGTTCTAGATTTTATATATTGTTTTATGTGTGGTGATTGAGAGAACATGAACATAATTGACAAATTGAGTGGCAAAATTCAATCAATTTCAAAATGATTAAAATTGTAATTCCAGTACGACTACAGTTGTAACATTGCCCCTCAGTGGATGAAGGTTCATTAGATATGTCTGATAAACAGAACGCTGTTAAGTCGTTTTTACACTGATCACTCCTACGGTTCTTAAGAGACCGAACATGCTTATTAAAAGTGTGCTGTAAACTGGGTCGCCAGAGACCTGACAGGCTCGGCAGTGTGCGGCAATGGAGATCGCCAGAGACCCAGCAGGGGCTTTTCCATGATAGATGAGCTAGTTGTATACCGCGGGGATAAAAGTACACTAAAACTCGATGAATAATTCTTAGCTACGGAACTGAAATGTGACATAATTGTGCAACTACTTGTCAGTTGGAGGATGGACTTGAGGCAATGGAAACATTACAAGGCACGACCAAAAGTATAAGAAACTATGATATACTGGGGAAACTCTCTCATTCTCTCTCTATTCCTCTTTTTCTCTCTCTCTCACACATACACCACACATATGTTCATATATATATATATATATATATATATATATATATATATATATATATATATATATATATATATATATATATATATATATATATACATATATATATATATATATATATATATATATATATATATATATATATATATATATATATATATATATGGAATGTATAGCATGGAATAAAAGAATTAAAAGAATTTCGCTAAATGACCTCGCTGTCGATGCGCCTTAAAACCTTAATATTCATTCATTCATTCAAAAGAATTATTATCATCATTATTATTATTATATTCATATATATATATATATATATATATATATATATATATATATATATAAATATATATATATATATATATATATATATATATATATATTGATATATATTTATATATATATATATATATATATATATATATATATATATATATATATATATATATATATATATATACCGATTACTCGATATAAAATGAATATTGAATATATAAAAACAGAATATGAATAGAAAAACGGGACCAACGGAATTTGTCCGTTGGTTGTGATGAAAACTTCGACCGGAAGCTCTCCAATTTTAATCGAGCTGATGCCATATAGATGTACCCTAAATGAATCAAAATCTTGTTCTAAAGGATGCTCATGATCATTTATATTATTGAAAATAATATATCGTGAATTTTCTGTCAGTAATATACGTCAATTCATCCGGTGTATTCATTTGATAACTGAACATCGTCATAAAGATTCACGCAGTAGAGCCTGTGCATCTTGCATTCATTCTTGCATGTTTCCCGAAAATGTTTTTAAATTTCACTCTGGATCTTCCTTGAACCAGTTCCATTATCGTGCGAATTTCTGTTGGCTATAACCAGAGTCGATAAAGCAGTTCTACCTCCTGTAGAGGTCGTCCGACTAGTGTAGTTTACCGTGTTACAACTTGGCGCGCTGACTATACTTATTACCGCTTAGAAGTGAAGTTTACAACAAAAGATTTTGGAATATACCAACTCAAGAATCTGTGAATGTTTGGTAAATTTTGTTTCACAATGAAATACGATTGGTGTTGTGCTGGATGCTGTCAACCACGTCTTTTGAATGTCGACAGTGGACATTTTAAATACATGTGTAGGCCTAATTGTAAACACGGTTTTTAAAATCGTTGGTTCTAAGTGATGATGAAGTTCTCGAAAAACGATCAGGAAATACTCATTGCATTGAAATGCGCTCCATCAGGACTCGTTGCTAATCGTTATTACCTGGATTTACGCCTCGACGACAAATATTATTGCGGACTGAGTCGACAATTTCTCGAGTGTTGACTTGAGACTGCCAGATCACCAAGAATCTAATTCCTACTGGTGAGTAAATATTCACGCTAGCCTACTTCAATTATGTAACGTTGATATCTGATGATCAGGAGGGAGAAGACAATATTATTCAACATCTGAGAGGCTATACATTTATTATCCTAGTGAGCCTATAGTACTAGTAGGCCTACCTAGGCCTAGCTAGAGAGGCTGGACTAGATAGTATAGCCTAGGCTCACTCTACTAGGCCCTAGCTAGTAGTATGGAGTGGCATTGTTAGAGCAATTTCTAGGCCTACATGACATAACTTAGATGAACTAAGGCATGGAATTAATAGTAGGCCTGGTAAGCCTATGACAAACTCAATGACCTAGACCTAGGCCTACGTTTTGTTTGGAACTAGCAAATCAGTGGGCAGTCTCAGCATAAGTTCAGCTTTGCTTTGAAGTCAAGTCGAGTGAAAGTTTGAGTTCGCCACAAGACAGATTTTTGTAAACATTATAAATCCCTTACCTACTCATTCTTAGATCTTAGAGCTCGATCTTACTAGACTTGCAATGCTATTGCCTACAATAGAATATTCTTGTGTGATATTTTTCCAAATCCAATGTGAATGTAGTTCTGATTACACAAAGTTGATCCTTGGATCAGGTTGACTCCGCCTATTGTTATGTGATGTTTTCAAATATTGAAATTAAAGGAATATTACACATCTAGTGAATCAATCTGTATTTATTCGTTCTAGGACAACAATCGGAACTTGGCTTCCAGACCATACTCTTACTACTACAGCAGCAAACCAAGAATATAGGAAGCGAACGGCGAACCTTTGCTCAGTGCCGAAAATATATTCAATTGTTGGAATTATTGAAAGATCACAGCTACACTCTTCGTAGATGTTCATTGCTCTTACTCCTCGCAATAGTAATTCAAGATCGCATAATATTCTATCAGTTCACTGTGTTTCTTCAGTATATACTATTTTTATGGCGATGTAATAAATTGAGTGCATCATCTATTATGATATGAGTGTAAATATGTTGTTTATAGCCTCCTCTTACTCGCATCATGTCCTACTCCCTATCAATTCAATCACAGGTGCCAAGAGATGACAATCTATTGTAATTTCAGGAATTCAAATAATTTTGGTCCCTCATTGGGTTAGTTCAAGATTGACATTCTACATTATTTAGGCTCGATCCTATACACACATTCCTCCTTTTGGTCTGGGCCTACTCCTAGCCCAATCCTGCTTTTTTTATTCACATGTTCAGACCAAGACTATCTATTTTATTCCATTCAAATGTTTGTAGTCAGGTCATTTGTGTGTATGTATACATTGATAAGTGAATACATCTATTGCCCAAACTCATATCGATTCCAGTCAAAACTAGATGGATTGAGGACATTAGGATACATAATACTTTTGTTTTGACACTATCATGTGCATTTTATTGCCGAACTGTAGGAAATCATCTAGGCCAGGGCGCTAGGCCTGAATTAGCTACGGTTAAGCCTACTGGTATTGATGTACTGGATAGTGAGCTACAAATGTTGGAGAATGTTTCTAAAATATATCTAATTTTTCACTGAAGCCTATGGCTGGTACCATAGAGAAAGTAGTCTCTAGATTGGCAATGCAAATATCTGCTGGTGATAGGCCCTACTGATTTTATAATATTCGAGTTAAATTTTTTGCTGAAAGTGACAGTTGACAAGTTAAGTTGTTTGATCGTTTTCAGTTTCTTAGGTTATTGTTTTCTGACTCGACATGTTTTAATAGCTGCTTAGACTTGTATATTGAAATTAAAAGTATTTCTATCATGTTAACATTACCGGTATCTAAACGTGTTGGATAAAACTTTGAAACCAGCAGCGAAATTCACCTTCAAGTTCTATTTTATTGATCATTAAGAAGTAAATTGAATTTTCGTGACAGATCAGCTGTATCATGAATGAGGCTTCATTGAAAAAATGCGAATACAACCAGAAGTTCACGAAGAATGATGCTTACTTGAGATCTCCGGTAATAAGTATAGTCAGCGCTCCCGGTGGCAATTTAATTTTAGCACAACTATTAGCATTGCCAGCATAGGGAGTCGAACGACCTCTACAGGAGGTAGAACTGCTTTATCGACTCTGCTATAACTTTCCCAACTTGCAGAAGTATCCACCCAGCTATGAATTGCTACGTGCGTATATAAGTGGCCGTGGTTTGCCTGGAGGAAGTTTAGTTAACAGCCAATCCGTTTCGGTTCCGTTTAGCGAGAGGTGAGACCCCCGTATAGCATGCATGCGGCTATATACTTGCTCTTACTTGGTCTTTACTTGCTCTTTACTTACGTCTTTACTTACTAAACTTCTTGGAAAGTTCCTAATTGCTTTAATTGCCGGACCACCGCAGTGGGCTATGGTGTACTAAGACTGGGGAAGACCTTCGTAGGAGGCGAATATGACTTCTATGGATAGAATCTATAGTATATTTCATGTAAGGTGCTACTCAAAGCTACAAACCTTGTTCATCGATTATTATCAACAAATTCTCTACAATCAACTTCTATTGTGTACGTTCAAGTGATGAAAAATGAATACCTACTCATAATAATACAGTTGGGGAACCCTAAAAGATCGTTATCTCTCAGTATTGTTCGTTGATCAATATTGTTGTTGATCTTTTTTAACGATGACTGACGTCACTCGAAAGTATTACTGTCATTTGTTCAGCAGACTGGGAGAAAATTAAAATTCTTCCATATGAGGAAAATTTAATTTCACTTCATATTGAAATATATTCTTAAATAGGAATTACATCAGAAACATTGCCACGTCTTTTTAACTGAAGTTATTGGAGTTGAGAGAAATATTGAGTTGTTATTCTCACTACATTTTGGGGGCGATGCATCACTATTCTCAACTTGAAATTATTGTGCAATTTTGAGTCAATAATGAGCGGCTGTGTTCATTTCTGCATATTATTCTGTGCATCTTCGTCTCTATCTATCATTAAATTTGTACAGTTATTAAATTAATATCATTACGTCTGGTATATTCCAATGTACTATTTCTTTGAAAGTATGCATGTTGAATGAGAAGAAAAAATCTGGAATATGAATTGATATGTCTGAAAATTCAGCCCGACTAGCTGGGCTGAGAACTGTTTTGTTGTTATTATTCAGCACAAAACAACTAATCAATTGAGAAAGATGACTATATATCTATGGGATGATCACAGAGATTTCGAAGACGTTTATTGGAAAATTTTCTGTTCACTTCGACCAACTCACTACAATGGATGACTAAATGGATGACACTGAATACTTCGTATTCTTATCGTCTGTTCGATTATCTAACATAACTTGGGATATTATTTTGGGATCTTCATCAAAAACTTCAGCTAATAGAAGTGAATAATTCATTCGAGATAAAATCTTGAATATTGGAGAGAATTTTCTATCATACCTATTCTAATAATCACATCCATTTCGTTCAATGTTCCGTAATCCACTTATTTCTCCGTATTGAAAGTCGAATGATAGTTCCATTCAGTCTGACGTTTAATTATTAATTTGGTATATTATTCGTCAAGAATAGTCGATGAAAACATGTATACAGATCCGAGTACCTGATTCTTATCTGGGTAATTATTTCATTGAGTTCGTAATTTCATTCCATTATTTCGTTATTTCAAAATGTATATAAATAAATGATGAAATGGTCATGAAGAACGTTCAAGAAGACCCTCAACTGGATTTCTGTGCGATTCCGCTCTCAGATATACACGGATGAAATGGGTAATTGACTCAATTAACTCTTCTCCAAACTCACGATCATACATATAACAACCAATTTGTAGTGAAATGCTTTACTATATTGCTGTAATTAAAGACTTTCATATATTATATACGTGCTTCGTAATTCTCACTATCTTTCTTACCAATCACATTCCTTACCGAACCGTGAAGTTCTGTTATTCAGGATTGTTACTCCTATTTTCATTTCCACTCTCTTTTCTACTCGTAACATATTCTTTATATAAGTATTCTCTCCTATAAATTGATAATGTAACGCATTACCGTTTCTATGTCACTTTATATTATAAAACATCTGATACTTTGAGATGATACGTTAAAAGTATGCATGGTTGCCATGAATCAACAGAACTCAATATATTTATTTACGCAGTACATTTGACACACTTATATGTTATGGCACATATATATTCAACATTTATATAGGTTATATTCACTCTCTGATGTTTCAATTTCGTCAACGCTGTCAAGGTATACATGGGATCAAACAGTAACACAAACGAAGCCATACGAGTCCACGTTCTTGTTCAAATGATCGTTCATGTTTGAAACGTGAAACTGCACTTTCAACAGAATGTAAACATGATAGTTAGAAATGAGAGTTCGTTTGATGGAGATCAATTGCTGGTACAGTGCACGGCTATATATCTTCCAGTGAAAATACTTCATTCAATCAGAAGTTTGGTTGGGATAGAAATGATAGTCATTTCAGAATCATTATACAATTATTTGAATGATACATGAATATTTCGAATATTTAATTACTGAAATGTTGATATGCAAGACATATTTTATTATTTCATATGGTATAATCAGCTAATAGAAATCCAATGATTATTTTTCTCAAAAAATCAATGAGAACCAATTTTTCAAGAAATTATTGATGTTATACCCTATTTCAACTTGAACAACAACACGGTTATGCAATAAATCTCAGACCTCGACATGATACGTCATGAGACATGAGAGTATCTTTCCTGCCTAATATTATGGGTTGTGAGAGTCGTCATCAATGGAGTTGGTGATCGTTCAATAACATTCACCATTCTGATTAAATTACTAGTTTCCCATAATAATATGTGACCAGTAGTAATACTTTGATACATGGATCCATTCTTTCTGATCGATAGCACATATTCATTTGAGTACATTGTTATTCCACTATGGTAATTCTGAACATTTTTTAAAAAGCTCTTTATTAGATAACAGAATCAAATTCACACTGAGCATGAATCCACAGAGCCTCAAAAGATTTGACTGTGGGATGATTGCATATACAAATATATCGGATAATCAACAGAAATATTTTTTTCTTAAATAAAATGTTACTGAAAAAAATGATCTGTATAATGAACAGTACCACAAATCTGAAGTGATAAAGTGAACAACATGAAATTAACAAGACATAAAATAGAAAAATTGAAAAGAAAACACATTGAATGGAAAATAGGGTTTGTTTTTCCAGCCTATCGACACAATCTCTCATAACTGGTAGAATACAACTGATAATATAAATGAACGAAATTGCAGTTAGACTTTCGAATTGTTAATGATGCAGATGAACATATAAAATTGATCAAATCGAATGATACAAAAATAAATCAAAAATCACCTGTCATTAATAGTGGGGACTATGACTATTGTGACTATACTGACTATGGTAGACCCTCTTTGACGCATCTCTTGACATAACTATGATTGTCAAGGTTTTTTTGATTGCCAGATACCTTATTGAAATTCGAAGCGATCACGTTCATTAGGCGCCTTTTCTTATGCTTGACGCGATAAAAACAGTTGACTTTATTATTCAACGTATCTTTTTTTGGGGTCAACTCAAAATTGATGCAATTGGATCTGGTTTTACGAATAATCATTCATTCAATTGAGCGATAAACACTGGATTAACTCGTTATCATCTTTGATCACCGATGATATTTTTGTCCCTGATTTATAATTAGCTCACTTCATCACGCACTTCCATCAATCAGCCGTTGAATGCGGTCTTGTGGTCAACATTTGTTGACTTTTTCGTGATTTTAATCCACTTCAGTTGAACACTAACCGGATGCTCACCTTCATTGCGTCAATCTCTTGATTGTTTCCTTTTTCTTTTCTACTAGATTGTAGTCACTACATTTTTTCACATTATGAATAATGACTTATCAGCGCCCTCTAATGGCTTGAAAAACAATCACGCACGCATACGCACGCACGCACACGCACGCACGAATTAAGATTTCATCTAACATCACATTATTATTTTGTTACCTTCATATACGACATATTGGGGGAGCACTTTCATTCACGGAATGATAAGATCGTCTATACCAAACGACCAACGGTCTACCAAATCATGTCCACCAAATTGAAAGCATTTCGGTAATAATAGCTAACCCAACTACATCTTCGAAGATGAAAGCTTTTGGGATGTGGTTATATCTCTAATTATAATACACGTTCTGAAAAATCAATCACCTCGTGAAATTTCATCAATCACATTCACCCCATCACCACATATCTAGCCATATTTCAACTAGGCCGTAAGATACTTTTATGAGAAACTGACTATGTGGAAATGTACGTATGACTGTGTATATATGGAACTGTATGAATGATTGTATATGTGAAATTGTAGAATTGAATTTGATTTTTAGCTGTTAACTGTATTTTATTGACTGATTGACGTTCCATATATGTTACATTATGTCATCAATGTATATGTCCTTTGGAATAAAATAATGATAATAATAAAAATATCACAACATTTACCATGATCCAATTATACAGATGTAAAATATATATGAGAAAAAATCATATTTGTGATGATGATATATGACCTCCAACCAAGAACCTCATTATCTAGCTACATCTTTTGTCCAACTCTCGTTGAAACGAGTAGATCAAGTGATCATTTTGTATCGTTCAGAAAATCTGCTTTTTACTCTTAAAAAGCGATGTGAAGGAATGAATTAATGCCAAGGTTTGACGGCGCGTCAACGACGTGGTTATATTGTGAGAACCAATGTGTGAACATATAATATGTCTCACATCCGTTATTTCGAAATATGTTATATTCTTCAACGCTATTAAATCATAATTATGCAATGAGTTTCAAATTCATCAATATCAAATATTAATCAGTCACTAAACTACTCCAGGAACTCAAATGGGACTCCCTACCCAAGCGTCGGTCTCAGGTGGGCTTGCGCTACTTATATCAGGCGGTCTCTGGTCAACCAGCCTGGCAGAACCTGGCTAAGTACATAACGTATCCCAAGTACATTGGACGTAAAGACCATTGTAGAAAAATTTTCATCCCCAGTTACCGTACAGATATTGGGCGCCAATCAATCCTGGGTAGATCAATAAGATTGTGGAACCAGCTCCCGAAAGAGAAGATTGAAACGATTATGAATATGAATGACTTCAACCGGATGTTACAGTTGAATGTATAATTGTTTGTAATAATTTGATTGCATACCAGAAACTATACAACCACCCAGGAGACTGTTATCCTAAAGTTGTAAAAATGAATAAATGAATAAATAAATGAATAAATATAATTCCATATGGACAATACTGCCATATAGTTCACCCCAATTGAATAGGTCTGCACGTTTCGTTTAACATTTGACTCATGAACATGGTGGATGTGTTACTCATGAAGTTTCAGCTCTACTTTTCGAGTTTAAAATATATTCACACGTGAATGAGTGTTGTGAAAAAGAAGTTAATGAATATGAACTTTCATCATTCAACTTCAATCATTGGAAGATTAATTTTTAATTGGGGAGATTCTAGGTGGATACATTATAAAAGAAATTATTCATACTTTTCTCATCTAGCTGAGCATATATTTTCAATTTAATCGTTCTTCATTTATTGTGAGAAAATATTAATTGTTCTCTCTCATCAAGCAAATTCAGTGAATTATTCAAACTTTAATCTAACGTTTCTCTATTTTCGTACTCATATAAGACCATGTCGCACAGTAAGTGCCAGTACGTTGAAAGACTTCGATTAACTATCAAACAGCATATAACATGCAGGGTAGCCAACAGTTAAAAGCCTGCATGTGCCTAATCATCGGTTTCCCTCGGAAACAACTTCATTAACCCAACAAACGATACGAAGATAAACGCTAAACGTCCACATGTAGACGGTGTAAGCTGTTGAATACCAACCTGATACGATATTGCGATATAAAACTCATATTTCAATATACTTTGAATCAGAAGTACTGGTATCATCAATTGTTGCAGTGAGGGTATCCGTTTTTTTGAATAAAAAGTAGAGGTCTACCAGTGGAGTTCATAATTTTTCAATCAACAATAATTGACTTGTTTTCTGAGTATAGCTGATTATTATATACTTGATTATCTTCATACAAAAATTATTTTCCTAATATTTACATTCTTCTGCTTGAAAATTTGCTCACCGAAATAGTGCCGGAAACGATATAGATATGATGTGCATCATACTGATATGAACGGAAACTTTGTGCTCCTCAGTGTAGTTTGAGGACAACATAAACATGGAATATTATCACTTTTAATGCCTCCAGATAAGGATAATGAGGAGAAGGCATTCTTGAAAAAACCCCGAATAAACTAGAAAAGTATGGACCGTGGAATGTTTGTAAAGGCTTTGAGACGTTCAATTAAATGTTGATATAAGTAGAATACTATCATCTTCACAGATTGTGATCAAATAAGACACGAATAAATATAGAATAGTTCAAGGTCACCATGAACTCACTGTATACATCGGTAAAGTGTAGGTCGCGGCATAATGATTGGGAATCTTCCCAGTAGACTGTATTCACTTTAACGATTGTGAAAATCACGAATACCTCTGCCCGGATGATCGACCGTAGCAAGACTCAAGCTCCCGTCACCTTAATGACGGTTCAGAGCGATTCACCAAATGATCCACCAATCACGGATTCGTTTGAATTGGCGGTGATTTGATTTGATTCAATCCAGTAGCTGAAACTGTCATTGAAACTCTTGTCGTTCGTTTATATAGATACAAATTATTTCATTATTGAGTTGAATTTAATCATAAAAAAGTTGTTAAATTGGTTAACAAAAGCCGTGACTCGTGACTAACAGTATATTCTGGTCAGCAAGGTGGTCATTAACAAAAGCAATCTACGTTTCGCGAACGATATCAGTTTCTATAGGAAGTATAAACGAACACTATTATACAACATGAAAGGGAGGTGTAAAAAGAGCAATTTGGTGTCGAGAGATTACGCAAAAGAGCAAAGAACTGATGCATTTGCATACAGATTAATGTAGTCTTTGAAAGTTCACCTCGACGCGTTTCAAAAGGTGCTGATGGGAATAGTTGATTGTATTGTATCAAGCAAGTGAGTATAGTATATATAAATATTTTATGTATGTATATATATATATATATATATATATATATATATATATATATATATATATATATATATATATATATATATATATATATATATATATATATATATAAATATATACTGCATAAAAATGGAAACTTAACAGATGAGAGATTATCAACCTCCAGCGACGCTTGTTGAAGTGAATTGGTAGTACCATCGAGGACAATGTCGTCTGTTCCATACTGATGATAGAACAAAACTAGCTCTGTATATGTGATTCATATATATGATCATAAGAGTATTCTGTAAATATACAAGTGTTAGTTCTTCACTGTGAAAATGCAAAATGTACGTTGTTGGATGAGCGATATAGACATATTTATATGGAACGTAATGTGAAGCCATATATTCACCTCAGCCTGAATTCACAAAAGGTCATAGCTTTGATCGAGATCAACTCTGATCTTGATCAAAGTTGTCACAAAGGAATCATCGATCAACTTTGATACTGTCTCAAAGATAATGATAATAGATTGATAATGATAATGAATTCAATTGCAAATGAAAATTGAAAAATTGAAAATGATAGATACAAATATGGTACTATCTCCAGAAATTGTGGAACTTTGAGCCGGATCGAAGCTATGACCTTTTGTAAATTTTACCTCTCGATTTGAAAACAACGAGTTTCTATCAAGTGACGTCACCCATTGTTGGAAAAGACAGACAATAATATCCACCAGTTGGGATTGACCAATCTGAATTTTTGGTGGTTCACCAGTTCACTGTGTTGCCATGGTAACGATTGTTTGACATTTTTACTTGACACTAGCCCATTTGTCACGGTTTCCCAGTCTTATACATTCAATCATCCTAATCCATCCATAATGGCATTGCTTATACCTGTCACCTATATTATCAATGAGTATTTCAATAGCTTCGATCAATGTGGAAAAATTACATCATAATCTTTGTTATCAAATCGACCCAGATCCTGCTTGATTCACCATATAGAATGTCATATGATAAAAACGTGATGTATTGACATATGAACAGCATTAATAAAATATTTGACAATGACAAAATAATGAAAGATGTGTATGAAAATAGAAAATGAGGATAAAATTAAATTTAATGGTAAAAGAAAGAAAATGAAGTATATTGAAATTATATATTTTATTCATTGTGATATCAATGTGATATTATATTTACTCGGATGAATGAATTTTCATCATGTTATCCAACAATATACTTGGCACAGTCCTGGCAAAGTAGTTACAGAACTCTGTTTGGAAAATTGATAATATCAATTTGACAGGGCCAGAGCTGACAGGATGATTGATGCCAATTTCACATCGTGCTCATGGACTGATTTACATATTAGTATAATTCGATTTGAATATTACGGACAGCGGAAAACAAACTTCTAGCTTCCCAATTTATTTCAGAAACTTCACTAATCTTTGTTTGTTATTTGGATGAGCGGAGCGAACACTTGATTTCACCGTACACGAAAAAAAGACCTGTCAATTCTTTTTTTTTTTTTTTTGGTTAGCGCTCCACAGGTCAGACGAGAATCCGAATCAAGTTTGAGCTTTACAAAGACAAATGTTCTCGTCTTGTTCGATATTGTATAGTTTCAGGCACAATCGGTTTCCACACTCTTGAGAAAACTCATTTCTACCTTTCAAAAATGTCATAACAATAATTTGAAGGAGAAAATTCATGGAAAATATTACCTTTGGAAGAATTCAAATTTCCACAGAATTTCAAAATAATATTGATACACATTATTCCAAACTTTCACAAATCGGATCAGACGTTTTGATGTGACGGAATATATGATCGTATGTTCTCACATCATTCGAAGCTATAAAGATACCAATTGAATTCAAGCAACAAGTACCACCAATTAGTTGAGAACGATTGAAACAAGGCATCCTTTATTATTGAGGAAATTAATTATGATGAGTAATGATCAAAACAGAAGAGCAGTGACGTAATTGTTTGGATCCCAAGTTGGATATAAATTACAAATCAATATGTTATTATTTTCCAGCTTATCGATCAACGCGGAAACACATAGCGCGTTTTTCTGGTGACAAACAATTAGAACGCGTACTCAAGATTCATTTAAAATGAATCAACAGTCGATCTAGTCAAGTCCCGAAGTTATGTAGTATAAACATGAAGTTGCATTCATGGATTGTATAAGAAATAGTGATACATTATTTTTTCATACGAAAGAACTTTCACGTATCTCCTGGGTCCTGTATCTTGACTGACCCTTGAAAAGTATGTCAATTTACCAATGATCCATTTGAATCATCATTGAATTATACAGAGGAGTAGGGGGATTAAAAATTCACAGTTGATTAAATTTGATCTTACCACTGAAAATCTTCATCTCGGTTCTAATTGATACATTATTGAGATGTCTCTATAGAGTCATCCATTCTGTTCTTTCCGTTATTTTACTTTCGAAACTTCACATCACATAAAAACACATATAAGATTTCGTGAATTATTATTCACTCTCCATTGGTGGAAAATGCTATAATTCATCCCATCAATTTGAATGCCACACATTTATGAAATATTCAGATCATATCACTCATTTCTCTTTCATTCCACGCAAAAATAGGATTCAGCTTCGCTTTCATAACTATGATTATTCAGTTCATGTATTTAGAAAAAATGCACAGAGTCTGTGGTTATGAAAGTTGTGTGCACTGTGGTGACACGCGGTACGGTGCAGTATCCACTATGCTGATGTTCTGGTGCATATACATGAATGAGCTAATTCATTTATATAATGTTCAATTACAAAACCATAATCTAATCAATGGATCTAAGAGAATTCAGGTCAATTCTCATTACTAAAACATGCGGTATTATATTCACATTATCATGAAACTATCAACTCATACGAAAGGGACGTTGGTTGTTTCAATTAGCTTATAAATACTTTAATCCAGCAAAGTTGATATAAATTCAGAACTGATCACTTGTGGGATAGTTAGTTTTGGAATTAAAGCTAGATTAAAGTTGCTGGAAACTTTATAATTCATATACTCATAGATTCCAAAGTTTAAAATTCCATGAATATCAATTAATTATAATAATTGATTAGATAACCATGTAGAATATTGATAGTTTCACCGGTATTGATTACTCATGGAAGATAATACCATCCATATTCTTTCAGATGGAGGCCAGTTTTCATATTTTGTTGAATTTTGCTTTTTGTTATACTTCACAAAGACATTCCAACGTGTCAGTACTTCGTTGGAAATCATCACGGAATAATACGGAAGAACTATCAAAAATCAGAAGAAACCAGAAGTAATGTAATTCCTTGGATTTTCTGACATTTTCCTTCTAACGGCGGCCTGTATTCAAATATTCGCTATTGCTTTCCTGGACCTTTTTTCAAAAGATACATACTATCAGGGAACTTCTAATAGCTTGAATTATATTCAATTCATCATTTTTTAAATTTTTATAATCACCATATTATTACATGAAAACCAATACTGTAAAGAGTGATACAAAAACTCATTGTATTGTGATGATCAATAAATGAGAGATAAAATAGTCTCCAACATGTTCTGAAAAGTTTTTTTTTTTAATAACATCGAAACTTGATACAAAATCATTGTTGCTCAATTAAGGCTAAGGATGAAAAGTAGGATCGTTTGGACGGGGCACCACAAGGGCGATCTTACCACCCCATTTTAATTATTTAAAACCAATGAACTTCAACACCAGGGCTGCGCTGTCGGTGACCATAACTTTCCGCCGCAGATAAAAGTCTTGCAGTTTCCGAACGTCCTGAACACATTATAAGTAAAAACCGTTTCTGTGATATATATCCGGACATCATCAGCGATGTGAGAGTGAACAAAACACACGAATGTTGATATCTTTCACTTTGAACTAAGTCTCTTGGGCAATGATCACTTCGTTTCATTAACAGCAAATGTAAAGTTTGTCATTATACAAAATGGAAAAAAAAATGAGTGATGGGCCTATAATGTTAAAATTCGGCCTATCGGGAAAAGTATTGACCTGGAACTGAATGAAAGTCAACAGTATTTATGTAACTGAAAAATGATCGTTCCATATCATGTCTCAGATCAAGATGCATTGAGGGTTGCGTTTGCCCGTTATGCAAACCTCAACAAGCCTCTCTTGCAAACAAGCCCTCTATGCAGCTTGTCTCAGATGTATCATTAATATATTATCTTCACAGATGGTCAGTATTGGGATCATTTTTCTCTCATATTGCTTATACACATGACCTTATGATCAGCTGATCTTGAAACAACGAAGTGATCATAGATGAAATGTCGTTTACAACATCCCATGCTTGCAGTGGAAATTGAACCCGCACCCGTCTGACTTCAGATTTCAAAGCAGTGTCTCAAGTGTCTGATTCAAAGGGACCGCTACGTCATGAATATTTGCGAAATATTGCTGAATAATCAAGCTCACCTTCAGAAGTCCATATTATGTAATCATGTAGAGTACTGCAACTGTGAAAAGAAAAAACGTATCAGTCAAATATATAATGTTTTCACCAATTTTAACGGCGTATTGTGAACTGCAGTGTATTGATTCTGGTTATCTTGAGAACCTACTCATGGGGGAATTCTGGTGAAACGAATACTGGGTTATATTTATTGTTATTTTGTTGGATAAAGGAAAGGAATTATGATCGTGACCCGTTTCATATTGAAACCATTTTGATATTGAACCAGATAGGAGAAGTGGTCAACGAAAGTAATCGAACCCTCTACCTTCAAACCTCAGTATCGGAAACTTCTATCTCTATGAACATATCATGATATTGAGTGTCTATTGAACACACTTCCTAATTTTTTCTTCGAATGTTTTAACAACCCTCCATTTAATACACTAGTCAAACGCGAAATATGCGTTGTAAGATGAGCGAGATATCTCAATGAAGTATAAAAGTCCTTAAAGTAGTTCTACCCTTGCTACTTTATCGACTCTGGTATTCTACACACCTTGATATCTGAATAAGCTATTAAAGTCGTTAAAGTAGTTCTACTATTGCCACTTCATTGACTCTGGTGTTCTACACACCTTGACGCATATAAAAAATACTTCATTGTTGGTCAACTCTTGAATCTAGAAAGCAGTGAATCTCGACAACTTAATTCTGTCACAATTTTTATGATATATTTTATGAATATTATCAGTCATTTTATTCTTTTTCTTCAAAACGACTGATCAGAATTGTTCAAAAAATCGTAATAATGTGTAAAATCCATGTATACACATTCAGAGAGAATTTCATTCCATTTGGAGAGATTTAATTTTTCAACATTTTCTGCCCAGCCAAATCTTATGGGGTTTTTAGAAACTTTGAGATGATGATTCTCAAAATCGGTCCGACCGATTCATTCCAAAAACTATACAGTTCTAAGTTGAATGAGTTCGCGTGTACAAAAAAAGTGTCATGTTGATCAGTCAACCCTTGCGACCTGTGGAGTGCTTACAAAAAAAAAAAACACACAGACAAAGCCATATAAGAGTGGGATGGAGACTTCGCTACGCTCATCAATTATAATACATATGAATTGTATATGAAATTTTTGTGTATCGCTGGTGGTAAGAATAGAGCAAGCCCCGTAACAACATGTGCCTTATCACCAGCCTAAACTGGGATAACTAAATTAACATACTGGAATAATGAAATATAACATTTAAGGAATGGCAAATTGGAATAAAATAACATGATGGAGTGATACAATGAGAAAAAACAAAACAAAAAACCTATAAATATCATTATAAAAAAAAAAAAAATACAATTTGAAAAAAATGAATGCACACAGTCATGTGGGGCCAACTTCATTTTCACGTAGTAAATCTGCTCTTAATAACATTTTAAGTTTGGAAATATCATCTTCTTGACGGAATTTTGATTTGATTTGATTGTAAAGGCTTAAAGATCTGATGTAAAAACCATTCTGGTATTGCTGGGTTCGAGCAAAAAGTGTTAATATTGTGGGAGAGCCACTATTAAATCCATATAGATATCCAAATGATGGAAATTGGAATGCTCTTTCCTCTTGACCATCCATATTTTATTTTGAGAATTACTTATGTGAAGATATCGCTCGGCGTAACGCACTTTGCAGTCGTACATGCATGACTTCGTGTTCATGTCATGAAACATTTAGATATGAAAGTCGAAGATGAAGGAGAATACGACTGTGTTTTAGCTATGACTGCATTTTCAGAGAAAATCACTCAAGAATAGCAAGTTATCGTTGAATAGAATCGTCGTTCTCATCTAAGCGTTCGTGTGACGAAACCAAATGTTATTAACGAATAGTAGTGAATTTTATATGGGCTAGCTGTCAGGCAAAGTTTCTCTATAGCTTGAAGATAGTTTCTGGTGATATAATGGAAAATGAAACATTACGAATAGGTTCCAAATGTGTTTTGTGAAACTATTTCCAACATTGTTGAGAAAAGATTTGGAAAGTTAAGATTGGTATTTTCACCAAACGAAAAACTAATTATTTTTTCATGTGAACACACATCGTACAATATCAGCTGAAAATCTTATCTCAGAAAAAAACGGATTTTTCAGAGAATAACTATTATTTCTGACATCAAATCGATGCGTTGTCAGATGTCAGTTCATAGCATGATATAAATCTCTGACAGAATAATCTGGACGTAAGACGTCCTGGAAATACGATTTTATAGATGAACGAAAGTTTTCAAGTATTACACAGTACTGATATCGTTTCTATGTATTGAGTGGATTCTGAGTTTTCCATGAACATCATTTCATTCTGATAGATATTAAATATCCATACATATTACCTCTGATAATAACTATTGTACCAACGAATGGGAAACACCGTTCCAGAGCCCTGCAACCAGCCATATATAATAATACAAATATATATATATATATATATATATATATATATATATATATATATATATATATATATATATATATGAATGTATATATATATATATATAAATATATATATATATATATGAATATATATATATATATATATATATATATATATATATATATATATATATATATATATATACGTATATATATATATAAATATATATATATATATATATATATATATATATATATATATATATATATATATATATATATATATTTATATATATATATATTATTCCTCAAGTTTTCGCGGACATATGTGATATTATTATGTTGATTACCTTCAGGATTCTTCCGCTTCATGTTGAAAGATTGCAGTGTAGGCCGAACCCTCCACTTTGTCACAACTTCCCGACGTTTCGAATATGTTACACTATCCATGTTCACGGTCTAAAACAACTGTCACGAACTAAGCTGTTAGCTGTACGATTTAGTTCGTGACAGTTGTTTTAGACCGTGAACATGGATAGTGTAACCTATTCGAAACGTCGGGAAGTTGTGACAAAGTGGAGGGTTCGGCCTACACTGCAATCTTTCAACATGAAGCGGAAGAATCCTGAAGGTAATCAACATAATAATATATATATATATATATATATATATATATATATATTCATATATAAATATATATATATATATATATATATATATATATATATATATATATATGTTTGACTTTAAGCTTTCACAACTCATTATGTGCTATAAATTGAATATTTTTGGATGTAGTTGTGTAATGATGATAAAATAGAACAAACTCTTTTAATTTTATATTTAAAATAATTAGTTTTATTCTCGAAAGCTCAACGTTTCATGACCTCTATCGGTCACCTCTTCAGGAGCAATGACAAGAATTAAAAATATTAGAAAAACAACAATTACAAAACAATCAAGAAAAACATTCATATAAACACAAGTGGCTGTGGTTTACTAATCACGGCTTCTCAGATTGTATATTCTATTAAAACCAGAGTTTATGGATTGACCTTTCTTCTGATTCTCGGGTTCACGCCACATATATATGAGGAGATGCGACATGTATTTTAAAAACTTCAGACTATAAGGAGAAGATGAACGAGTTGTTGAATGATAACGAAACCTATGTAAAAATCAACCGCAATCCAACAGTAACGCACGAACGTAAACTGACAAATCTTATGAGAGAAGCGAATTTACCTAAAGAAGTAATACAAAAACTTACACCGCAAGATTCGAGAATACCCAAGATTTATGGCCTCCCAAAATATCACAAACCAGGTATTCCCTTGAGACCGATTGTCAGTGCGATTGGTTCTCCTGCCCATGATATAGCAAGGTATGTAGCTAAGCAATGTAATGATCTAAACGAGTCTATATCCAGCTACGTACGAAACTCATCGGATTTTTTAGAGAAACTAAAAGGGTTAAAACATGAACCGGGTGATATTATGGTGAGTTTTGACGTTATTTCACTATTTACTAACGTGCCCGTTGACGAAGCGATAACTGCATTGGAAGACAATCATACGTTTACACCAACGTACTGCAACTTGATTAAAGGATGCCTAGACGCTAGCTATTTTTCGTATGAGGGGCAACTGTATGAACAGAGAGATGGTCTAGCTATGGGTAGCCCATTATCGCCCTTAATAGCGAACCTGTTCATGGAAATTGTCGAAAAGAAGGCCCTAGAGACATCAATATATAAGCCAAAATGTTGGTTCCGTTACGTAGATGATTGTTTCATTCTCTTCGGAGATGGTGAAGGTGAAATTCACAATTTTCTCGCACATCTAAATTCGATACATCCTAAGATACAGTTCACCATGGAATTGGAAGAGGACAACAAACTGCCATTCTTAGATTTGTTGATCGAGCGAAACGACGATGGTTCATGGGGTCATTCAGTATACAGAAAGAAAACGCATACAAACCGGTACCTACACGGCAGTTCATATCACCATCCATCTCAGAAGAAATCCGTGTTGACTAATCTAGTTCAACGTTCTACTGCTCTTTCTGATGACGATCATTTAATTTCTGAATTGAACTATCTGAGGAGAATTTTTCCTCAGAATGGTTACTCGGAAAAAGAAGTTGATGAAGCGTTTAAGATCAACGCAAAGAGACCAAAAGAGACAGAAGAGCAAAGAACCACGACTATACTTCTTCCTTACATTAATGGAACAACGGATAAGATTGGAAGAATGCTGAAGAAGCATAATATAAAAACCATCTTCACAACAACAAGAAAACTAAATTCCTTTTTTACACCCGTTAAAGACGTTATTCCACAGGAGAATTGTGGTGTATACAGGATACCATGTGACTGCGGTTTGTGTTATATAGGTCAAACAAAGAAACCACTGATACAGCGCCTTAAAGAACATAAAAGGAGTTCACCTAATCTATCAGCTGTTGCCACACATGCAACACTGGTAGATGTAGGTGGAATAATCCATAACGTTTTATATGACAAGGCCAAAATAATCAATCATGAAAGCCATCGTTGGAAGAGAGCAATCAGCAAGGGTCTCGAAATTATCAAACATCCTTTAAATATTAACGGTCTCGATTGCGGATACAGCTTTTCTGATTCTTGGGCAACAGCTATAGTAAAACAAAATGAACCAGTAGCTGAACCCGAGAATCAGAAGAAAAGTCAATCCATGAACTCTGGTTTTAATGAAACATACAATCTGAGAAGCCGTGATTAGTAAACCACAGCCACTTGTGTTTATATGAATGTTTTTCTTGATTGTTTTGTAATTGTTGTTTTTCTAATATTTTTAATTCTTGTCATTGCTCTTGAAGAGGTGACCGATAGAGGTCATGAAACGTTGAGCTTTCGAGAATAAAACTAATTATTTTAAATATAAAATTAAAAGAGTTTGTTCTATTTCATCATCATTACACAACTACATCCAAAAATATTCAATTTATAGCATATATATATATATATATATATATGCGCTGTTACCGCGGTACAAATTACAATCGTGTATTCTATATTGCACTACGCGTCTAACGTTTGGTTTCAATTATCTACTTCGTAGACTTTCCAATGAATGAAAACAGAATGGCAGAAATTCGTGTTTACGTAAATTTTTTTCTCTCAGCATTTTTTCTGTCTACATTCAAGTTATCTATGTGTGAGATATTTCCCACAGATAGAAAAAACAGTAAATTACGCAACTAATGGAGCTTCTAAGATAGCAATAATCCGATTCACAATATAATTCAAACATCACTCAAGGTTGAAAATTCAACAGTTCACCCTCAGGTTTCTTAGGACTGGAAAAATGCATGTGATGCGTATCCATTGCTATAATCAAAGATATCACACATCATAAATCATTTTGTAATTGTAGTTGAAACAAGAGTTCCAATATTCATACTCATGAAATTCTCGAATATGCCATAGCTCTGTATTGAAAATTCATGATTGTACGATCGACTATGTTACCATTGATATTTTCAACTCCATCAGTTTTGTATCTGAATAACAGACGATATCACTCCTTTTCCATCTCTTCGAAGAATATTATACATAAAAAAACATCTCTCTTCAATGAACCATGGCAATATCATAATTTTCTTGTAAGAATATGTTGTTTGGCATTTACTACGTTATACCTGTATTGATTTCGGTAACAGCTGATAGTCAAGAAGATAATACGCACAATCAGGCTATATAGTCTCAAACGCACGCCCAAGCTTCTACAACAGATCATAATTTCCTTGTATCAAGATGTTGTTTGGCATATACCAAGGTACCTGTATTGATTTCGGTAACAGCTGATAGTCAAGAAGATAATACGCACAATCAAGCTATATAGTCTTGAACGCACGCCCAATCTTCTACAACGGTAGCACGAATATTCAATTAGAAATATCGGAAATTCACAACAGCAAATTCAAGAAAGATCTATATGGTGTGGGTGAGGAGGACAAAGAAGGATATATATATATATATATATATATATATATATATATATATATATATACTTTTTTTTAATATATATATATATATATATATATATATATATATATATATATATATATATATACATATATATATATATGTTGTGTTTATGTGTTGGATCTAGATGGTTTGATTCGAAACTACCAATATTAATTATGTTGACTATTAGTTTCCATCATTTTATTCTGTTTACTTCACCATTCATCATTTATACAGTGAGTAGTTCCTCATATTCATATTGTTTTTTGCTTTGACGACGCACTGAAATGATGACTTAGATCTATTGGCATCGGATGAACGATTAATGAGATGATGGGATGATGAGATGAAGGTTTTCATGGGTGATGGGAAGGATAGTGGAAAGGAAGCGCTCGTGGCCTGTATTGTGACTACAGATGGAAACCACGAAAAACCCCTGTAAAGTTGGTCGGCAGCGGGGATCGAACCGGTTCCGATATGCCCACTGCCTCCCGAGTCACATGAAGCAAGTGAGTTAACCACTCAGATACATGTGCAGGTACATGTCCCTATGCTGTGAGATCATAACATGATTTCATGAATATCAGGGGCTTATAAGACTCCTCGTCAGCGAGGTAATTTGGCGCACGTACGAATATTTTGACGAACAGTCCATTGGTAAGCAATGTTATTTGATACCATGTGAGACTAGAAATTGAAAATTAACGAATACTAACTATGGTCAAATAATAGTGTGAGAATGATGGTGGTAAAATGGTAATGATGAATGATAAATGATGGTAGATAACAAAAACTATGAGATGAAAACTTTAGGATGTAAGTGATACATATAGCTTTGAACAATAAGGAATGAACTGTCATATCTTGACAATCAATAATGTAGAAGAATGGTAATTCAGTCGATTAAATTTTAATTGAATGATTCAACGGATTTTCGTCAGCAGATCCGATACCAATTTAATAAATTCACCAATTGTATCAAGTTTCAATGTTATGAAAGCAAAAAAAATGACGATTCCCAATGTGCATAGACTCAGATGTAATTGTAGCTCTCAACAATTGAAGAAAATAAGTTCTAGGAGCGGTTTAGACTTTAAGACAAACTCAATCGCTCGCTATTAAATCATGAGCTGTTTTCAGTACGTATATTCTAACATCTCATATTGGCATGAACAAGAAATTAATTCAGGAATAAGATGAAATAAAAAATAAGATCATCATTCTGAAACGCCTCCATACACTTCCAAGTGATAACAATATATACATAATTGGCTAAAATTAACATTTATTCCGTGAAACCCATTTTGTGTATGTTATTTGTATCAAAAATCAGATTTTTTTCTACTTTTACAATAGATGCCGACAAATCGACTCTATCCTTTCAACCGATCTATTTCTGAATTCATGACACATTCTTTGGCATGCCTTCGCTGAAAGATGGAGAATTGGTTCCATCCATCGATTCAACAGTTACGTTGAGCCTGTCTCAGAATACCTCAATGTACTTGCAGCCACGAGAAATAGAGATGGATGGTCCACATAACGAATACAAATTCGTGAATTTGATACTTGGAGGTTTGACAATTTTTCGCGACGATATTCACTATAAGAGACACAAGTACAGCTTTCGAACGCAGTAAATGTAGTGTAAATGTAGATGTGAAAGATAAATTATATATTCATCCTGCTGTTCGAATATATGAGAACTCAATGCATATAAATATGCAGTGAGTTTCTCAACAATAACCAAAATTTGTTGAATCATTCAGTTGATACAAAATCTCTTTGTCTTTGATAAAGTGACATCAATCAATAAACTTGAAGATGTGGAATCATTTGAATCAGGGATATATTCTTCAATGATGCACATATCTGAGCTTTAACAGATTACTTGTATACAAAATGCAGAAAAGTTATCCCAAAATTGATAACTGGAATCACAAACCATTCAAGACACTTTCAAATTCTAGAAACTCGACAGATATTTTCTTCCGTTGAATAATGGAATTTACAATTTGAATAATTACAATGAATAATCACAAATTAATAATGATGTCACAAGGTGGTATGAGCTCACTTGTATGATAATCTCAGCATTTGTATAGCCTCTCAATTTTGGTACTACTGCAATAATCGATCATTCGGCAATCTTTCTTAAACAAAATCGCCTCTATTCTACAGTATTTTGATCAGCGATGTCACGACCAACGTATTGATTTTTTGTAGCGCTGTTCCTTCACCATTACACAGCCTATATATATATATATATATATATATATATATATATATATATATATATATATATATATATATATATATATATATATATATATATATATATATATATATATATATCTGCTTGATCATATATAAGATTGTAATATTCAAACGCATCTCCTTCTTAAAAAGAGAAGTAACAAACTACTTTATCTTTTACTTTCCAAGATGATTGACGTCGTAGAGGAAAAGTTGATTGAAGAATAAGCACTCGCGAGCTGAGGAAAGATGTCGTCTTTAAAGTAAACATTCTGAATAAAACATCAGCTCGGGTTGAATTTCTTCGTTTTTTTTTTTTTGGTCTGCGTGTGCTTGCCGCGTTGTACGTTTTCTAAGTCCTTAATGCCTCTCTTGAAGAGACAGGAACACTGATGTTAGAATAAGTTGACAGTTATCCGTACGGCTAGTTTAGAATAATACCATACTTTATCAGGCGAAATGTCTGTTGCTATAGAGTACAGTCGCAGACATCGAGAGTGTTCACTTTTTTAAAAGAAATGGTCTTAAACATTTTATTATGGTGTATCGGTGGAGTTTGTGAGCATATCTCAACATGCATGGAGTGTAGAAGAGCGAATTGAATTAGGAGAAGGAAATAAAAGATGGTGATAGAAGAGTGGTAGGTAGATTCATCGGAGTGGATATTCGAAAAAATTTGACAGAAAATTAACTGTGTCAGTATTCTTCCATCCTTGAATCGACGATTTAAAAAATGATTGGAATGAGTATGCTTTCAAGCTCTCTATATATTCATATATCACATTTTATTCATCATGCCTTATGCTGGATCTCACACTGAGATAGAATAATTAGCTGAAAATGATATAGCATTTGTCTATGAAATTTAAATCCGTTCATCAATACTTTGGATATCGTGCTTCAACTGTACAACACAAAGCTTCTTGGGAGAGAAATGAAAGTCAGAAGTAGTTTCAAAATCGTCTGAAGAATAAAAATTGGTTCACTGATGAACTACATTTTTAATGATCACAAAATGAAGTTATCTTTTTCATTCTAATGAGATACAAATTTAAAACACGAAGTTTCGTTCCAACCAATGAAATTGTATTCATAATTCTAGAACAGTTTGAATAATGACTTTATCGATCATATCGCAGATAACAACTCACTATGGAAACGTTTTACCAGACTGAATGTTTCATTTTTCAATAATCATTCATGCTGATGACACAACTTTATTCGGAAATAGTTTTCAAATTCATCACCTATTCGCATTATTGATTGAATTGAATTCTCCAGTTTCGACGAAATGAATAAATTGCTCTTTCAATCTCAATTCATAGAGTGTACAATTTTCATAGAGATTTTGTGAAAGTTTTTTCCACTCTTTTACTTGACATTGAAAATACACATTTATAAAAAGTAGGTAGTGTATTCAACTTCATCTTCTCTACAACTTGATATCACTCCAAACATTTCCAGCTTGCAGTGAGAGCTAGGCCTATCGTCGTGAGCAACATTGATTTTATATAATTTATATATAGTTTATATATTTATATATAGATTTTATATATAGTTCTTATATAATTGTATACTAATTTGATATGAGAAATAAAATGTGATAGAATATACGAATTGGATGATGAGAACGCTATAAACGGAATATAATAATGATTATCAATCCAAATTTCAAGATTCTTGAAGCTTTCCGATGAATTATATACTGTCGGACTAGACTCTTGTATGGTCACTCCTTACATCCTTTTGGTCTATGCTCATCATTTGTAAACATCTGGGGCCGAATTCACAAAAGGTCATAACTTTGATCCGGCTCAAAGTTACGACAATTTCTAGAGAAAATACCATATTTTCATCTATTTTTAAAATTTGTTGATCTTTAATTTTAATTCAATCCACTATCATTATCAATCTATTATTATTATTTTTGAGACAGTATCGAAGTTGATCGGTAATATCTTTGTGGCAACTTTCTGATCCCGATCAAATCTATGACCTTTTGTGAATTCGGCCCCTGTATGTATGTAGTACACTATGCACTATGTTCAAGCGTAAACATCACAGTGGCTATTCACATGCATACGTGATGTGGAGCTCGAATAATAGTGAAAGTCCGTTTCCTATTCATCTGACATCCGATAAAAGATCACAAAATATACTGGTCCACTAAGGTAGAAAAGGACTTCTTATGGCATCTGTATCAGCTCCGGGATGGATTGAAATAATTTAGTTTAAGTGATGTGAGATATATTTGGTTTTCCAGGTTGATTTAGGTTGTACGTAAAAATAACAACAACGCCCATTTAGGTTACACCATGGTCATGCTCGCACATAGGTCCCGCCTCATGTACTCCATTCAAGTAATGACAAACATTATTGTAATAAGTGATAAACAATGTTCGCCAAATTATCTTCTCCCAGCACAACTTCACGATCATTTTCTTTGCTACCAACTCGTTGCTATGGTAACCGAGCTGACTCAATGCCATATTCATTCATTATCGTGATTGACATTATTCTATTGACCAACATGGTTCAGTTTTCATGCTGACGAGTATACGAAAATGGCTATACCTCCACATAACACAAAAGAGGACAAAAGTCATGTATACTTAGTGTTACAGAAAACCATTCGAGGAGACGTAAAGAGCTTACGTGGTTGCATGGTATAACAAAACGCGGCTGAAAACAGAAGTAAAACTGAAGGTAAATATACGACATAATGAAGGCAGCTATGAGTGGTAGATTATGGTAAAAGGTACTTTTAGACGATCAACTTCGACTTGGAATAAAGTACAATGTATTTTTTGTGATGCACGACACTACAATAGAACGTAATGAACTGGATTGAACGATTACATCAATTAGTCATTAAATTAAAAGCATGTGATCCATTACCACAAGACGCATGAGAGAATGGAAATCATCAAAGTGAATCTAGTGTTGATGCATAGTTAATAATAATAATAATGGTGATAATAATGATAGTTCTATTTCCTTTTGGATCATTACATGATATAGTGGAAAGTCATAAAAAAAGTTATGTAACAAAAATTCAAAATATTCAATATAAAAATTTCAATATGATCACACTTTAACAAAACTCATCTAACCTATAAAAGCATTATTCAATCAGGTAGCTACGTAGTCTTTTTTTGAATACAATTTTAGAATCGAGTTTGCTAGCATCTTCCAGCACAATAGGTAAACAATTAAAAAATCTACACCCAGCATAAAATGGACTTTTCTTGAAGAGCTCCAGCTTGTGAGCCTCCAAGACGAATGCGTTTCTTGTGTTGAAATCATGCAGTTTGTCATGCGTTATACTGTCACGGCTGTTCTTCAGTGCGAACATCATAGAATGAACGCTTCCTGATGTATTAAACTCCGGGTTGTATTGAACTTCGAATTCTTCTAATCGCTCTGATCATATTGTCGGGCAGTTATGCGCCAGCATATCGGAGTTGAGATGGTGAAACTAGAAAATAAGTGTGAATAAACAAGGTAAATTTGTTTCGAAAATATTTTTTCAGATATTTTTACATTCTTTCAGAAAGTTTTGGGCAAAAGCCAGCAATATTCTCAGGTTGTCGATGTTTTCAATGTTAAATTAGGTAGATTTCTTATTTCTTATCTCATTATGATCTTGAAATAGGTAAAGGTAATAATTTCGGAAATATTTTCGTTCTGGCAGCACTGATTGCAAAGTTTACCCTTGAAATCAATTGAAGTGGACTTTTTGAATTGATGTAAGAGTCACTTCAGAGTGAATTTTCGTTCTTTGTTATCATTATATTTTGTATGTTCAAGGATTTTCTTCAATTATCATTATCATTGCTATTATCATTCAAGCCAACAGGTCAAGATTCGGAATTTGAGGGTCTATATAAAATGTGAACAGATATGTACCTTGTATGATGGTAAAAATACTTGGAACAAATTAGCACCATTATCATCATCGTTAATACAATTTTCATCACCATATTAATTCATTCAAATTCAAATTCAAATTCAAATTGTTCTATTTCTATATAAAATCAAGAACAGATTATCACAGAATTGTCATATTATACAAAACTAATATAAATACAAAAATAGTAGAAAATGTGCTATGATATGATTGGTGATAATAGAGATAAACGCATTATGAAACACAAGTGAACAAAAATTAAAATTGCACCTAATGTTGAAATTAAAAGTTGTACGTATTATCCTTAACATACTCTTTCCCAGAGTAATAGCATTTACTAAGAAGACACGTTTTAACTTGATTTTAAATTTCTCTACACCCAACTTTTTACTTTCTTTAATACATTTGGGAATAATGTTGTACAGCCTATTTCCTGAATATGTGGGACCTTTCTTAAATAATACTAGTCTATGGTCTGTAGATATGAAGTCATTTTTTCTCCTTGTATCGTATTCATGATTGCCGGAGTTCATAATAGTTATGTAATTAGAATCGACAACAAATAAAATCACATTAAAAATATAAATACAGGGCATAGGAAGAATATTGAATGATTATTAATGTTATTCAATTATTATATTCCTCGTTAGCACATTTGTTGTTACACTTAACTCGAATCAGAACATCTTTATTTGTATTCCAGTATCATGATACAACACAGAATTGAAGAAACAAACACAAGGCAAATACCAAAGAAAAAAACAGAAGATCGATAAAATAACAATGTTCTTCGATGTCTGGGTATACCTTGATTCATGCACTTATTCTGAAAAAAAAATCCAGTGAGAATATACCAACCATTTGAGTTTTGACGACTGAAGATGGGCGTAACTTATCAATCGGTCAGTTGGATCTATCTCATTTGTGATTATTCAGTTTGGATATGTTAAGTTCACCACATTTTGAACAGCTGCCTCATTTGATCAAATTTCATGTTTTGTGACGTGAAATGGGTGAGAGAATAGAACCGGTAATTGTCCATTTAAAACTTGAACATTTGTTGTAGCTATTTCGAGATTATTTCGATTATTTGCCAATTATCATTTGATGATTAGAAGTCTCTGTTTCGATGCATGCCAATCATTTTGTGGTACACATCAGTGAAATTTGAAGAAACAGTTATACCAATGACTGTAAGACTGGCCGAGTTGGATTATCGGTAGTGATATTATCTTACCACACCAAATTCAGCTGATGAAAAATGGATTGAACAAATAATTTCAGAGCTGATGACATCGCCATTATTGTTATTCTTCTTATAATTCAAAGTATCTGTTGAAATGAGGTTGAATGATCGTAAAAAAAAAATATATACATATATATATATATTTAGATTCATTTCTTTGAGTGATATTTTGTGGTTTTATTCTCTGCGTCTATACTACTACTTCTAATAAGGCGTCAGTAGGCCTACCTGAAGTAAAATTTGATACTTCTTTTCTCTGATATTGTATGAATAAGTGAACTATATATCCTGTGAAAGAGAATTTGAAAATGAGTTATACATTTTCTTTCACAGAAATATTTCTCTTTTCACTATACGAGCGAATTTCTATTAAAATGTGTAATATTCATTTCAATGTCCTATGGCTATTGTACACGCTTGTAATTTCATTTAAAATATTTCTCACATAAAAGATGAAATATGCAGACACATTGAGTACGTTGGAACTTATTATATTTTTCGTGACCGATCGACCGTCTTTTTCATTGAATAGCACTAACGATAGAGAATGTCGAGCTTCCAGTAGTCGTAGGATATATTTTTTTTCGATACAAAAAGTTGCAATTGGATTTAGGAAAGATTCAAAAAGAAAGAAAACTGAAATAAATCTTCAAATATTCGTATTCAATAATGTGCATATTGAGAAGAAAGTCTGCTCGCGGTGAGTGTTATCCGTGATACCGTTACATTATTACAATACATCACCTAATTAATGAGACATCACGCAGTTTTTTAATGAATAACAAATACAAAATACTCACATCATGAGAAATGAACTTAGGATAACGAAAACTCGATGATCACATATACTTACTCCATACACAGGGAACTTCTTTCACACCAGGAAATTCCACTTTTCCACGAATACTAATTTTCAACATACTATCCAGAATGGTCATCATCGAATGAAGCTACAAGTGAGGTTATGTTCGTTTTATTTGAAGTGTACATTATTCTGATATGCAAACACTTAGACAGTGGATAATTTGTCAACAACTCAAACAATCATGATAAAGGCATGTGCAAGTCCAGCAGCTGCGTTAGAAGTCACTCATTGTTATTTCATACCAACGAGAAAACAGTGGTGAACAACAAAGTATGATTCGAACCAATGAAGATGGCGTCCGGTTGCGAATATAAGAACTAGTCGACAAACATACATCAAAATGTATTATGAAGAAAATCAGGGGTTATATTAGTGCGCAGTTGACCCTAATATGCGCAGCTCTAAACTTCAAAAAACATCTCTTAATTTCAATTTGCGCAGTTGTGAAATAACAAATATAGTTGTTAAATATAATGAACTTTATCAAAGAAGAATTCTTCATTGAAATTCCGCGCATTGAATTAGTTGGCAAAATCAACACCATGGTTATGATGCGCGTGAGGGGGGGGGGAGTGAATCCAATAGCCAATTACGCCCTTGAAGCAGTGTTGCTATTTTCAAGTAATCAAGTTTGATTCCCTTCCAAATAGTATTCCAATAGTATCACTATTCCCAAATAGTGACAAGACACTTGAAAAAACAAAGTTTTTCAAAAAATTCCCTGCGGGGCTGTGATGGAGGGGCCCTCCCTCCCCACACCCCCTCAGTATACGCATGGAACTTACCTCTTTATATAATTAATTTTTTCATATGCGCAGTTCTAAATTTTCACTAATATAACCACTGAAGAAAATATACTGTTATTTTACGCACTGAAACCAGAAGTCAACGTTCATTTACATTCCACGCATAATCTACAAGAAACCAGCAGTTGAATCCATCAGATTTTATTTAAATATACATATATTGAATCCGGACAAAACATTTCACGGACCGCAAGTGAGGCTGTTAGACGTTCACAGTCTACTCAAGCTGTTATGACAACGACACAATGTCACGTGACAGTTGGAAAAAGCCTACAAAATAAAGCCACTCTTTATTAAAGCCACTCATATATTCATATATCATATATATTATCATATCTATATCAGTGGACTGCGAGTATTTCTAGCAAACACGATTTCAGGGCGATACCGACTTCTTTTTCAGCCTGTTCATTTGCCCACTGTGATTGCTACTGTCACGCGAGTCCAAGAGGCAGAGGTTCCACTTCCACGCTCACGCTTTCTCATTAGATTCGCATCTCTTTTCGAATCCCGATTTGATATTGAGGACAAAGCGTTATTTGATGTCAATGAATTTATATCTATTAATAGTGGTGTCATCCCATTATTTTTGGAACATCGTCTTCATTTTGGTCATCATCAAAGATATAGATTTTCTGTGAACACTAATTATTTTTCAGATGTACATATGATGTGGTGGATGGACTATAAATGAAGATATGGAATTATGATTTTTGTGAAAAGATATATTGAGAAGAACGACCGATCATACACGGAATAACAAGTGAATGTGACCGGCACAGGTAGCTGACTGGTTAACGCACTTGCTCCATGTGACCCGGGAGGTAGTGGGTATGTCGGAACCGGTTGATCCCCGCTACCGTCCATCTTTACAGAGGTTTTCGTGGTTTCCCTCTGTAGTCCAGGCTAATACTATGGTGGTTCCCATAATATAGGCCACGACCGCTAACTTCCCACTATCCTTCCCATCACCCATGAAAACCTTCATCTCATCATCTCATCATCTCATTAATCATACATCCGACGTTCATAGATCATCTATATTATCATATCATATATATATATATATATATATATATATATATATATATATATATATATATATATATATATATATATATATACATATATATATATATATATATATATATATATATATATATATATATATATATATCATATATATATATATATGATATATGATATATGATATAAGATATATGATATATGATATATGATATATGAATATATATATTTATATATGATAATATATATAAGATTTTTGTATCACTATGAGATATCGAATATATTCATATATTCATATATTTTAATATATTTCCGTTGTTTGTGTGATCTATCATTAAAATGTGTACATCTCTCTCTCTCTCTCCATATATATATATATATATATATATATATATATATATATATATATATATATATATATATATATATATATATATATATATATATATATATATATATATATATCCATATATATATATATATATATATATATATATATATATATATATATATATATATATATATATATATATGTGTGTGTGTTTATTGATATTATTTCATCAGCTCTTTCCGATTATTTGAAAGGTTGATCCAGGTCATTCGTGACGTCATTGTGATGAACATCTGCCTTCGATAATAATTGTTGAATCCAACTCGGATCGAAATTCTAACTCGACTGATTGTGAACAAATTAAGTTTCTGTAATTCGAAGTGGAATTCTTTCCAATTCATCGAAAATGATTCTTTTCCTTTTCTCTTCGTAGCAGTAGCACATTCTTGAGACCATTTTCCACCGACCAACTTTTTTGTTATATCTTTTGATATTCCGGTTGTTTCATGGTTCAGTAAATCGACATACTATAGTGTTGACTTTGTTCCTTTTCTCAGTACGAACTAGGTTAAGTCACTCAGTCAGCTGAGGCAGTGTTGTATACATCGACATTCAGTCAGGCGTGGGTTCGAGTCCCACAATATGTTGTGTTGTTCATATATCACTTGGTCATTCGTACAGCTACGTAAAACTCAACCGTTGGAGGCGGGTTATATGTTTCAAGAAATCCATGAACTCTTCGTATGGACTCAGATCTTTTCAGTGTTATCCCGCGCGGGCTTTGTGACGTAGAATGTAATATATGTTGGGTATTAAAACGACGTTGATCGTTGTTTGTGTGACGTCAGACCATGGCGTATATGTCTGAACGTCTTTAATTCAATGTCTGGTGAGTCTGTTCCTGACAACAGTCACAACAATAACGACGACGTGGATCTGACTACTGTGATCTTGTTCTCGAATAAAATGTGACACAATATTTCAGTTTATTCTATGGATATCATTTCGGGACTATTTACATATTATCTTTCCGAAGCTGTGAGATATTCATCTGTATCCAGGATCCTGGATTAAAATACGAAGGACGCTTATCTACCAACATAATAAACCCGAATTCAATATAATAATTTCACAATAATATTGTGGTGTCGTGAGGAACTCGAAATCACACCCGACTTGACTTCAGTTTCTGAAGCCATGATCGAAAGCTGAATGAGCCACACTAGCGGTCCCCCGTCTATCTTTCTATAAACAGCCACCAGTGTAGACGTATAAATATATATATATATATATTTCAGGTCATGGTCGAAGTATAGAGAGCTATAAGGTCTACAAGAAAAGCACAGCTAATTATTGGCTGCTTTGAATTTTTGTCGAACTTCCCTTCGTCTCTTCGTCTTTTTTTATTGCGCTTTATGCTCATTTCTCCCTCCCAAACCATGTGCAAAGCATTCTGCTTACAGAGCAGTGGCCATCAATTCTAATGCTCTTCCGAAGAACTTGACAAATACGACTGTCGTTAATGCTATTGATTGAATTGTATATTTAAAAGCATTGCGTTAACTGAAATAGCATTCCGATTCGTCTATTGTGGTGTTCGGAAAACTTTGGCAATTGTGAAGAAAAGATTCTGCTTTTATGATGAGCGCAAAGTTTGAAACCTTCTTGATATTCGATAAGAGAATGCTGGTTCAAATCCGACCAGAAATTGAATTGAACGATGAATCTTAATTACAATCCCGGAAATACGCCGAAAAACAACCGGATGATATGAATCAACATCGAACCAATTATCGATTCTCGATTCAAGACAAGAATTAGAGTCAATGCAATGGATTGAACCATGTGAATGGATTATATACCGGTTTATCTTCATAGTTACTATGAATACTTGAATCTAGAAGCGGAAGCATATATATGTATATATATATATATATATATATATATATATATATATATATATATATATATATATATATATATACATGTATATATATATATATATATATATATATATATATACATATATATATATATATATATATATATATATATATATATATATATATATATATACATACATGTATATATATATATATATATATATATTTATATATATATATATATATATATATATATATATATATATACATATATATATATATATATATATATATATATATATATATATATATATATATATATATATATATATATATATGCATACAAGATGCTCCATACACCATATATGAATTCACAATGGACCTACTGAAGGCTGTGACTTCAGGGTACGTATATTTCCATACTTTGGTCATTCAATTTTAGTGGCAATCAGTTTCATGAGAATATGACTGTGTTTACAAAATTAGTGGTGGAAAGAATATATAGGTGTCACAAATCAATGCACGGTATCTCCACTAATAAATTAATCAGAAAATACCTCTTACTATTTCTACATTTCTCATCATGAATCAGCTTGTGATGAGTGGTTCACATTCATTTGTGTGTATATATATATATATATATATATATATATATATATATATATATATATATATATATATATATATATATATATATATATATAAATATATATATATATATATATATATATATATATATACTTGCTCCTGTACAAGCGGATCAGTTTATCCTTTCACCACTTGTGCATGATACTAATACCGATTCACAAATGTTTTATTCGTGGTGACACTGCGCTATCCGTAAATCATGCAGAAGGATCAACCTGTAACTACCGATAATCCTCCACAAAACGGATCATCCCGAGAGGAAATGAAACACTGATATTCTGTCGTGTTTGTAGATGCTTTAACTTGTCACAATCACGTCGAATTGAGGTATGTGTAAAAGAACGACAACATATTTCCGAATGATAATAGTGGGAGAAATAAAATGTGATGCAATGCAAGAAAAAAGTGTAGTGAACAAAATGAACATGATGGAACAAGAAATGATATATAAAATGATCGCTATAAAGGCTATAACTCTCTCAGTTGACATACCGATATGATTTTGTATGTAGAGGTGTTGAGTTTTTATATTGTCGCGCTGGAGAAGAATGAAATGAGATGAATATTATCTTCCATAGACGATATGATCAATTGCTTCGCTTGTGACAGAATCATAATTGTGACACAGATGATATGTATTCAATATATTTCTGTTTGACTCAGAATTATCGCCGTCCAATGAACGAATTCAGAGTTGATTTACACAATGTCAAGATGGATGGTAGTGAATTGTGTCTTCATTTCAACTATTGAGTAAGATTCAACATCATTATATGATGTTAATGAGATATATCTATGAATATTTATACATTTCACCGAATATTTTTTAAATTGCTATATCGATTTCACTATATTCTTTGGAATTTCTATATAGGTGGCATATAATGTCCTGAAATTATTGCTCAGAATTTGTTCCTGGATATCTCTGACTGTTCTTAAAAGATCTGATTCTAATAGCATATTATATCTGATATCATAGTACCGCGGAAAAGTACCACGGGGATACATTCTTCACTCCTAATCTTTGATACTCATGAAAATAATTTTTGAAATACTAGTGCCTAAAGTTGATATGATGATAGTAACTGTTATAGTCATGATTCTAGATGTCGAGATACGCAAGTATCTTTACCTACACGTTTTTGAGATGCAAAGTAATTCGCCAGGCAGTTCGATCACTATATGCACAGAACGATGACACGAAGAAAAGAAATCTCAAAACACAAAAGTCACAAGTCAAAACAAAAAGAAAGTCAAAGAAGTCAAAGTCGTGGATGAGAGAAAAAAGAAGGGTAAAATGTTATAATAAACTATAATCTATGAAGCATAATCAATTAATCACTCTCATTTGTCAGTCAATTATGAATATCTTCCATTAAAATGGAATCTCATTCATTTCTCCTTTGCGAAACTATTTTCAAAAAGTCTTTCACGACGTTCTTCCTCTTTTCCCAACAGAGTATACTCTTCTCTCTCTATAAATAATGTCTGTCCTAGAAATGATTTATACGACAGTTTCCACGATTTCCACGGTTGTTGACTAGGAACTCAATCACATTGTTGACACAGACTATCACAGTGGCAGCTTGTTTATCTCTACACTCGTATTCAATTAACGTGGAGACAAACCGTTACATTGTTAGCAGATATCATGAGCGTGTTGAGTTGTTGACTTGGGACATCCCCGTGTGTTGTCTAAGACTGAAGGAGAACCTCACATTCTCTATTGACTCGTGAGTTATGAGATCAATATAATATAAAGAGCCCTAGGATATTGTATGAAGTACAAAGAGATGGTTATTTACTTTAACGTACCGATATGGTGAAAAGTTCTAAAAAATATCAATAGAGAGAAGTTTATTTCTTGATCAAATTCTTCGGAATTCTGTTTCTTGGCCAAGTATAAAGGAAAAAAAGTATTGCATAACTACTTGCCAGTTTATAATAAACTGATTTGACTTTTTAATATAGCCCGTCAATGACATTTACTCTCACATTTTAGTGAATCACTCTTTGAGAAGCTCTGATAAATTGATTCTAGAATTGATAGAACCATCTCTTCACTTTGACAGGAGAGGATCAGAATGGGAATATCAGGGTGAGAATTAATTTTGTTTCTCGTAATTATAGTGAAAAAATGAGGAGAATAATGATGGAATATGAGGAGGAATTTTGTGAACTCAAAATGTATATTTGGTCAAAACTGATAAGGCTTAACTGAACTAAGTGATACCAGACCGTACAGATTTATTAGTACCAAATTACCAATTAGTATTACCACTAGGCAAATTAGTATGACGCCCGATATTGACCCACTAATTAGACAGTTGGTTATTCTTTGTTATTCTCCGATTGATAATTAACCATATCTTCATTATTTGATCTCCATGTTTTTCATGCAAGATGATTCAATTTGGTAATTATGCATTTTACTCTGTGTAATGTTGGAAAATTACTAGCTTGACTTCACCGTGGCACGTTTGATTAATAATGCAGTTAATGAATGAGTGAAATGCTGAATGTGTAATCCAGAGCATTTGAAATGCTGAGACATGAACGTTAGTTCTCACATGAATGTGCTTGAGAAGCCATCAGCCAATTTAATGACTTGACTTGGATGACGCCTCATGCTTCGTTAATCGCCCTATCTTTTACGGTGAACCACTAGAAATTCTGTTGAGCTTCATACTTTGAAATGAATTGATGTATTGATGATTTTATTCTTTATGAAGAAAATTTCATTGGATATTCAAATATTTTTCATACAACAGTTGCACAGACAAATCGACTTACGTGCGATCCAGTCACCATATTTTTTTATCGACAATCATTGGATAAAATGTTTGTGTTTCGGCCAGCTGTCTACTGATGATGTTGCTCGATTTTATAATATGACAGAATAAACTGATTTTTTTAACTTTTATTTGTACAAAGCACATTTTTATCAACGTATTCCATCATTTTTAATGTTATAGTCAATGAGGTTCCACAGGTAAAATTACTTCATATGATTAGGCTCCAGAATATTTGAAGACAGTCTGCAAGTTAAATTGATCCATCGTTTTGTGGCTTAAGTTGGTAAGATTGTCAGCCATGAGAGAATAGAGCTTATGATTTGATGATCAGATCTTTAGCTGACAATAATAAGACCAATAAATGAAAACGATTTGAATTTGAAATTAGGTGATTTTATCGAGTCGGCTTATCCATAACATGATCAGAACAATGTGACACTGGCAAATTTATCTCATTGGCCAACAACTCTAACGCTTCTCATGAATCATTCATCCGACGCCAATATATCTCATTC
This sequence comes from Brachyptera risi, assembly GCA_964007535.1. NCBI lineage: Eukaryota > Metazoa > Arthropoda > Insecta > Plecoptera > Taeniopterygidae > Brachyptera > Brachyptera risi. The sequence goes on along the minus strand of OZ023331.1, from coordinate 30,641,411 downwards.
ATCATCACAGTGCGTCGTTGAACAGAGTCAGATTGTTCAATCATGTTCAGATGACACTTCAAAAATGATACAACTCATTTTTGAAACTCGTTAACATAAATGAATGCGATCGAATTTGGTTTTATTCAACATTTATTTACATGAATTGTGAATTATCACATTCAAAGGAGGCCTAATTTCGAGTTTCTTTGGTTAATTTGGGAATAGTTGAATGATCGTATCTCTTTTTCTCTAATATCACCTGGATAAATTTGGTTGAATAATTCGAAGAGAATCCTATCAGTCATTCTGTTCGTATTTTGTCATCATGGTATTCAAAAGCTACGCGATGATTAATCTAAATGGTCACCGAACTCATAGTCATGCGCCTCATTTGATCTCGTTTCCTGGAAAAACGTCAAGGAATAACAATTTATCATAGTTTTTGTTTTCATTGTTTCATGTTGATGTGCTCACCCCCGGAGCGTTGTATACATGTGACTATTCCTCACATGTATTGTAAAACATGTTCAGAGTGTATGTATTTCTTTCGAATCAATTAGTCCATACAGGAATTATATCATAACATACACACTATTAATCCTGAGCATGTATCATGCAAACTGTCTGTAATCAGGACGGTTCAGGATTAAATTTTATTCATCTGAAAATTTGATCTACATAGGCCTAAAGGGAAAAAAATGATCATGTATATATTTTTGGTTGGTTTCAGCTCTGAGATTTTGAATACCCAACTTATATAACAGTCTTGAATCTCACCACTATATATGATGAGGAACGAATTGATAACATATCGTTTTTATGATGGACTCGGCATTCAGAGGTGCTAGTCAGTTTTTTTTTTTTAATTTTGATTTCCAATTCATTTTACAACGATTTTTCATTAATTTATTATTCTTGATCCAAACACAGTATTGATTCAAACAGTCTTGATTCAAACAGCATAATAAAACAGTATTATTCATTCAAATCAAAGGTGGAAATGAAAATTTGCTTTGCGGTCGGCAAGACGTAATGTTATTTGTGTGAAATAACGTGTTTCATTCTATCATATATATTATCTTTAAATTCAAGCATCACAACCCATTTCTGATGGAATACGGAAAGAAAGATAGTCTCCATAATGTTCAGATTGAGGAACCAGGGAAGAATAGTGTTCAATATTCTTCACCCTTCAAAAATGTGTGTATAACTATATATACAGTCTCCGATAATAAAGAAAATTATTATTATTAAACATTTCAAACATTATGATGAAAATGATTCAGGGATTTGGGAAAAATTTCACAACAATCACAACTATAGGGAAAATTTCATCAGAATGATCATTCCATTCATTTCTCACACATATATAAGTGTTTTGCTGAATGCGTGACAAATTAGAGTTTGGTGATGCAAGTAAAGTAGTTTTTGATTGGATGACGCTCAAGTAGGGCTACGGTGACCAATAAACATTTCGAAAATATATCATTGCATGAAATCCTAGTACATAATGAGTATTCAATGAAATAATATACTCGATGTTCTTATTTTGAATATTCATTATTATATATTATTTTGATATTTTCATTATTATTTCCATTTGTATTCTTATATTCTCCTAAACATAATCATATTGCTGCAGCCATGGTTATGTTATGTATCGTTTGGCATAATGACCTTGACCTAAGTTGAGCAAACATCATTGGATTGATGTGAACTAACAATGGTTTCACATTGTTCATTTCATTTTTTTTCATATATGAAACATGACATGAAAATTCTGTATTATTATCAGGTTCTGAAAAAAATGTGCATACTCATAATATCGTCCATGATACTGCTGATTCAGAGCTGGTATACCCAAGTGAGGTTCTTCCATATTCCAAAACTGTAATATCCCATGAACTAATACATGAATATTAAAGTTGAGTAGCACAAAGTGTTTTTGTATAATTACACTTTAGAAAGTAATCAAAGATGCGTGTGGTGTGTGCAGTGTTACCGACCTCAAATTGCCTTAGTTGGATATACTTGCCCAACTTTGTTGCAATATGTTGATAGAAATAATTTGAAAAATGAGACAGAATTGTAATATATTTTGACGCTGTTTTAGCGCCAGTGTATTCACACGTGAATCGATCGTTGATGAATTGAAACAGTTGCATCTCAATCATCTCACAATATGTTCCGATAATGTGTATCATGATCCGTTGAAGAGTATTTGATAGACTGAAGGACTTTGCTGAAAATGTGAGATAGATGGTATATAGTTATTTGGTATTTGAATGGTGTATTGACATGGTGTGATTGCTGGAGAGGTTGGTGTTTTCCATTTCGGACCAAACAGAAGTCGAGAGAGTTCAAATCAGCAATATAGAGGTTCTTGATATTTCTAGAAGTGAACATCGATAGATTGGCTTATCATATATATATATATATATATATATATATATATATATATATATATATATATATATATATATATATATATATATATATATATATATATATATGAATATATCATTAGTATTTTAACTGTTTTCTGTTTGTTTGTGTGATCCACTACAAGAAATACAAACCTCCCTCGTGACTCTATGATCAAGAATTCATTCAAATATTGGATGACACTTCAACTATATTTTCATCCTCAGCTTGATGCTTTAGCTGTTTGCTGGACAAACCATATACTTACGACTCCCTATCACAAGAAATTAAATTTGAGACAAAATAGGTTCCAAGTACACCACTATAACATCAGGGTCAGGTTAGATTCGTGAATTTGTATATAAAGCAAACTGTGTCGTTGAAGGAATATATTTGATGGATTTTCATATTTCCACGTGAGACTGGCTTGAACAACGCAATCATATTGATAATAATTCCGTTCATTCTTCTTGAAACCCCATTCAGTGTGAACAAAAATGACAAGCAAATTGATCAGCATAAAAGTGTTAAATATGATGTGTGGATCAATTAAACTTGCCCAAAACACCATTGTTTGTCATGCATTTCGAGAAGAAAATGATTTGTGTTGAAGTCCAAGCCTTTTTTGCTCTTTAATCCATCAATACTTCAGAAGAGTTTATCTATGAGCTTCACATAACATGGTGAGATATATCTTTCGGATGTCTGTTCCACGAAGTTATATAAGACTCATAGTTATCGAAACTTCTTTTCAAACATTTATGGAATAAACGGACAATTACCATGAATAAGACCGGCAAATTGTCAGGATTATCATAGTTCACCAATAAACCAATTTCATTATTCAATGCGCGGGCGCGCCCCGCCACCTAGCAACCCAGATCGCTGGTATTGCATTCTGGAAGTTTTAGTACTGTTCAAAAAGTCGGCTCGCTTATCCACAGGTTTAAATGAGAAACACCGAGATATATAACTTGCATTATCTCTCATTACACGCACTCTAACAGTGTGTAAATCTCACTGTGTGTAAACATATGAATGTTGAAACTGATAACATATTATAAGTAAATACGTTCACTGTAACGCACAATGACAAAAATGAATAGTGCTAAATAGCATTGGCAGCATAGGACTTTCGAACGCGCATACTAACATCACGTTCTAGTTCAAACGATCGCCGCTAGATGGCTCATTTTTTTCGAAAATGGTCTATTGACACGGTTCTATGTTGTGCGAGTGCGGCTGACCATAGTTTCACGATGATGCGTTCATTTCTTCACAGGATATTTGTACGAACATTACACTATATGAAGCGAGGGCACTCAAAAAAACCCCAAAAAGTCGAAATGCCAGTCGATGGGCACTTCTGTACCATTTTGTCGGACTTATAACCAAACGTCACTCATATCGCAAGGCTAATGATAGTGAGACATATGAGAGTGCCGATGGGCACTTTCAGGTTTCATTTTGTGAAATGTTTGAATGGGATTGTTGTGATTCAGTGGGTCTTCCTGCTTATTTCCTTCTGATATGTATTATACATCTCAGATCAGAGGTCCAGTGGACAAGCTCATCAATCGTACGTCAATAGTTTACATTCTTGTCCAGCGCGGTTTTACGTTTTCCCGTTTTGCGACATCCGCCTATCTTCTGAGTGGCCTAATTTCGGTCACCATGTCGACCCATTTTTTGAAAATTCTAAGGACCCCCCTGAATCCTATTCCCATCTCGCCACCAGTATATTTTAGCAGGCCGATCGATTGGCGCGTTGTCGAGATTTCGGTGCGTTTTCGAGCGGGCCACTACTTCCACCGCCACATATATACAGAGTCACATACAGACAGACCGCTCATTCAACAGAAGATTTAGTCAAAAATTCTGTTCCAGAATCATCATTTCCCAACTTGGAATTAGTTATGTTTATGATTACGATGTTATAAACGGTATCTGAAAATTCATGCTGGTATAATGTTGTGTGGATTGATGGAATATTCAAACAATAATTACTCATCCATCAAAGCGATAAAGTTGTATTGTATTTTCCTTGTTCTGGTGAATAATGCTTCAAAATTTCGATCATGACGTAAGTCATCAATCATTATGCATGTATACTTCATACACACCACTCATCCGAATGTGCTCAAAACCGTGGATGTTTACTGGAAACACACTCACTCATTTGTGTTGAAGGATGAACGTGGTGATACAATGGTGAAATACTTACATTGATGAGAGTATCGGAGATTTGTATCCAGGAACTCTCCTATCTTACACATTTGAAAATGAATCATTTGAATTCCTTTCTGTTGATTATAATGTCTCAAGATCTTAAAAATTATATCTCCTCAGAATGCCATCAATGTTGACTTCATCAGAGCAAAGGCAAGCTACTTTTCTCGGACCCAAGCCATATTCAATTCAATGATTTTTTGAAATTCTGTCAATAACTGTGTTCAACATATTCAAAACAAAACCGCACACTTGGCGCCATGATGAAAGCCTTCTGGAAAGATACTTCTCACTTTTTCATATTGGATGCAGTTACATATTGTATTTTATTCGGTGGTATTCATATCCATCCATTCCAGTTCAGTTATTCAAATAATTTTTTTCTCATTGACATCAAATTTATTTTCATCAATCTTTTTCCAAGCACAAGCGCTCATGATGTATAATGTTCACGATTTGTTTCAAATGAGAATCAATGTACATGGGTCACTTCCTAATAAATTGATATGATAACCATTTCCCAAATTTTACTCTCACCATCATTCAGTTGAACTTGAAGAATGATTGTATAATCTGTATTATTTGTATATTCGAATCGTTTTGTTCCATTCCATCCTACGATAATTTTGTATTTTTTACAAAACTCTTCGACCATTTTTTCACAGTAGCTCTTTTTCCACCAACAAACCTTAACTTGGGTCAGTTTTATTATTATCGCTATGATTTGCATTTCAGCTCATCAATTGGTTATCATCGTACCAAATTACTATGTGATTATAAAATAATTACTTCTCTTTTGGGTACCATTTATGGAGCTTTTGTGTGATATTGATATTTATGTATATGATTATAATTGGGTTGTGCTTAATTAATATTGTATTGAAAATAATATCAATTGATGGATGAATAAACAGATGATTGAATGAACGTGAATCTACAAATAAACAATTGCATGTTTCCATAGTGTGATGGGAAATGTAGACACATTTGATATACTTGTATCCACACATTAAATGGAGAACCGAACCACCCGCGTTCTATGTAGTGGTGCAGTGAAATGTGTGTGCAGTCACTCGCAAATTCCACCTCTCGTGAGAACAAGTATCTCAACTTCAAACTGAGACTTCGAATTTGTATATCATACTCAATATACTCATCCTTTATGGACTTTACGGAGTCTGCAGATTCAAGTCACCGCATGCATTACTGAACTCTTTGTTCATTTCTGGTCGGTTGGCAATATATTGTCAAGTAGATCTCTAGCAGCACTATACACTATAGCCACTAAACAACAGAATCACGTCGAATATTTCTACCGAAGTCAACTCCCTACAATATTTGACCTCATTGTTCATTTCTGGCAGGATGGCAACAATGTCACAAGTAGAAGTGTATTACCAACCACTAAACAACAATGAAATGAGTCTATACATTTTATCCGAGTTGGTGTAGTGGTTGGTTTGGCCTGGTCGTTTGTTACGTATTGTGTATTGTGTGCCGGGGACAGTGATGACATGAATCGACGATGATAAACTAGCAGTAAACTTACGCGGTGTCCCGCTAGACTTTGGATTACCCCAGTATTTCTGTTCTCGTTTTGTGTAAGTCAACTGAAATGCACTAAAGTTGTGGTTAGTTGTTTCAACTGGCTCAATGTATTGAACACAGTACTGAGTTTTTAAAGTTCAAATAAAATTAGATTACAATGAAACTTTGTTCAATTTGAAACTTCTCATCAAGAGTATCATTATTTGGAGTAACAATAAAATGCGACAATGCTCGGTGAAAGTTGAAAACGACGCCATCCAACAATATATTTCAATAGATGCCATTGCTATAGCGAGTTATGGTATTATCCAAGAGAGAGCTAGGAAGGTTTGGAGAAACGGTATACACACTTTCCCAAGTCGCTAGCGCACGGGCAGTTCAAGCATTCTTTCGTGAATATATACATATATATATATATATATATATATATATATATATATATATATATATATATATATATATATATATATGTATTGCCTATCTCAAATTTTCCCGCTCAAGATTGAGAAGATCAAGTTCATTCTTATCATTGTTTTTTTAGTACTGAGTTCAGAAATGAAAAAATGTGACCATAATGATGTATAGAAATAACTTTTGTGAGACCTTCAACAATTTCTCGAAATATGTATGAAAATGTATGAATATATTTCTTAAAATATGAATTAATATAATATATCATACAATATATATGTCTTAAAGATGTATTCACAGTACAAAGTATGTGAACTGATAGGTTCACTAGATATATGTTCACCGATTTACGATTTAAGACTGACATCTGAAAACATGCCAGAGCTCTGCACTACCAGATCGTATTCCACCAATTTGACCAAAGAGAGAGAGCGATAGTATAGGATGTATACAAACATAATTCATTGAAATCAAACATACCTCTTGCATAGAAACCGAACTATCTGAGATATGTTTGCATAGCTTGTGTGTGACGCTGATATCGAATATGAATACAACGACCAACTGCTCTATGTCAGGACTTCTCTCACCCTAGTTCACCTCTCTCCACTCCTAGAGATATAGCCTGACAATAGTTGCTATTCCATCGAAATGACAATACCTTGTACCAGACAATATACCAGCACTCTCAGCTTCGCTCCAGATATTACAACGGGAACAATATTCGGGACAATGGCATAATATGGTGCTTTCTTTGGAATACATAATGTGAGAAATGTACTGTACAAGAACTCGTGTGAATGATCATTCAAGATGATGAAACACTGTTCTTCACTGATATAGAGGAATCGAAGCAAATAAATATTTCCAATATGTCAAATACACTTTTATTGTGATCCAACAAAATAAATGTGGATTGGAACAATCATACATGGAAGCTAGGCGACGGTTTGAGACCATTTCGTCTCTCTGACCAGTCACAGATTACAACAAAATCGAAAGTGAATTCGTATAATGGGATGTCTACTGAAATAGACTACGATCTATTGACGTCGGTGAATGATATATCAGATGGTGATAAGATGAGATGGAAATTTATTTCATCATGTGTTTTTGGATAGTGGAAAGGAGTCGGTCGTGGACTGTTGTTAGGGAAACATCCCAGTATTGATCCGAACGACAGAGTGAAACTACGAAAAAAAACCTGTCAGGATGGTCGACCATGGCGGGAACCGAGTCCCAGTCTCCTGAAAAACGGTTCAGTGTATATACAACTGGGCTACCAGTCTCAGTACTGTATCGTAAAGTATCAAAGGACATATAACAGTACATGACAAAAGAGAACATGAATTCAACATTTATTCTCGATGTATGTAGGATTTTTTTCCTCCCAGTTTGATTTTTGACAATTGTAGCTTCAATAGTCGTAAATTTATCGAACTCATTCGAATTCTACTCTACTCACACTTCATAAAATATGACCGTAGTCCGTAATATCTTGTCTTGAACCACCATTTCATATTTCCACGACTCATCATATTCTCATCACTAACTGTCCAGACAACATCACAAGACCTGCATCAATGACATCACAATCTCATGACTATACGTCATACGTCATGAATCACGTGATAGTATCGTGATGTCATTACTCCCAGCGTCTACCATTGTGAATACAACAGGTGTCTGGATCGAACAGCTGTTTGAGATTTGTAAACACGTATTATGTTGAAATGTTGTATGGGATTATCCTATAACAGATTACCCTATATCTTATTGTTGTGAATTTCGGATTCAGACGAATCGGAACCTCCGGATAAATGGAATAGTGAATGGAGAAAACGGTCGATCGGTGCAGTCCTGTGTTATTTTTTCAGTGTAGCTGCTTTCAAAGATAAGTGAAATTCTGACCTGTGTCACGGAATTCGTCTTTTCATAGGTCTGAAAGTATCGTACACCTTTTCGAATGAGATTTAAGTTTCAATGTTGTTACAGTTTCCTTCAAGTTGAAGCCTTCATTAAACGATGGAACATTGGTTTAAATTTCTCAATTTTCATATTGAGCCTATAACGACACTCTGTAATGGTGACTAAAATCCATTTGTGTCAACGAATGATGAGTTAGGTGATGAACGGATAAAATGGAAGGTTATGTTATCTTGTACTCTGCACCATGCAAGAAAACGGGTCTTATAATTTAGAGAAAACATGAAAGTTCTCTTTAATAATGATTGACCTTGGCTGGAATAAAGCGCCTGTCTCCCAAGTGACGATTCAGCGTATTATCCAAGAAGTTTACCAGCCTCAGTTAATTTTTCATACCATATCCCTCATCTGAATAGTGAGGTCAATCTCAATACATTTTAGAATTATATTCTCAAAATACAGAAAGATATTTCAAAACAGCAAGTTACAGTAGTAAAACATAATTCATCTTGACCCAATAAGGTCCAAACATTTATCATGCTAAAAACATCATTCTATGTGCATCTTGTATTTGTTTATTGTCCGAATTCAACGACTGTTGAACGACACAACAAATGACCAGGCCATCTGGGACACGGCATAATATATCTGTACAAACTGGAATCACATAAAACCCAGAATTCCTAACCGTATAAGAACACTTCACAACATTGAGTCATATATACGCTGTCACAATTGCAAGTACAACATAAAACTACCGGACTATTCAGAATAATAAATAGCCTCACTATATAGTTTCTAGCTAGTTGATGGTACGGGACGGCAACTCGATAGTGATGATGTATGAGAGAGACAGACAATCGTGACCATCTGTAACTAAAACGAACTCTGATGGTTCGGAACTACAAACCGTGAGTGTAGGATATATAGGAAAACGGTAAATCGTAATCGCCGACTCTCCAAGTTGTACCATCTAACCTAATCTGGATTTCCAACTCAGCTGAACTGACTTCAGCAATTTTCGGAAATTTCATTCATTTATTTTCATTAAAAAAATCTCACACAATATATTATAATTTCCTCCTTCGGATTCGTCCCATCATATTTAAATATGGATATAAAAATAATCCGATTCAGCTCAATAAATTGCTTTGCTAAGAAAATATATGTGAGATGAACATATATCGTGTACCCTGCAATATTACCAACTCCCTATCTTATTGGGTTAACGCCATAACAAGTATTATCGTAAAAGCATCAGCTGTACTGCAGAGGGTTCTATTCTAGGAGATTGTATTGTCCAATAGAATCACTAGTTCAGCTACGAGTGCATATCAGAAGATTGTATTGGCCAATGAAATCATCGGAGTGATCACATAGAAAAGCTTAAGTGCACCGTCTTTGAATTAATGTTTTGGAATTCAAGGTGGAATATTATTCGTATTATAGTGTGTATGCTCCAATTATTTATGCTGTTAGGGAGCTGAGTGTACTTGGGAGGCGATTTGGTGAAATATCAGTTTGTTGATGAAAACTTTTGAATGGTGTGAGATATAAGAGTTCCTATTTTGAGAAACAAAGATATTTTCAATACCTTGAAAATTATGTGTAATAAAATCATCAACTTTAAATCTGCAACTGTCACAAGTATACAGCTGAAATGTGATATACAGCTGTGGGTTGCACATGGAACAAGAACTGAGACACATCTTTGTGAATCATGCAAAATGAAGATAATTTTTTCCACTCATACCATCTTGAAGATATTCAATATTGAGTTTAACGACGCACTATAATGATGACCGAGATCTATTGGCGTCGAATGAATTATTGATGAGATGATGGGATAGGATGATGAGATGAAGGTTTCTTATGTTTTGGGAAGGATAGTGGGAAGGAGGCGGTCCTGGTCTATATTATAGGAACCATCCCGGCATTAGCCTAGACTACAGAGCTAATCCACAAACGATTCCTGTAAAGATGGATGGTGGCGGGGATTAAACTGGGTTCGATATGATTATATATGTGTTTACCTCGTGCTGGAGTTTTGATATATCTCACCGTTTGGAATTAATTACCGAAAAAAAAAAAAATTATTTCGTTAAATCGATTACCATGCGCTCACCGGCACGTGCAGCGCAGTTGTTAACGCACTCGCTTTATGTGATCCGGAAGGTGAAGGAGTATATCGGACCTGGTTCGATCTCCGTCAACGTCCACCTTACAAGGGTCTTTCGTGGTTTCCCTCTGTAGTCTAGGCTAATGCTAGGATGCTTCTCACAATATAGGCCACGACCGCTTACTTCCCATTATCCTTTCCAATACCTAATAAACTTCATCTCACCATCTCATCATCTCAATAATTATTCATCCAGCGCCAATAGATCTTAGTTGATATCATACTTCGTCGTCAAACCCAATATGAATGAAAATAAAATGACCATGCGCTCTTGTTGTGACATAAGCGTTCTCTCTTGCTATAGTGAATTCAAGTGAGTTGGTTCCAGTTTTGTGAGTTGTAACCTCCTTTTCATTTCATTTTTTCATAACATGAGTGCATTTTCATATTACATTTTGACTGAACAATTCGATATTTTCTAGCCTTTGAATTTTTTCTCATAAACGTTTCATGGATGTACAGCCGAGATTTTTTTTCTCAGCTGTATGTACACATACAATGAGATTTGGAGAAAAAAATCGATTAGCTATTGTAATTCACGCCGATCTGCAGGTGTCAATGAGATATGACGTGTTCATGCCAGATTTGAACGTTCAACATTTATCACCATGAAACTGATATTTCATTCAAACAACTCCAATATGCCAATGTGCTAGAGACAATATCATGGGGCCAACATAATATCTAATCGAGACGTCCTACTTAGCTTAGTCAGCTGAGACATCGCTTTAGGAACCGAAGTCACCGTTTGGGTTCCACTTAAGGAATGAGTTTTGTCATTGTTCTCTCACTTATCATCGATTCATAAATTCAATCATCACCTGCTCATCTATACCCCCAACTAACCTACCCATTGGTGAAGTCATCAAAATATAATTGATTTCTCTGCAGGATGCGAATTTCTATATTTTACTGAATTCAAACGCTTCAATTATATCTTTGAGAGTGTTAAAGCGATCAAATATGCTTTTGAGGTGCAAACGGTTTCACAATTCAGTAATTTAAATTGTGTAGACGTTTATAATACAATATCATGTCAGACGTTACGACGTCATCAAACATAGTAACGATATGTTGTAGCATAATTTGCACTTGTATTTATAGAAATGTAAGTTTATAAGTTATTATTTATGTAAATCACCTTTAGTCGAGTTTTGATGTATATTTGCAACAACGAACTAGAAACATACATGAGTGATATTCTGGTTTATATTTCGTTGTGAAATATTCACGACCAATTAAACTCACGATATTAAACGTTGAACATTGAGTGAGACACTGTGGCATTCCTCATCTCAATATAATTATGTAACATTTAAAATTCAGATTAAATTTCATATATGTTCAAGATGTAAATAATTGAAAAGTCTTGGACAATTACATTCTAGGTGTCAAGATAAAATGACTCACAGGTATTTTAATCAAAGGATACTTGATTGTAACATAATTCATGGAAAAAATACATTGACAATATGAGATTATTTCATTCGAGAGAATACCATCTATCTAGTGAACAAGTTTCCGCAAGGAAGGTTAATCAATTGATTATTCTCAAATGTCAGCAGTGCACTTTAACAATCATCAAGTACGTATGAGATGCAGAAAAATAATCACTGTACACAATAATAATGTCGATTCGAGTGAAAACACAAGTGTGAAGATTGAAATGTTAAGCCAGATATTTTTGACAACTTTTTGTTAGCTCACCGGAGATCGTAAGAAAAGATACATATAGAGTGTATGGTATTTTCAAGCCGACAATAGTTTTCATTACAATATCATGTTTATTTGTGAAATCACTGCTATAGTTGATATCTCATGACATCACGGAAAGTATTTCTTTATATCTAGGATCCTGTTGAATGATGAAATAGTTCTCCGGATGCTCAATTAAGTATTCACGCATTTACCCATACTGATCGAGGGAGTCTTATATAAGTCAATATTTAGTCAACGATTGTGCCGTGATTTACTACTTCGATCAAAAAGGCCGTGTGAATGGAAGCAATTCTCATTCGTCAGCAGCTTTCCACATTCATGAGGGCGTGACCAGTGACGTTGACCGGATTTCAAATCAACAGTATGCAAATAATATGTCTTGACCAACACAGATGAGCAAAATTCCAAGATGAGCAAAATATTTGTATGAAGTCCAGTTGGAAACTTTCATACAACTCTACAACTCTATACACACCGTGGTGGAAATGGAAACTTGAGTCTATAGAAACGACGTGAATCACAGTGAAGAAGGTACAGTATGAGGGATAACCTCTATATCTAGCCACATTTGATGAAAATGTATTCATTGAACAATATTGTATTTTTCTCGAAACTAGCAGTCCTATTCAAAGGGAAATTTGTGATTGGATTCAAGGATCAGGTTCAGTTGGAATTAGAGATGTATTATCATCACTCATTCACATTATAATATTAATTTTACTACTTGACACGGTGTATACAATGATATTGTTCACAAAATATAAATAAATGAATAAATACATGAACAAATGAATATCAAGATTTCTGAAGAGATTGTTCTCATATTCCCGCCCGGTTTGCCTTATGCGGTTTTCCAACTTTCGAAGTGACTTCTCAGAAGTGCATGGTTGAACCGATTCGGCCTCGCAAAATAGCGTTACTATGCTGTATATACTGTGCCTGAACTATGACATGTTGAGTTAGATGAATCCGTGGGTCTAAAATGTCTGATGTTGATCAGTCGGAATGTGCAATCTGTGCAGAAAAAATGTAGAAGAAAGACAATGAGCTCCATGATAGTGGGATGAAGTCTTAACTATACAGCTCATCAAATGGATAGAGTTTGATCTGATGAATGAATATGATTTTGAATATTGGTATCTAATCTATTTCAATCCATTTCCATTTTTCTCTCCATTTATTCTATTAAACATCTTTGAGAATATATTTCAAAATATTTTTAAATACTGAGCCGAGCATGAAATTATCCAATGAATTTTCGAATGACAATAGTGATTAAATGAAGATCGACCCTATATTAGGTTTACATTGCTTTCTAGAATTTGAACCATGAATTATGCTTGCATAGCTGAAAATTTGTCATGATTCATTATTTCATAGATTCTCCTTCATATTTAGGATCACTAATACTTGAATCAAGACACGAAGTTGTCGTACATAAAATATGTACAAATAAATATTCACGTAACGCAATTCCAGTCTATGTGTACTTGAGCACACGTAACAAACATCTGTTACTCTTGAAGGGCAGAAAGATCAACATTTGTCTTAACGTCACTTATCCTCACAGAACGAGATTAAAGTAAATTCGTATTACGTGACCCGATCGTCTGTCTTCCCTATCTTTAAGCTTTGACGATAGGATGTGTCGACCCATCTACTATCTAGGAAACACGTCCACGTTTGTACAACGAGTAGTTGCTCTTAATATTGTCGGACCTAATACCCCATTCCATCCTTCATGGAGTCTTGACGACCCCTCTCACCCCACCTCCTCCTTGAGTGGTGCCTTTCACAACCGTTTTATCGCATTGCCGTTTACATTATTCGGCAACTATATTTCGAGGGACCGAGGACAGGACCGGGAGGAAAGGGAGAGGAAGGAATAGTTTGCCGCCTGGAATTTATATTGTTTTCTGTCACTTGAATACAGGAAGAGATTGTTGTAATGTTTTGTCGTTGTTTTGCCAGGGTCAGAGGATGGCATGCATGTAAAGAGAACATCCTGGAAGTAAAGCTTTGAATTGCTACATGGGCTATTACCGGCACCTCCACCAATTTAGTATACAAAACAGTGAGACAAAAAGGAAGATGGACTTTTATGACTACATTTAACTTCAAGTTAAATTGGTCCTCTGCTCTGTCTTTTTTGTGTGTCTGCTTGTATTGGACGCTATAGTGGGTGATTATGAAACATATATCAGAGTCGATCCAACTCGTGTGGATACTCGAAGGAAAACAGTTTTAGATGTAACAAAATATATTTGCCATTGATAGTTCTGCTGACAAAGATCCATTGTAGATTGAGCTTCTTGAATATCTCGAAAGTGGATGATAATCAATCAGTTTGTCTGAGATTTTCTCAGAAACTTCAACCAATCCATGTCAACTGAAATGATTGCAATGAGCCTGGCACCTCCACCATTTTTTAGACATCGATAACATATTATAAATTATTCTAGATTGCGTATAATAATTCAATATCGAACTTTCATGTATACAAAATATGATATGTTGTCAGGCAATTCATTAGAGTAATTTTTGGGTTTATTCTTTCCGAAAATAGACTTGAAACTTCTATCATATTTTTGTCAATTTTGCATGTGAATGTGATAACTTTGATGCATGATTATTTGAAATAGGAATCAGCCCATAATTTACCATCAACATTTTTAGGAACAAGAACATAGTGTTGACTTGATTTCAATGTAATATTCTATGATAAGATTCCAATGTAAGATTATGTAGTGAGATTCCATTGAATCCAAATCAGATATCACATGATATCATAGTTATACGTATCAAAAAAGTAAATTGCTTTTTAACTCAGAGGAATGAGAAATAATTTCATAGATATTTGATACTTCAGATAAGCTAGATGAAGCTGGTCTCACCAATTGATGATCAGTAATCTGAGCAATAATCAGCTTCTTAACCTTTCTCACCTTTGATCACGTTTGCTATTTTCGTAACTCAATCAATAATCATCTTATACGTACTTGATTATCAGGTGATGAGAACCAGTTCTCAGTGGAACACTCCCTGATATTGATGATTGGTATCAGATCACTCTTATATAGTTCAAAGAAAATGTTTCTGAAACGTTGTGCAAAAACTACATAATTTCATAGAGTGTGAAACACAAAATTAAATACGTATTGAATAGTTCAAAACTGTAGGTTTTTTGATGAGATATTCTATTCTTCTATATTGTATATTGTCACTTCATATTGTCTCTTAAAATATTCACTTCTACCTTAGTGGATCGAGTGTTCTCTCGCAGTTTCCATAGCAACTTGCAGTCACAGCCTCCTCCAATGTACATAACTGTCATCCCTTCAACGCATTACGTGAAAAAGTTAGTCTGATGTAATTGAGTGGCAGCTCATCGTTTGAAGAGCTAGAGGCCCTGTCACTGTCAGTTCGCCTACTCCAACCCCCTTTTCCCAGCCCACCGCCGAGTCCAACAATACCTTCATCTCCCGCCCTTTGCTAATCTAACTCATCTAGTCGGCCACGCGCGCTAATTAGACTTAATACCCGGCTGCGTCACCGAAACCTCACGGTGAAAGAGGATGTGAAAAATTCTTAGGAAATACGATGGCTGTGTAAAAAAAAGTGGGATTGTTAATTGAGTTTTAAGTATTAGGTATGCGTTGTAAAAGGGTTAAATGTGGGCATATACTTGCCTATACTTTTCAATTAACTACATTCACGGTATTTTGTAAGATTTTTTTTTTCCAAGGAATAAATTAACCTGTGAGTTCATAGGTAGAAATGTTTTACCGAGAGTAAAAATTTTCATCAAGCTATTACCAAGCTTTCGAAATACTCTCATCCAAGTATATTACGAATAAAAGAACAACGTGCCGTAACATTTACGTACGTCATCTCACTACGTCATCATTAGATGTAATGTACTTTCGGATACACAAAAGTATCAGCAAACATTGTGAAAGATCATATAAACTGCACTTCACTGTACATATGTGCACGTAGCCCATGTATTGTACTTCAAAATTTTCAGTTGGAGACAGAAATGATACTTGGGGTCTAAGTTCTCTGAACGTGAGAGAAAAGTTGGAAATATATTGACAAAAGATATAGATTCAACATCTTCCATGAAAATAGCATCCATGTGAATACAAAATATCATCATATCACAGCGAACACATTCTTATAAAACGCGAAGAATGAATAATTTTTATATTATTACCCTATTGATAATTGAGCCAGGATCCCGCAATCGCAATATTATATCCATCCATCTCTCTCTTCATATTCCTGAATATATATTTATATATATATATATATATATATATATATATATATATATATATATTATTTTGATTGATTCTCTGAAATATCATGGAAGACACACTATGACTTCGTTCCTCTAAACTCAGATGCAGAGTATTATTACATATCTCTAATAGAATGCTTATCGATCAACATCTAGCTCAACTTCTGCTAGGTTGAGCTATATACAGGGCTATATCCACTATAACTGGGCCCATATATATATATATATATATATATATATATATATATATATATATATATATATATATATATATATATATATGGCCCCAGTTATAGTGGATATAGCCCTGTATATAGTCCAACCTAGCAGAAGTTGAGCTAGATGTTGATCGATCAGTACTCTATTAGAGATATGTAATAATACTCTGCATCTTAGTTTAGAGGAACGAAGTCATATTGTGTCTTCCATGATATTTCAGAGAATCAATCAAAATAATCAAAATTCATCGTGAAGACACACTACATTTAATTAATATATTTCTAGTTCGATATCATGTGGGTTAAATTGAAGTTGATCGATCTTCAACATCGCACTGTTCGTTATGAAAATTCGATCATTGTGTGATGGTCTTTCACTGTTTGTTTGTCTCTTTCTGTTTGGATCAATCTACACTCTACAGGTCTCAAGACAAGGACGTTTCGATTCACAAAAACACTTACTCTGTGAATCGCCGCATTGTCCAATTCAGATCTGGATAGCTCTTGGCAACAATTGCTCGGGTTGATTCCAAAGTATTGGTGATACAAAATTTGAAAATATTCATGAGAATAACAATGCGAAGATGGAAGAAAAATAATTTCATTCGAAATAAATATGATTTGCGTAGTGGAGACAACAATCGGAAACATGTTTGTTAGAATCTGTGTAGTATCACATTCATCGAGTTATACTAAGATAATAGATTCTTATGATATTTCAAGTACCATCTTATAACGTATATGTTTCTTTAATGAATTTGGGGTATTTTCATTGCATATTCTCACTTATTTGTAAAACATTTCCCAAGGGAACCTTTTCCTAGTTCAATCATCCTGCTGAATATAATTAATGCTCGATAGTTGTATCCCATTCCAGGCTATTCAGGATTATGTATACTATAAGCCTATTCGCCTAGACTGACTCCAATTTACTTTCAAATAGGTCGCCATTAAATTTAATATCGCGTCATTTATTTTAGTTTCCGTATAGACCATTAGCCGCAGATGTTTTACTGCCGTGTAGCCCATTAACAAATGTCAATGTCGGCACATTTCTGAACAACCGTGCTTGCTTCGCAGTTTGCCTAACCACACGTATGAGAAACAATATCGGCGTAGGGTTTATCATTAGCGGGTGAAGCCGCGAAGACTCTAAGAGGCAATGAATGCGAGGGGTGGTTCAGTCTATAGTGCTCTTCAAGGGTTATGGTTGGACACACTGACTGAGAGTTCTCGTGGTTTTCCTCAGTGGATGAAATAAATATTGGGATGATTTTCCGAAGGATATCACAATCCTGAATTCGATTTCAACAAATCATGAGGATATTTATTTATTTCCGCATTTCGGAGAAAACTAGATATCATCATCTCAATTTTGGAAATTACTATTCACTTTCTGATCCCTCAGAACCTAGTTCTTTTTGAGACTTTTTCTAGTCATGACGTGAACACTACTCGATTTTGTCTATATTTCTTCACGAAATCGGTGATGTCTACGTCATGACTCATGGTCTCTGGAGGCCAAAAAATTGATTCCAGTTAGTTTCTGAAATCCATATGATGATTTATAGTTTTCTTCCTGAATAGGGAAATGAATATCGTCATTATTCCCTGTGATATGGTTTCCATGTTGTGGTATCCTTCTATTGAGAATCACTACCTTTGCCACAAACTGATTCCAACAAAATAATGTGGGGTGTTCAATGAACAGATTGAAGCTGTGATCTGTCCATAAATAACAAAAGAATTCATGAATAACCTGGTTGACTCTTTCGTATTTTAATCGTGGTTCGAACGAAAAATTGGAATTGAAAAAGTATATGAATTACACCACGGGTTATTTCCCTTCAGTGATCAAATATTTATAGTACACTTTGTTGCACTCTTTTAGTTTTTCCTCTTCTTCTGTAGAGGAAATCACAATGAATAATGAAACTTCATTCATTTCGAACCAGAATGGACCATTTTATTTTATATAATTTGATATGTTCTAATCTCATTGTTTTATATCGCTATATTCAAAATCACAGGAAAAATATTTGCATCTGATCAAGAGCTTGAAAATCATGTTATGGAGTGAGCGAATGTATGGATTCATATAATTTGTATAATTAAAAGAAAGACTTTGCTTATAGGTGAAAAGTTGCCAAGATACAGAATAATGATACATGAGATAAGATATATATATATTTATATATATATATATATATATATATATATATATATATATATATATATATATAAATATATATATATATATATATATATATATATATATATATATATATATGTATATATATATATATATATATATATGTATATATATATATATATATATATATATATATATATATATATATATATATATATATATATATATATATATATACATATATATATTTATATATATATATATATATATATATATATATATATATATATATATATTTATATATATATATATTCATATATATATATATATATATTATATATATATATATATTCATTCATATATATATATATATATATATATATATATATATATATACATATATATATATATATATATATATATATATGAATATATATATATACATATATATATATATATATATATATATATATATATATATATATATATATATATATATATGAACAAAAATATATATATATATATATATATATATATATATATTTATATATATATATATTTATATATATATATATGTATTTGTGGATGGGTGAAAATCAATGATATTGCGATATAATAACAAACCGTGGATAACTATTGGTGAGACTTAGTTTATAAATCACTGGAAATAACCATGAACGATTGAATTGAACTACTGAAACCTGTGATGTTTATCAGCGGGAATCTCAATATCAGTGAAAATGATTCCGCAAAATTGAAATTGAACCTATCAATACGAGTGAACAATTAAAATATATAAAAATCTCTGGAAAATCTGAATTAACACAAAATAACAACAAAGAATCTGGCTATGGTGCCCATATCTCCGATAAAAAGTTCGATGACTGAGATCTTATTTAGGTTGTATATCCTCTCCAAGTATGCTGAAAAGTTCGATGACTGAGATCTCATATAGGTTGTATATCCTCTCCGAGTATTTTTTGTTAATAAATGGCCTTTTTTTCCTCATTTACTTTTTTGGCCTGTTCAACGACAGATTCGTATCACACTAAATCAATCAAGATAAACCAAGATGAATTGATGAAATGAAAACAGTTATTTCTGAATCACAAGAGATGAGAAAACAAGAAAAACAAATAGAACAGAAGCATACTGTTTGTTTTCTATTCGTCTTCTCGTTTTTGTTCATTATTCCATACATTTCTGTGAAAAAGAAATGACTTCATTCTATCAACCAATTTATATGTACAGAAAACTACACTCTAGAGTTTATCAGCTTCTTTTGATATCTAAATAGTGTAATTCACCGACCTATACAGTGAACATTGAGATAAGTGGACTTGAAATTCATCTCTACAGTTCTAGTTCTACATAGCACTGGTGCTATTTACAGGTTAGCCTCAGCATTGAATACTTATTCTCAATTTTTTTCAAATGTTCATTTGTATGATTTGATTACTAATTTGGAGTTTCGTATTCGTATCTCCAGAAGTTTTTTCAGTTATTGAGGTTTCATCAGCGATGGAACCATTAAAAAAGTTGTTTTCACAAATTAAATTGCCGTTTTACAAAGTGATGAAATAATTGTCAATTATGGTATCATAACTAATGAATCTCTGTCCGATTGAAATGAAATCCCCACTGCTTATTTATTCTGTTGGTAACTATGATAGGTATAGTCAACTTGATGTCATATTGTTTAGTAAGCTTCTCAATATCGAACATGGAACCTTGGGTTGATGGTTGGAGCTCGTCGCAACATTCTTAAATTTTGGTGCACAATTCTTGGTAGATCCAAAATTCCAAAGAAGGTTTCATTACAGAACAAATTGTCATCTTTGTGTTCGAAGATTCGGTTATGATTCTACGATATCACTCATATTCTTTCAAATAATACTCATTGAATATTTTTTCATTGTTTTGTTATATTCAGTTGAATTAGTCTGATATTAACTTTCTTGATTTTGTTCGTAATTATTTGCCATCCACACTTTCACAGGATTCTCATCATTAGGCCCACACATACATGTACTGATTTTATTACGCTTTTCTTTTGATATCCCGCTTTGTGGACAGCTGTCTGAATAAAGACTTTCTCTGCGTCAGAATAAGTTTTTTCAATTACCCAAATGAGAAAAAAATGTGATGTTTTGATATGGGGCACATTGTGAATATTTCACTACCCACAATAATTGAAACACTAGAATCTATGAGAAACCTGAATTTTGTGTCGACTGACTCGACAAGACTGGAGACAAAAAAACACAGGCCATGCTATGTTCAGTAAAAAATTCATAAACACTGTTTTCTGAAAAGAATTGTAACATCATATTTTTTTGACCAAATTTATTTCTTGATGTATTCCCAATATAAATCTTATATATCTTATATATTAAAAGCAATTCAAGTGAATCTGATGATTACTTCATATTGTATTATCTATATGAAATATGCTATTTGAATGACCCATGACCTTTGAAGAGAGTTGAAGAATACGTTTTTGTCTTCATGAAATTTGATTTCTTGGATTTAATCGATGCCAATCTGAATCTGTTGTTGAGTGTGTTCGATCTGAAAAACTTCATCAAGAAAATTCAAAGTGTTTCCTGTCCATAAGGATCCATGTAAATTAATTCGATATTCCACAGCTTTCAGATCATTAATTCAAATCGGACAGTTATATGTTCATGTGTTCGGTGAGATATCTGGTCTTTCGTGACACTTTGATTATGGTATATCGAAAATGAATTCATAAAGTACTTGTTCAACTGTATACACAACCGAAATCAAAGAATATTGTAGTAGTTTCTTCGTGATGAAGGTGAAACCTCTGTGCTTCTCATGAACATTAATTTTATTATCTTCGATAACCGTTGAAATATTATTAACAAAAGATGATATTTCACTAATTAGTACTCATTTTATTCATTTGTTGACTCATTCTTGAATCTCATTGTCAAAGTTTATGGTTCTCAGGAAATTGAGGTGACTATTCAAAATGGAATATGCATTTTTTGGAAACTTTGACATGATAGGCCTATTATCCATAGATGTGATCGTTACTTAAATTCATTCAAAATATAAGCAACTCAGCCCAAAATTATGAAACAATATCCTTTTCTATCCTTTGTTTACCCACATATAGTTGAGACCAACTCGCTAAACTATAGAGTTTTCTTCTCACAATCGCTGTTTTATTCATACTCATAAAGTCGACCATCGCGTATATCATCACAATAATTCACAGAATCCTTCCCAATTTAATAAGACTCGCCATCAATCAACAGACTCTTGCTTTATAACGTCCAAGGGTGAAGTTTCCGGGACCGTTAAGGGTGGCTATATAATGTAATAGTATACTATAGCGAGGAGGTAGATAAGGCACCAAGAATTATGACATCGCGCTAAAGAACTGTATCTTATATGGTAGAGAGATACAGTGGCGTTGGTTAATAACGCAAGAAAACTAGGATCATTTGGGGGTTATGATATGGATTTGTTGGTTCATAAATGTACTTCACTTCATTTATTGTTTTGCTTTCATCAGATCATTACATTTTATCATAACACTGGGACAATACAAGTGGAACAATAGAATGAATATGTATATCAAGTACGAATTATGCTTGGGAGGAATAGAAAATCACATGCATTTCCAATATGCAAAGACAACACTGTTGAATCAATTATGAGTTTCATTTCATTCCATTTTTCTCATTTTTGAAATCATTTCATTTTTTTTTCTGAAACAATGTTTACATACATTTTTTTCCAGATGACATAACAATAACATACGAAATAAAAATTTGGAAGCATATCACACAGCCAACTATACGAACAAATGAAATGAAAGCTATATGTGAATGCTTAGCCAAGAGCAAGAGACATGAATATTCTCATTCATTCACGTTGAGATAAGACGATATACTCTGATTAAAACTGGGATTATATCGGCAATATATTGGTGGATATATATTGATTGACAATTGAACAAATGAAAAGAAGTTGAGAAAAGAGTTCTATCAATGTACGCGTTTTTCAGTAGTGGGGAGGTTGTGGTCTGATATCAAAGTACCACCACACTGATAGAATATTGAATACGACACAGAAAAATATTATTAACTACACAGAAAAATCACAACGCACCTCTTCCAGAATGGCCTACCATGGCAAGAATCGTACCTCGGATCCTAGAAGACGGTTCAACACATAAGCATTACTGATATGTCCGTCTCGGTAGCATCAGACTCCAATTCTCAGCTATTTTTCCTCGTTGATATGAACAAAAAATGGAACAAACTCTAGTCGTTATACATCTAATCCCCGCTGATAATCAATAGCTATCAAAATATTTTGTTTCGTCCGAGTGATACAGTGGACACATTGCTATGAACACACTGATTGCTCACATTCTTCTATATTATTTACTAGTATATACTTTCATAGTTCAAATTGATTCCTAATTGATGGATTATTGCTTGTTATCATGACTTGATCGTTCACCCGATTATAATTTTTTAACCCATAAGTTATCAGGTTGGCAAACACGACCGTAAGTGTTATTGTATATGTTAGACACTATACTTCAACCTCCAGCTACCTTAACAAGAGTATTCACATGACAAACAGGCACTTCCCAATATATCTGAAAATATCTCTCAAATAGCATCGAAATTAATCATTGTTCTTCATAATGACAAGAAATAAATCAAGACTGGAAATCTTTTCAATTTGGAATTACGAATCCTATCTCGACATTCAAAATCGAAAATTGTAATCACCGAATCATTCATCCTTACACATATAGTATGAAAGAGTACAAGGATTCAGAAGTATCAAGGAAGTTGAGATAAGTACAATGATATGTGTGAAAAACAAGCTTCTGATTCATCATGTGAATTCGAGAGATCAATGATGGTATCCGAGATAATTAATTCAAAATACGTTTATAAATATTCCAACAAATTGTCCATACATATTCTTATAACATTAATAGGCTCGACTATCTGTGAGCATACACATAATAGTATGTGGTTCTGGATATAATGGAGTCCTTTTCTGCTCATTATTGTGATGATATACCAATTCTCACAATTCTCACAATGGTATCACAATTATATCACAATTGTGATGATAGTATCACAATTGAAACCCATGTGCACCAGTGTCCTTAAACGTGACGACTATTTTTGTATCGGAAATGTTAAATTAATCTATCACACTTTATTGTTGGCCATCTACAGCCGACATTCCACACGGCATTATCAGTTTATAGCAGACCGTATGAAGCAGTTCACCTTCCATATGCTACTTTTATCGAATGTGTTTTATCACGTGTATTTCGCCATTAATATGTCCAAGTCTGGCGAGGTAACTCTTGCTATGACCCAGTTGGTTTTTATACGGTTTTATTGGAATATTAACATTTTATCTTTGTTTTATATTTATAACGATGCTGGTTATAGTTTGCGTTTATTCTGTTTATTATATACTGTCACAAGCATACACATGAATCACCTGTATCGCTTTTGTTGGCTGAAATTATTTATCACACTATTTTAGTATATATGTATTCGTTTATTATATTTACAAAACTGGTACACAAATAAAATGATGTTTGTATGGACAACAGCTGTGACCCGTATACGGTTATTTAGGCAATGGGCTAACATTTTTCGGAAACAGTTATCCGTGAAATTGAAAAATATCATACAAATTTTCAGAATTCTTTCAATACTCAACATGATTCCGCTTTATTGTGTACTACTTCATTGGTCTGAATCTGATTGTACATAGATGTGATGAATTAAAATTACCTCTATTTCAAATTTCAAATCATTTTATTCACATGTCTTAATCGAACAGAATAAAAGAAAAAAAATTATATATATATATATATATATATATATATATATATATATATATATATATAAATATATATATATATATATATATATATATATATATATATATATATATATATATATAAAAGCACAATAAATGATGATATTATTATAATTAATGAAAATTAACAGTATGAAGATGTAATTTAGGTTTGCTGAAATATTAGAGAGATTATGATATGATAATACGAACTCAAAGTCGATTTACACAAAATTCAACATGCACTCATTCAACTAATACATTGAAATGTTGCAACAACAATTATCAGAAGAGAAGTAGTATAACATCTGCTTAGCTCTGAGCAGCCGCCACTGGTGTAAGGGCGGTGGTATAAACCCAAGGGGAATAACAGGGCGACCAGGCAATGGAAATAACACGGGCGACATTGTTATTTATTGTTTGTGCCAAGTTATACAACCCTTGTGGAAGTTTTAACAGAATTCAAGAGGGTTATGTTTTAGCTTCACTTCACACACAGACTGAAATATCATCTGATATTTATATCGAATGGAGTATCAGATAGAACAAAATCAGCTATGGGGAGATGTTGTTTAAACTTTCGGATGAAGAAATATTGGGTAAAATTTCAAAAATTGAAAATCTGTGTTCATAGAGCTATGATGAATATCTAACGACTCAAGGTAGGAGAAGTTTCATTAGTTAACCAAAACTTAACACCCGCTCTTTTATTTTCTAGCTTGATCAATGTGGCATCGTATTTATGATTTATACATTCAACTTGTGCTTCCGAAGTTATTTTCAGTGTCTCCTCATCACTCCCAAAGTGCCTATTCCATATACAGAAATCTTTTCATTTGTTATGAACCTATTGCTCTCATTTTTTTTCCTGAACGAATCAATTTCATTCAATTTCTTAATCTAATGTCATGAGGTACTCTGAAATATATTGTTTTTGCCATTCGGTATTCCAATTTTGAGATTGAGAAATGAGGAATCAGATGATTCACCCCATGGAATATATTAATAAGATATTCTCCTCAACAAAATAGTTAACCTTCCCATACGATTGTACTAACCAACTTGATTTTTATTTTGTTCACTGATCCTAAAAAATGTACAACCTGACATCTTAATTAGGAAACAATTCAATTTCAATGTACACCTGCGGTCACATCGAATGGTTTGATCCTGAATTATTATGTTGCTTCGAATATAATCCACGCACGTTCAATCAATAATATTTTCATGGATGATGATTCGAGTGCCTATGCCATCGTCTCATAGTTCAATTGCGTATTTTAACAGTATATTTTCTTCAGGATGCAGTTTATTGTATCTTCATCGACCACTCTCATGTGATTGCAACTGTGCGTTCACGAGATTGTGTGATTGTATATCGTACGATTCGGTTGAATTATATCCGTAAAAACTGGAACTTGTATCCATTTATTCATTCATTTATACAATCACAGTTGCATAAAAGTGCGATGGCGAGGCCTCAAACTAAATAAGAAAACTTGAGAAAGGAACAATTATGTTAGGAACAAATACTATCCACTGATGAACCAACAATAAAAACCATTGGATATACTCTCTCAACACTTTTCTCTGCACGACCACATTTTTAGAAGAAACGAAGCAAGAAAGAGAAAGAAAAAAGCTATAGAGACAATATGGAAGAGTAGTGGTATTTTTACGGTTAAACGCGGTTATAATACACATTGAAGAAAGTGAACTGTAGGAACCAATGTATGACAAACAATACAAAACCATTAGGCCTACACATTCAAAAGTTGTGACGTGAAAAGTGTAAGCAGTCTATCAAAACAGGAAAATGTTTCGTACACAGTATACATGCCACATGATCAGAATGTGGTAGTAGCAACAATATACTTCAATCCGCGTATTATCATTTCATTCATTGAGAATCAATTTCCTAGACCACCTGCTCACTTTTCAGTATCATTCAGACTGAACTCTCTTTTGTGTGATGTTTATATATTCATATTTCAACGATCTCATTTCACCATCCACTATATAGCTGAAGTGTGATGTTAATTTTCAATGTCCAACAAAGACATCTTCAAAGTACAAACAATTTGCACTCAAACTATTAAATTACCGTGTAGAGAGCTACTATTCTTCCATATTGTATCTAGCTCTTCCTCTATCTCTTTCTCTCCCGTTTCTCTCGCATTGTGTATCCATCTTTTGTTCCACTCAATGTCAATGAGCTCAACTGAATCTTCTAGCAATTAGTGTGTCATTATGTTAATCCATTCAAAGTTGTTTATTTAGATAATGAATTGCATTCTAATTCCATGAAAAGTGAAGTTTCTTATCAGTTCATTAGAAAGAAACTGATATCTTCATCAAATTGGCTTTCATGAACCCAAAGTGATCTCTAAGGAACTGAAGAATAATGATATTACATTTAACCTTCTTTTCAACATTCAAACACAAGTTCAGCTGGAATTGATTTTCAATAAATACCGTCGAAGAAATTTTATGATTGAAGTGATAAATGTGAAGAAAACCTCGATCTATCGAAGGTTGCTAATTGAAACTCCTAATTTACAGTATGTCTGCTGGTACTCTAAGGGATTGTTTTGTGATCATATCAGCCTGAGTGCATGTATGAGGAAGGCGATAATTCTATACTATGAATAAGAACCAATAATTCATCAAATTTCACATGAAGCAGATAGCTATACAAATGATATCTCACCATGCGAAATAGTATGATAGTATAAAATACTATATATATATATATATATATATATATATATATATATATATATATATATATATATATATATATATATATATGTATATGAAAATCATAAAGTTCGATGAATTATGGAGCCAATTATGAAATATTCAATCAATGTTCTTTCAATGAATATCGATTCAATATTCAATAGTTGGCTCCATAGTTCATTGAACTTTCTGATATTTATATATTTCACACAGTTGTCATCTCAAAAATAATGAATTCATATATATATATATATATATATATATATATATATATATATATATATATATATATATATATATATATATATATATATATATATATATATACATATATATATATATATATATTTATATATGTATGACATATAACATATAACATAACATATGACAAATGAAAAAATGTATATATATATATATATATATATATATATATATATATATATATATATATATATTTATATATATATATATATAGACAGTAAACAGTAGTTAATTGGGTATGAAATGATAAATCAACTCAAAAAACTTCATATAGAAAAGCAATAAAATAGACTGTTGAGAGTCTAGGAATATAATCGAATGATACAAGGAGTGAAATATCAGTCAAAAAGTCCACAAGCAATCATGATATGTATCAAATTTACACTCAATCCACACTATAATTCTCTTTTCGACAATCGAGTCATGGTTTTCAGCCTGCGGTATCGCAACGGAACTGGGTTGTTTACGGGGTGTAGTATAAGGGTTGTATTCCATTCGGGTAGGAAGTTTATGGTCGAAAAGGGACCGGGAGGGATGGAAAGGGGTGGGCATTATCGACTCTAATGAATTACCAATTAATTGTCCCAGAACGAGAACCGGGAAATAATATCGATGGTTAATATCTTAACATCCCTCCAAACAATTCGTTACCCGAAGATAGTCTATTAGATACAAAATTTCGACGGTAGAAACTCTGTATTGTTTCTCGATGAAAAGCAATAATAGTGGGAGAACAATATTCCGTGAACCACAAAGCTCATATGTATTGCTAATGTACAAGAAATCATTATACTGTCAAATGAAGATGGAAGAGAGAATATTTTATTGTCCCGAATCCGAATATGCAAACAAGATATGTTGTGAATTTAACCACTACGACATTAATTATGCTGATAGGGAGTTTGAGCTTCTTTGAGCTAGAAAAAGTTTTCATTATAGCTCATAAAAATTAAATATGCTGAAGGTTTCATTTGAATCACTCATTTCAATTGTGAAAGTATGAATGAAGAGTGAGTAAAATGAAAATAGAAACCAACGGGTTTTGAATCCATTCGGAATTATTTTCAGGAAAGTTTTCATCAACAATTTGGATAATGGATAATAAAATTCAACCTTGGAATGTTAGTGAAAGGTGACATTCAATTTTTTTCCAGACATTTCCGGATCAGTGTTGGTAATTTGAAATATTTGAAGACTTATTCATTTCGAAAATATCAGACCTCGGATACAGAACGACATATTTCATAATACCATTATCCATATAATAAATCTTATTTCACAGTTTTTCTCTCTTCACTAGTATTTTCCACCTAAAGAGAGAAGCGATAACGTTGCCAGAAAGGGTGTAGTTCCAAGGTGTTTATTACTGCAATAAACACATTGTTTATCATTATCCTTTTCTTTCCAATACTTACGATGGATTTCCGTTCAAACGCCCGTATTTTACACGGTATATTTAATATTGACGGCACCGATTGACCGTCTTCCGTATTCATTAGCTCTATTGGTTGGTGGTTTCGATTCAACAACATCAGTAAGGCCTATCCGTATATAAACTCCAAGCTTTTCTGTAGGCTTTTGTATTTTATTCGGAGTGGTCAAGACCCTGTCCCTCCCTAATGGTGCCCACTATAACCATTATGCCTAGTTTTTATTGCGGAAAAATGTATGTGTGCCAAATTTGGTGACATTCTTTCACCTCAATGACCCGGCCTCTTTCAGTTTATTACGCATCATGAAGTATACGAACATGCTGCTCTGAAATTTATTCTTGAGATTCATCCATTTCATTATTCCGATGAACGGTTACAGAATTATGGATTTATGGATGGTTATTCATTATTACTGTTATCACGTTAGCCGGAAAACCCTAAAATGTGTATATATTACAACTATATGTATGAAATGTCGCGTGTAAGATATTATAATATGAGTGAATGTGCTGACAAAGACAACTTTCATCCATATTGAACAATACTCACACATCTACCATATTTTGTACGACATTTCACAAACCTCCAGTAAAATAATGAATATGATGATTTATTTTCTCAAAATATATTGTTTGTTTTACTCTTACACAGAATTAAAATACTCAATTTGGGTTTGGTTGTTTTAATACTAGCTGTTGAGTGATCATTGCCCAGCAACTTATGAGAAAATTGAGACAACAAAATATCAAATACGCCATAATAATCAGTAGAAATCAAATTTCTATCGGTGGCACGGCCTATTTGACAAGACCATGCAACAATGGGTATATTCAATTGTGAAAAGTCGACATGCAGAATTCTTGAATATGTTGAGAGTCACAATGATCAATATGCATTCTGGTAGCTAATCAAAGTCTTAGTTGATACTGAAAGATGGTCATTGTAAGGTCAGTTTATGCTGGGTGTAGATTTTTTAATTGTTTACCTATTGTGCTGAAAGATGCCAGCAAACTCGATTCTAAAATTGTATTCAAAAAAAGACCACGCAGTTATCTGATTGAAAAATGCTTTTATAGGTTAGATGAGTTTTGTTAAAGTGTGATCATATTGAGATTTTTATATTAAATATTTTGAATTTTTGTTACATAACTTTTTTATGACTTTCCACTATCATGTAATGATCCAAAAGGAAATAAAACCATTATTATTATTATTATTGTTATTCTCTACTATATCATGATGGTCATCATGGTCACGGAGAGTAGCAATATGATGCACTGCCATATATAGATACCTGTTGTGTTTCTCAATAGTATAGGCTCACTTTGTTTAAAAATTTATGAATATTTGATGTGGAATCATCCTTTAATACACGTTGCTGTATGATAGTGGAAGTGATATCTCGGGGAATCCTATCTGCACTAGTGTTGTTGAACTGGGGATTTTATACTTGGATCTGTGTGTTACGAGTATCTATTTGATAATCTACTCCTCTCCTAAATGTGGAAAAACCTACTTGTATATTTTTTTTGAATTTTGATATCAGTCATCATACTTTGAAATTTACTCCGCTACACAGTAATAGTTGAATCCATACGAGATAAAAATGGGAAGAGGAAACGAGGAAAGGTCCGGAAAATAAATTTCATGAAATTGATAATATTTTCACTGATATCATGACTATAATATGATATATCATGATTAATTTTATTCAAAATCATTCAGGATGAAAGAATGACTAGATTGATTGATGAATGAAAAATAATGAACGAGTAAGTGATCAATTGAGAAAAAATGAAAAAAACGAACAAAAATGATCTATAATGTAGGCCTAACAGTAATTAATACAAGGATGATGAAAAAAAAGATGGAATACGAAGACCTCAAGATAATAATAAGATTTCAGATTGTCTTCGCGATGTGAATGTTTGAGTCATGATGTTTCTCATAATTGTTACAGTTCATTATTGAATAATTGAGTTCAAAATGAGGATTAGGATTGAAAATGAGCAAAAATTACTAATTAGATGAAGCTTCAGAAATTGAATGCAATCAGAGTAATGAATGGTCAAAACATATCGATGATTTTATCAATAAGCAAGAAATGTATTCACTTGTATTCAGACAAAACACTACACTTAAACGCACAATACTCTGAATATTTCTCAGTTTCACTCAAGGTTTGTCTCAAGTGCAATAAAATTGAAATGTAATTACCGGTATATGTAATCATTAATATGTGTAGAGTGTGAGTACATTATTTTATGATATCATCTGAATGCAAGACTAACCAAATGAATCAGTAAATGTTATATGCACTACTTGTTGATTCATATGGAGAAGAAATATTGTTGAAAATTGATTCGATAGGCTTTCCATCCTGATCGGGTCTCAAACCCACAACCTCCCAAGTACTGCTTTCGAATCAAGCAGAAAAGAATGTGTGCAATTCAAGCGTTTTCTACGTACTTAAATGTTCTATCGAACTTTATGGCTGTAACTTCAGATAATGTTTCCTCTCAAACTCTCTTCTCTCCCTATATCTCCCTCCAATCTCACCCCCACATTCGACAACTTTTGCATAGTTTTATGCCAAAAAATGTAAAGTATTGAACATCTCTTTTAGAAAGAAAAAAAGGGAAATGTTAAGCAAATTCTATTCTTTTCCACGCCTCATGAAATAAAGATTGGGAAAAAGTTAGACATAAACTTTCTTTTGCATTTTCCGAGGAAAGTTCAGACTAAAAAGTGGCAATGGTATTTTATATGTCAATATTAGCTGCGTATAGGATTGTGTCATTTTTGCATGACAGAGTATTTGAGTGATTCTAAAATTCATCTCTTTTTTTCGGGGTGAACCCATTGTTCCACAACATTCTTCTTCTTATAAATTAAAACTAGAAACTATTGCTTTAAGTTTTATGGATACTTTCATTTCTAGACATACAATATAACGGCGGGTGAAGAATACTTCCAGCATGGTAATGCTTTGAAAGAATACAGAGTTTAACGCTTCACAACTCTTGCAACACCCAACTCTATTCATTTCACTGCCACGATCTCACGGAAAATACTTGTTCGAATTATTTCTTCATCCGAATGTAAACAACTTCAACAATAGGGTGAACCGGTCAACAAATTTTCCATAGTATATATGAGAAATATCCGCATCACTATTGACTGATGATTCGATCTATTATATTATGATTATAATCTATTCACTGTTAGGATGACTATCGCAAATGGCACTGGAGTGGCAACTTAATTGTAGAGGACAACCGTGGGTTATTGAGTCCGCACTCTATACAGGATTGCCTTAAACATTCATATCCTCGAAATATAACCTAGCCATTGATAGAATCGTTGGACAAGCGATATTCATCAGTGAAAGTAATTTGAAAATGCATCTATTACACCGCTATATAAAACCAGATCGATTCGGATTATTTGATTAATGACATAAGTTGAACGAGCATTGGAGCATGACTCTCTTCAGGCTCGGATGCTCTCCCCTCTACATGACACGCTTTAATCTCGTATGCTAATCCGGGAATTATTTTATAGACTTATAAATCTAACATTTTTATTCCCACTTGTGTGTTATAATATCTGTCCGTTCCTGTCACTCTAATTGCCCAGTGCGTGTTAGAATACCTTCTGTTCCATTCTAGAACATGGGATTGAATGACTCGCGTAGATTCAACTAGATATACTCAATAAAGGAGAACAGTTCTCGTTTTTACATATTTTTTTACGATGCACATGGGATTATATTGAGCACACAAAGCAAAAATACTGAAAAATAATAATAAAACAAAAAATGAAAAAAACGAACTTGGGAAAAAAACACTCCCGGGAAAACGTTTTTTTTTACGTTTTCCCCCCAGAATTGTTGTTAGTAGAAGTTTCCTCAAATCTGATGTTCCGGTTGGTTGAACAGAACTTTCCCACATTGCTAACAGATGGCGTTGATAAACATTAAAACAGTTTTTATTGTTTCCAGAAGAAGAGGATATTCTTGCTGAAGGAGATGTTACATGAAGTGTTATTTCAAGATAACGTCTCCCCCTCTCCACTACCTTAACGAAAATTCTCACCCTCCAGTGGCCCATTGTGAAACTGAAGGCCTTGGAGAAGCATAATACAAGAATATTAAGATTTACGAAACAACGCCAATTAGTATTCTTATTATTCACACTCCTAATCCTCACAGTTAGTGAAATACTTGACGAATATCGTCTACAGCATTGTTAGAAGATCAATATCATGACGTACCAACGCCCAGAATGGAGAGTGAAAATCATTTGAGAGGAGTTCAAAAGGTTTCAAGTATCTTCAACTTGAACCATTCAAGTTTTAGATAGAGTTCAGTTCTTTTCTTAGTTTTAATTTTCCATTCTCTCTCATTTCTACAACAAAAGAAATGGAAGAGAGATCTTTTATGAGTTCTTATGCGGTAGGTTTGAAAGTGATTAAACTCATTGTCTGTAGCGGTAATTCGAGGCAATAATAGGCACTTACAATACAGCTGTGTAGGCAGGAGTGTGAATAAGAGAAAATATTTCTTTTCAACTGTTGCAATTATTAGTTAAATGGTGATTTAAATGAATAATAGCGTTATTGACACTCAACGTTCCGATTTCGAATATATCAAAGGTTTATCTCAAATGTCTCAAATCAGGTGGATGAATATTCAATGTGATATAATGTCGGACAATCCTTAAATAGAATATATTCATTGAATATGTAGGAATATGAACGATACAAACATTGGAAGCAATACGATTTCGAATAATTCCCATACATATTACATGTATGGAATGTTATCTTCATTTATGTTATGAGCATACAGTGCTGAAGTATCTTTTTAAATCTTCCCTCGCTCTAGACATATCATCATGATCAAACTAACTTCACGATAATTTATTAGATTCGGACGTTCGGACGCTAAGTTCACATTTCAAAATGAATTGAACATTACTTAGAGTTAAGTTAGACGGTAACTTACTCTCATTTAACAAGGAAAGAATGTGCGGACATTTGAAATTCAAGATGTAAGTTAAGTGGTGGGGCTGAATAAGCCTGATCAATGAAATATTTCGTATGTTAAAATTTCAAATAAATTGAATTGAATTGAAAAAACTACATGGAATGGCACTGAATCATTGTTTCAACATACAGGACTTGGTTCAGCTGAAAAAAAGATTTGGAAACGTATGCCGAAAGCCTGATATTGAAGGTTTTGTTATTAGTAATGATGACTTTCAAAAAGGTGGAGAGTAAAAAATCTGAGAAGAAGTGTGGGGAAGATAAAAGGGGGGATTGTGAAAGTGTTAAAGCTCATCGCTCCCGATGAGATCACCTCTGAAAATCTCATATTTACAATGACGAGGAATCAGTATTACCGTTACGTAGTTGGTAGTCATAAGCATTACCATTCCATTAGACTGTACTCATCTCAAGACACAAAATATTGCTGAAACGTGCATGAAAATGGCCGTGAATCGTGGTGTTACCTCCACGATCCTCTAGATCGCTTATTGCATGTGCACTGAAGTATAACTAGGAAAACGCAATATACGCGTTGTACCTTAGAAGTTGTAGCTTAGAAGTATGTAAATCTGAAATGATAAATATTCTGTAGGCTCATTCTACAGTTTCAGATCTTGAATCACCTCTAACGTTCAAGAAACACACCTGCAACTTGTTGATATTTATATTGCAACCTGTCGCACAATATGTACTTTGCAAAACCTATGACTATCAATAACGTAACGGGATAAGCAACATGGCGGTTTCCTTTCACACCATGCGTACATCAAAGGGATGCCGCCTCACAAATGTTATGATGATTTGCTGGTATTGTTGTATGTTGATCTATACAAGTAATAGATGTAATGCAATCTGTGAATCCAGCTCTTTCCAACTGCATTAAACAATATTGGGATAAATTTCATTTGAATTAGCCAATCTAAATTTAAAATACGTCTGTAAAAGCATTTAGTCCCCTGGTCAAGAGCCCTACTGCTATATTTACCATTTGATAACTGGATAATTACTCATCATCTACGAGAAAGATTAAAATCAATGCAATTGTACAACTATTTACTATATATTGAAATACGAGCCTAATACGTACAATTTGAGTTGAAATTGCGAATCTCACAAATGTACACGAAAGCGCGCTGATTCCATCATGGTGAAAACGGCCTAATGTTAAAAGGATAGGACTTATGCCGTGTTGCTTATCCCGTTACGTTATCGATAGTCATAGGCAAAACCAATTGTTCCTGGTATTCGATAAAATGTAAATTTTTATTGCATTTTCTCATTTATTTATCTTTCGAGTGTTGTGAAAATCACTTAAAATATGTATGATGGTTTCAATAATATACAGTGAGAATTTTGAAGCTTCTGAAGAATTTTAATTTTCCAAGTATTCTTCCCACGAGCTGATCTTATGGGGATTTACCAAATCATCCAATTTTTTTTTCCGAGAACAACCATTTAGTGATTTTTAGTAGAACAACCCCAACCTATCTTGGTTTGACACGAATGTGCAGAAAAGGTTTCAAGTAGATTGTTTTTTCCTGACTTGAATGCCGCGCACACAATTTCACAAAATAATAAATAAAACAAAGCCAAATATGTTTCGGAATCTGGAATGGAAATCTTTCCTACGTTCATCTGACAACTTTATGATGAATAATAAAGTAGTATAGCTCCAGAAAATAAAACTACTTTTTTGACTCTGATGGTACTGAGAAGGGTGAACATAGTGATATTCTAGAAGTTGAAGTAACGCCTCTAGTATAACTTTAATAAAAAATAAATAAATAGGGCCTACGTTTGAATTTCATAAACTAAACACGGAATACAACTGAAATACCATAGAAACTTCGATTTTTGTAGATAAACTCGTTACGATTTTGAAAATCGGATGCTTCCAGTATAATAAGTCGAATTTATAATCGTAAATCTTGTCCAAAGATATCATTAACCCTCAGAAGATGACAGATATGTGAAGACGTAATACATTTTTAGATTGCGGGGACTCATACAGTTTGTCTTAAAATGGAGTTTGAGAACCATGGTGACTCAGAAAATGTATGAGAAAATCTATGACACAGAGAATCTGATCAACTTTCAATATCACCTAAGCTAGGCTTCTCAATTGGACACTGAAAAATTATTTCAGTATTGCGGCTTTCTATCTAAATATCAGGACGATATTTGTGTTTGTCAAGTTGGTGGACTACCTTTCTCTTTCATGTAGTTTATATTTGAAGAAAAGATCGACCGACCGTTTCCTCCATCCAGTTCAACTGTCGTTGGAAGTTTCGATCCTTGAACATGAGACAAGCGCTACAGCATTTTACCACGTGACTCTATCCACATGGTTTATGATCTCATTGTGTTAGTATCTAACTCACCAAGATGAGACTCGTTGTTGTCGTTATTTCTACTCTATGAACAGAAGGTGGAGGTATGAAGCTATATGAGGGTCGTTTTTAATGATTTATTCACATGTATATTTCCTCCAAGTGTAAGGTTTCCTCGTCTTATGACTCATTAGTGAGAGCCTTAACCCTATCCCACCCCCACTATACAGCGGGGCCTGGACTCTTCTTCCGAAAATTCCCAGTTTGAGATAAGCACGTATAGTTCGAACTTTTCTTGAAGAATTGTCTGGTGAAATTGGGGGATTCGCTTGGGTTATGAACCGTTATTCAGTTAATTAGGATCCAATTCGATTATTTTCCTGAATGTTAAATCTTTTTGGACTACTATATTTTCGAATGTGCTGAGAATATTGGTAGCATATGAATTTGAATAATATTTGATAATATGGTATGAATTTCGTAATATGGTAGAATATTGGTATATTGGAATATTGGTACTCATACCTTGAAAAAAAAAATCATGTTGCTCATTGGTCAGCGTTTCATTTCAATTTTGAGTACATTTTCAATATTTCGATATAGGCATACGCTATTCTGAAAAAATCCAGTGAATAATACAGCATGTGACCACAACAAGACAGATTTCAGGGAAATAAATGAATTAAAATATGTCGAATCGAATTTTCTAGGAGCTGAACGTATCAGACTCTCTCCAAACGAGTAATGTGGCTACCCACGTGAGTGCGTATTACCCAAATCCAGATTGTTTCTCCAAAATTCATCTCATTATTCATCGTGAGATAACATCATAACACTAACGTATGTGTGTAGCTATATATAATGACTCATTTTTTCAGACGATTTAGAAATCGGTGGTTATATTTCAGAAACTCAAAACCTCCATGTGTAGCTGCAGCGCGCTCAAATACGCATCATGATGGCCAATTCAAAAGTACATTTACTGTCAACATGGTCACTGAGATCAAGATCACCCAAGTTTTGATTCATCAACATAGAGATAGTAAAGCGATTCCCATAACTGTTATTTATGTCATAAAGTTATGTGAACAACATCTATGTACTCTAAATGTTCGGTTCATCAAACTTTTTCGCTTTTTTATCGGCCTTCTACAAGGTCATTAAATTTGCCTCATGAATGAGTTATTCTATTGCGAAACGTGCAATGAAATTTGCATATGAACTTTGATGTAGTAGTGTTATATAATTATACTGTTGTTTAATCACAGTATTCTCATGCTCAGACTTCTGTTGTATGTTTCATATCAGGATTCAACCATTCTTATTATATTTTTCACAGTTTGAGAGTTTTTTCATAATAAAAAATGGAATGTCGAATGATTTTATTTTCAAATTACGTTCAAGCCATTGAATAGCTCGAGGGACACATACTATGTGGGCCACTTTACACCCTGGAAACTTGTATTAATTTTGACGCTTCGTGTTATAAAAAATCTGTATTCATGATCCATAAACTTGAAGCTATGAACCAAGATTTGATGAATTAGCCATAGAAAATTCCAAAATTTGATAGAATTGGTTGTAAACTTCAACTCAGAGAAAATGTGGGTGGTTAAAAAGGGAACAGAGTATCACAAATACACATATCTGAGTTCACACATAGTAACATGTACTACAACATGGTATAGAGAATATATTCGTCATATTATACTTTTATTCATTTTCTGGGACCTAGAACCTAAACCTAAACCCAAACCTTATTTACCTAAGCCTATTTAGCAGCATGTGAAGAAAACCTCAAATTGGGTTCCGATTATCTAGTAATCATTCAATTAATTCACAATAAATGTCATGAATAATTCATTCATTTAATTTACAATTTTATATATCCTCAAATTGAAGAACAAAATTGTTTCATTTATTTCATTTGAAACAAGGCTTTTTGAAAATATGAGCATATTCAAATCCTTGATACTGAGAACCAAATATCGAAATATGAAGTCCTGCATCAAGACCAGAATAATTTACTTCAAAACCAAGAAATTACCATGAAATGGATAATTTAGTCCGGGAAAGAATCAATATTGTGGAACGTTCACTCCAGATGGTACGATATAAGTGAACAGGGGTGTCCTGGAAAGTAACAGGTGAAGTACAAGTTGTATATAACAACCCTCATAAGCTGAATATATTCTAAATCTTATTCAATTGGTTCGCATTCGAGTGAACATTCAATAATGATAGCTTCAATAATGAAGGTCCGCTTAGTTAAAGCTATTAATTATTGGACAATTTTTTGTTGACTGAAAGATGAAACTTTGAGACATTTCATCATTGTTGCCAACAATAGTCTTCGGTACAAATTATTCCTAGCGACAAAAAAATTCAATCATTTTTGGTAACATTAATATGTTTTGGTGATACAACAGTAGTTATCGACAACATTTTCCTTCGGTTATGAGTATTGTTGGCAAGTATCGATGGAATAATATTTGATTATACTTTGCAAGATAAAATTTGAATATCGAAATCGAGAGGCACGTGAATAACGAGGTCATTTTTCAGAATTGTATTCCATTGAATAGACTTCAGATGAATTGTGGTTGTAAACGGCGAAATCTTTGGTCCTGATCACTACTGCCGACAACAAGTCAATCAATGCTGGCAAGAATATTCTCAACTATAACAATAATTGGTGCAAGCATTGGTCTGCAGCTGGATTCTGTTTCGAAAGTGCAAATTGTGTATCCGACCACTGAATCTCCTATATTTTTTCTATTCAGTACTTACGTCTCAGTGCATGGAGTCCAAAGAGCGCACCCAATAGGATGAGCCACGAGTACAAATTGTTCGTTAGTCCACCCCTGAGGAACAAACAATATATAATATCAATCCACATTCACATTTTCACAGAACTTCTCCTATTTTTTTTTATATATTCTCATCATTTTCTCCTTCACAATCTCCTTGATTTCATGCTAAGAAAAAATTCCACCGATCAAAATACGAATGGTTGAGGTAGAACAATATCGACTCTTAACGATTTAGAAAGTAATGATTTCGAAGACCAATGTTATTATTGATTTACCACATACCGTCTGTTTTATCCATGATAAACGACCATTCTAACTTAGAATTGTCAACCGAGACACAGGTCACGAACGACCGTCTACACTAATTATTAACAATGGCGTCCGGCAGTCTCGACCCAACAACACTCACGTCGTTTTTCATATGTCAGGTGTTTGTTATTCCGATCGACTGTCTCCCGTACACGTAACCCCTAACGGCCGTGAGTGTCGAGCTGGCATAAGTTGTCGAGGTCGTAAACTGAGTCGGACTAAACGACGCGCAAAAAGAAGATGCAGAAGAAGAAGAAGAAAAGAAGCAGCATTATATTCCGATAACTACACCCAGGGGTGCCACCACACATTGTTTATTATCTTATGCGAATGCCATTTGCAAACATTCCGACGGTCGTTCTGTTTCAACAAAAATCCTTTACAAGTGAAAACATCACAGTTTTAAGCTATCAAATGTTATATATTACTTGACTTTAGCACCCCCTCCTCTTCTCACACAATTCTCTAGTTCCTTTCCCATAAACACCCGCCATTCCATGCCACGCACTTCGAATAAAAAATAGGTTATTTGATTTTTGAAAATATGCCTTCAGTGAAATATTATAGAATTGCACATACAATCTTTGGGAATATTTCGTAAAATGCCAATAAAATCTTACTATAGTGTTCTTGTTTCATTCATGTATCCATATTGGGTTTGACGAAGCACTATAATGATCATCATGATCTATTGGCGCCGGAAAAATGATGACGTTCGAATGATATAGTAGGATATTGAGATGAAAATTTCTCAGGTTGAGAATACTGGTGAGGAAACCGTCAGTAACTTGTGTTGTTTCTGTACTATGGTAGTAAACCCACTTCAATGTTTCGGGGGTTGTTTTTATAAATATATCACAATTAGTTCCATTCGTTTTCATCTGCGCCAACAGGATATGATGATAACAAGAGAGAGGACCGAAAGAGATAGAAACAGATGGAAGATAATAAAGAGCCAATCAAGAGAGAGAGATATCACATCCACTCTATAATTGATAACTATTTTATACACAGGTTATACCAATTGACCCCCTCCCCCCCTCTTATCCCCTGAAGAATACAAACACATCCCGATATCGCTCTATTGACCCGGCATATAATGCCGGAGCTTCACTGGCCCGTTCGACAACAATTCAACATCCATTAACAGTGCTCAAACAACTCCAGGGTGTTTACAACATCAAGTGTGACGGGTCGAAACTCTTGATCACTATTCCTGAATGAATGAATTGCCGGGTTCGGTTTCCACGAGAAAGGGACTCACATCGACATATTGATGAGCACATTCAGTACTTACTCTCGCAATTAAGATGAATCAATTTATTTCCTTATAATAAATGTATAAATCAAACAATTTGAATAGAAGTGTGAATGGAGAAGAGTCAGAATATATTCTGAATCAGTATCAGAAAAATCGTATGGAAAGAATTTAGTGATATTTCTTTCGAAAAGAAACAACTATTTCTTGACCTTAAATCAGTGTGAATTCCACATCGAATTTTCACTCACGTCATTTCTCTCACTCTTTTCTTTTTGCACTTTTTCCACACAATGACTGAAACAAACTCATGAAAAAAAGATCATTCAGCTATATGTTAATGGAGCACTGATTGCATTGGCAACTGGATATGTATCGAGCATGTTTTTTCAACGTAGTTCGTATATTTGTACGATTATTGTTTCTCAAAAGAGCTTGATTATCTTGAAATTCTACTGAACTGGTCGTGGAGCCATCTTATTCACAACTGGAAAGATGCCTAATTCACCGGAATCAATCAATCGATCTAATTTATCCAGTCTGCGTAGGAAGGGGTCACCTTTCGGTGGCAGGTCCTGATATTTACATGGAATATGAGTAAATGAGTTGAGTTGATACAGGAGCAGTAATACTATAGAGACTGAATAGCGTTGTGAAACAGAGAAACCATCAAATAGAAACCTTTTTTTAAATATGTACATATGGACCAGCAGTGGATAATGAATTATTTCTTTATTTCAATATAATTATTAATAATTCTTGAATAATAATCTGTGATTAGCT
Organism: Brachyptera risi; assembly: GCA_964007535.1. NCBI lineage: Eukaryota > Metazoa > Arthropoda > Insecta > Plecoptera > Taeniopterygidae > Brachyptera > Brachyptera risi. The sequence goes on along the minus strand of OZ023331.1, from coordinate 30,599,456 downwards.
TGATTCATCCGATTCTGTCTGCAACAGCTCTTCTAGATATATTTTGAATTTCTGTGATCTTGATGGGAGGTATATCATTGGAAGCTCATTCCAGTTTATGATACCCTGACTCAGGTATGAGTCTAGTGCAGAGTTAGTGTTGTATCGCGGTGCAGGTATTTTACAGTTGGTGAGTATTCCTGTCACCCATTCTCTCCCAATTCAGTGGACAATTCATGTTAGACAATTCTACCAATGCTGAATGTTCATTACATACATTATACATATATACATTAGGTTCATACGTTTCCTCCGCTGTTCTTCTGATTCTCATTTCTGAATTTTTTGTAGAGTAGAATTGATAAAGTATAGCCTGAAGTTTCTCGTAACGTGCCGGACTGCTTTACGTTGCACTTTGCCAACATACTTTTTCAAACAATCATGATATGGGCTCCAGATTGGAGTCAAATTTACATATTGAATATTATATTATATAAATGTACATCTATATCAAATTTGATTGGAATACACACAACTTGGATTTCGATTAAGTTTGTGATGACGTAAACTTGTTCATCGTTAATATACATCGCAAAATGTACTCTTCTTCTTTAATAAAAATATGTTTCTGAATTTATATTCGTGTTATCCATATGATATTCTTTAAATTTACAATGAACAAATTCTTATTGAATCATAAATATGTCACTGTCACTCGAAATTATACAGCTCAAGCTGGAAGTTATATGTCAAGTATATGAATTGAACTTGTCAAAATGTGACGCAAAAAGCATGCCAGAAGAGAGAATAACAATTTAAGCCAAATCAGAGACAATTGGTAAGCGCTCATCCAAAATACCATATACTCATGTATTTCACGAAACTCTCATCCATTCTTGACAATTCAACTTGATTCAAAAGTTATGCCGCCAAATGTGATGAAATCAAAATCGAACCCATTACGTACGGGCCACATGCTCTTCACGGCTATTACTGTGTGCAAATACTAGACAATCGCAATAAATTTAGAGAAAATATAAATTGATATTCTCATATGAAATTGATTTTCTCACATTCGTACCCATTCAATATAATATATTGAATGGGTACGAATGTGATAATGTATATATTATATAATCAGTCATAGAAGAATGATTCTCAACATTCAACTATAATAGAGATTTTTATTACACTGCCTGTGAAAGTTCGAAAATAATGATCCATAATGATGAATTCATAATAATTGAATAATATTGATTTTATTGATTTTTTGATATAATTATAGCCACCCTCGGTAGCTCGGTCAGCTGAGGCACCGCTTCAGAAACTGAAGTCACCGTTGGGCGTGGGTTCAAGTCCCGCATGAGGCATGGGTTTTTGTGAACGTCCTTTCACTTATCATCACTTCATCGTTTCATAATCACCTGCTCATTCGTACCCCGTATAACCTAGCTGTTGGTGGGGTCGTTAAGCAAACAATGATCGTCATATAATTATGTACGGTGATATCCAAGCTTCATTCCCATATTTCATGAATACGTGTAGTGATCATATTGATTATTCTCTCACGAACAACTGTCCAATATATTGTCATGTTATATAGTTTGTACGATTCTTATATAGCATCCATGTTCGTTAACCGTTCTGGAGACTGTGTATATATATAAATACATTCTTATTTCACATTTTTCCATTTTGAATATGAACGTATTGCTATTAGCGTCTCCTGACATACATTCCGAAATGTCGCTTGTTGAACTCATCCTTTTTGTGTCCTTAAGTACCTCAGAAGTAGACGAGTCTCGAATCAACCCAAAGTCCTGACAAGTAGCTTGTAATACCAACTTAAAAGCACAATAGTTATTGAAGCGTGGCGTGAGCTTAGTGCAAGATCGTGTTGGCAGCATTGTCGGTTATTGCTCTTGGAGGCTTAACGTCTGGGGAATACCCCAGAGGATAAGCCTTTACGCTTGGACAGTTTTATAAGAAAACCATTATTTAGACTTCAATAAATAGTAATCACAATCAACGGGCGAACAAAAACAATGGAGGTTTTATAAATCGGTGAATGAATTTAGACAATGGAGAATAATCATGAGCAATAATTTCGAAGCATTTTGCCTCAAGAGTCAAGTTTTTATTTTGAATCATAATGAAGTCACTGAAGAGTTTTTCATGATGGTAGAGTTATAGAAATGGAGTGAATTGAGTATTCATAACTATATAATCTTTGTCAAGTGGAATCTGTGTGGAGAGGAAATTGATATTGACAGATCATTCACAATTCAGTGTATACAGTTGACAACTTTTCTATAACATACTATAATATAATTCCATAATATAACATACTTCTTTAGTGCCTCCTCGATAAAAATTTCCCTACCTACTCTGTTTTCAGCTAGTAGCTACTGGCTTTACTGGAAAATAGTTATTCGATAGGTATCAAGCGTTCCATGGTAATTCATGAAAGACTTTCACATAACGAATTTCATAGTTATAGTTCTGTATAGTTTTTAGTAATTGTACGACTTGTTAACAATTCAGTATTTTTGTGAATGAATGAAGATGAAAATCACAAATTTCATCTTCCATCTGATAATACTCGCATAAAAATACGATCTCATCAATTGGGAATGATTTCATAAATTGTTGAATAGCGTCATATTCATCGATCGACTGAAGAGTGATGAGAAAACGAAATGGTTGGATTTTTTTTAATTTATAAAAAGTCTAAATTTAATTCAGGAAGTTGAAAGATTAACTGAACATGATAAAATCTAAGGAAGAATTTCATGAAATGATGCATACATGTGTATGAGATAATAATGATCAACTATTTTGTTAAAACCATACATAAGCAGATCCGTCAGTTGAAACGAAAAAAGTGTGTGAATTTTTCAAATTTCGAAATCATCCAAGATCTCACATTATATAGCACTGGTTCATTGAATCACATTCTCACTTACATATATCAAAATCGATTCCAAAATGTATATTCAAGTTGAATTATTCTTGTATTCACGGAAAAAGACGTCGCGTACCATTAAAAAAATATATCACCATTGTATGGTATAATTTTATTTTTATTTCATATGTATTCCATTACAATTTCCCATGATGATTACACAAAGAGAGGTGAGAACGACTCTCCGACTCGATAAATATTGTAGTTTCCATCTCAGTATTGTGATCACCGAAATGTTCTCAACTATTCAGTTGGTGGACGACTTTCTTCTATCATGGATACAATTAAACAAAGTGCATTACGAAAAACTAACACCACGCTCTCTCACCCGAGTGCGAATAACAAACATCGTCTCCCTATCATGGGTAGCAGAAAACAAAAGGCGTATATTCTCGCATTATTTTCACGCCTATTCTCTGTACACAATTTAAAATAACATAAACCATTCTCCAACAATTTTTTTCAGGAAAACACACATAACGTGTCTCCCATTCAGTTGAATTGTCAAATGTTTACGAGCGTGTTTTAGCTCGAGTGCATTTCACTTCGCCATTACGTCACAGATGAATGAATGAATGACAATGCACATCCCACGCGAGAGAGTCTATTTATTCCGGTGTTGGTACTACTTCATATCGTACTTCACTCTACTGGATTATGACAGGCCACGGAATATGCCAACATGACGGTGATAAAAGTGTGATCTATCTGCACAAAGTCTCGCGCGCATTGCCAACATAATCGTAATAAAACGGTGATCTATCTGATAACGAATCCACATCAGTATTGGTCGTTTTGAACGTCGGTTTCCCATTCAATTAACGCTAACGGTTGGTAACTTCGACTCTGCGTCGTTCTTTTCCCCTAAACTTGTTGTTTTCAATTGAGTGTCCCCCTATACTCCATGGATAACGGTTTGGTGTGTCGAACCTTATTAATGATAGAGGGCCAATTTCCCAGAATGCAGCCGAGATATATGTACTTCGACAGTTTGAATAGATGGGACGGCTTGGTGATGCAAGTGACGCAATGTATTTAGTATCACCGTCAAGAGATAAGCTCTGCAGCTTCCATGCATTCATCATGAATATATCAATTATTTATCATTTTTGTGGACTGTATACAAATGTACGGTAATCACACGTTTTTCATCATGGAGATACGTATTCAGATAAATATATATTTTGTGTGTTTCATCTATGATTCACTCACACAATTCATTCATACATTATAAGCTTTGGCTCATCGATACAAATTCCACTATTCAAAGTTTTATATACTAATTAGAATTCTATTATTTTTATATTTTTAATATACAATACATTATATAGACGTTATGTTGGAATTGATCACGTTGATCATTTGAGATCATTCGTATTTTTTTGATATAGCACATGAATATAGGCTCGTAAGCTTTCTCCATATCTGCTTCCAATATGGTGATCGATCGCATAGTCTCCTATACTACATCTTGGAATATGTAGTTATGTGAATTCATTTTATCAGTATTGCATCAAAAGAGACAGCTAGTTCAGGCAATGAAAAGGTTCACTCATCGCGATTCTGTTCTGTCGGCGTGAGTGTTTTAATCAACACTGATTTCAACATACATTTGAAATGAGTGGAGGTGCCGTCCAGGTCAGTGCTGGCGCGACCGCTGCTAAGCGGGCTGCGTTCAGGGGTGTTGAATCTTATTGTATCCAAGTAATTGAATGTTTGATTCAAAAAAAGACTGTGAATAATTGACAGAAACGAGAGAAATGTAATCAAAATTCGAAATGAATTGAGAAAAGCAAAAAAATCACATGATCTTGGATTTCAACCGTTCGTTTCAGTGTCCTTTTGATTGCTTCAATCTCTTATACCGTCAACACTACATACACACAACAAACAGTAAACTCGACAGTAACGGGGCAACAGTTGGTCGCAATATCATTCAATTCATTTATTCATCATGTTCAAACGACTTGATACAATTTGTTCGAATCAGGAACGTGATTTAAAATCATGAAGGGAAATTGGGAACATGCATCATCATTATTTCCTTGGCACATTTTTCGAAGCAAGTATATCGTGTCTTCAGTATTACTCTCACTTTAATGCGCGCATGCGTGAATCTGACACATAATCTACTTCCTACTGACCATTTGCGCTTAATTCTTGTTTCACAAAACATTCAGATTTGATCATTGAACTAATTATAAAATAAGGTACGAAAACATGATCGATAACCGGAGGTGATAACTATAATCCGCTAATCATCGCTCAATCAATAAATTCATCAATCGTGAAACTGATGAGTCGAAATTTTTCCAAACCATAGCTTTATTATGATGAACATTGTATGAGGAAAAATAAGATTTCAGGTGACTCACGATTTGATTCATTGTACATTCTACAAATGTGAAATACACGTTTTACGACGGTTCAAACGGAAAAACATGGGAGTAAACGACTCTCGAAACACTTTCCCAACACTTATCTCGCCGTTGTAAAAGAAAATAGTCTCTATGCGAAATAATAAACGTTTACAAAATTACTTGAACAACTCCTCCACACATCCCTTATCTAGAAGCCGTTTATCCTTGCCCCATCCCAACCTCCTTTCCTACTTTAGTCAAAATAATTCCTCCAGCAGCGTACCTGAATGCATAATGTTCCCTTAGGAAGCAAACGTCGCATTTAAGCGTGTTATTTGCTACACATGTCCTTCCTTCTTCCCTAATGCACTGATCTAATAGATCGTGTATTCCTGTTACGGTCTACACGGTATACAATTGGGATTCAAGGGATACATGGTGTGTATTCAAGCGATGAACATGTAACTTTCGTATACACACCAAAAAAGTAGTATAAAGTCAGAATGTAGTCAAAATAGTTCAATGCCATCATGGCTTTCACTGCAAGTAAGTTGATATGATAATAATGATTATATCAAGACTATTTTTTCATCATTGAAATACTTGAATTGATGAAGAATTTTGAAAAAACCTTTCAGCCAATGTGAATGAGTATTTTTCTAGTACTCAATTGAGTGAATCGCATTTCCATGTGTCAATCAAATTAAATTGATGATATCGTGGAATCTTTTGAGCTAGTAGCGATAAAAGTTGAGCCTGAACCTGGCGGCAACGCATGCAACTACCACAGCGTGTGACGTCATGAATCCAGAGCATAACCAAAACGCGGGAACGTTTCGAACTAATGTAAAGTGAATTTAAAAATGTCGAAATTTTCATTTTTTCTTGTTGAATTATTCACATTTTTTCAATTTTTATGCACGGCTATTATAGGCCTACTCAAGATGCATTGAGGGTTGCGTTTGCCCATTTGAGATGGTGTCTTTACTTCCTATCCCTCCCATGTTAAAAATATGTCACGATTTCTGTCCGCGCATTCAGAACTCTTGACCGTGCGTAGGTAGTAGTGATAAAAGGAACTAACTTTGTTTACAAATACACGTGTAATGACGTTCACTTTTGCTCAGTTGTATGAAACAGTCTCGTAAGAAGTAAAACGGAGATAATGAGGTTAAATAACTGTCTATCATTCAAACTGTGAAGTAATTAATATAGTAACAAAAGTTATATTACTAGTAACTTACATCTGGGCGATGTATATATGTGATCGGAATCGTGTGAGAAGTCCGCATGCCCCAAACGAATGAGTATTCATATTTCATTTAATTGCATTATCGGTAAATATTCTTTCTCTTAAGCCTAGCGTATTTGTTTCTTTCCATCGCATCTTGTATGCCAACATGCACTGCATCAAAAATGTCAATATTTGAGGTATAGAGAAGGCATCACATCAAGTTTCTACAAATTTACAAAACACCACCAGATAGAGCAGTGATCCATATCACACATAATTGTCTTCTAGATTGATACGTGTTTTTGAGATAAGTGAAAGCACCATCTCCCGGCCGCAAACAAGCCTTCTATGCATCTTGGGCCTACTCTTTATCATATCATGCGTGGTCGGTTTGGTATTCCACTGCATGTGGAGATCTACCATGCACGCTCATGATTGTTTACTATGGGGTGATGCTTATTGATGGTGAACGTCATGTAGCATAGCATCGTTTCCTCATATTTGTCACTTCTGGGTAATGATTTCAGTTCAATCACTATGTCTCCTTTAACGTTAAGTTTGAAATATTCAGTTTGTAATCTCTCATACATAACATTCATCTCACAAAGACGTACACTAATAGCGTTAGCCTAATTTTCGTATCTTGATGAATAACTTTAAGTGCACAGCTATGTTTTTCCAAGTTCGAGCTCTATTATTCATGTGAAGAAGATAACTCACATCAAAAATGCGACGAAAGTGCAGCAAAAGCACTCCACTTGCACCATACAATCACTCATTGTTTATTATTGGGAACACGTAGCGTAAGCACTCTGTAAGATTTTTGTAACATACTTATGAGTTGTATACACACCTTGATTTTCGAATTATTATAAGCTTCCTCGATTTACTCATTCGTTCATTGGATGAGCGAAGCGAAGACTCAATTTCACCATACTAAAAAAAAGTGCTTCCTTTTTTTTCGAGCTCCAAAGGGCGAACGAAAATTCAAAATCAATATAAACTTGGCAATACACAAGTGTCCTTATTTAATTAGAGTTTTGAGGCACAATAGGTCGAACCACTTCTGAGAAAACTCATTTCAAAGTCTTCAAAAATCTTACAGAAAGAAAGATAGAAAGATATCCCAGAAGAAAAAAATCGTTGAAAATATTTTCTTCGAGAGAATTCAAATTCTCATGGAATTCCAATATGATATTGCCACACATTATTTCAAACTTCCACTCGAATTGGATTATCCGTTCTGATGTGAAGAATTATGTGATATAATTTTTGTGAATCACTCAGAGCTATCAAGATACCAGTTGAATCCAAGCAACAGGTGTCACCAATTCATTGGGAACGATTAAAACAAAGTGATATTATTATCATAGAAATTAATTAGGAAATAGGATGGCAGTGACGTAATTCTTTGGACCTCAAGGTGGATATACAATAACCAATCCGAAGATAAGTTGATATGTTCTAGCTCATCCAGCAACACAGCAACACATGACGCGTTTTCCTATTTTATATCAATCGACCCTTTCCTCGATATGCAAAATGCTCACCTCCTGATTTATCACCTTCTAGCGGTCGAGATCGCTACATGGTATTGAATTTTGGGTATTTTTGTACTGTTAAAAAATTTGGCCCGGTTATATATAGCTTGCATCATATATAACTCCACTCACTCCGGTAGTATGTGAATCTCTCTCAGAATATAGCAAAGATATCAGTGTTATGAATTATAATATTATTTCATGAGTGGATTCGTTCACTGTTGTGCACAATAATATGAGTCCCGCTCTACTTCAAATGCCACCGCTAGATGTTTCTTTTATGTCTTAAATTTTTATTTTTTAAAATGGTCTATTCATTCTCATAATTCATAGCCTTGCAACATGTAGGTTCTCATTTACAAACTCTTCCTCAATATTGGTCATTATTTCAATCGGATGGTTCATTTTCGACCAATACAAATATTTTTGAACTTGATAGAAATATCAGCGAAACTTTTCAAATTTCGGTGAAAATTTCATATCAAACGAATTATTTTGAAAAAAAAAAAATTCGTTTTTTCAAGTTCTTCTTTGAAGAAATTCTTCTTCAAATGTGAGTTGTTTGTTCCAGAATAGAAATGAGAAGGTACTTGATGATTAGAATCCCCAAGACATTCAAGACAGAGTAGGAAAATGAGTGGACAATATTTTCATGGGGAAAAATGTCAATGTCAAGTTGTTCTAAAAGAAAGTTATAATTACAGGAATGTTTTATAGGTGTAATTTAAATCGGAAAAGTCAAATCTGATCTGAGTAGATTTATTCATACCGAGTTCAACGAGTACCGAGTTACTGACGATTCATTGATGGTGGTGAATGATGAATAAGATGATGATATGATGGTAGGGGAGATTATTTTATGACGGTGCGGATTTCGGGATAGTTGTAAAGAGTCGAACGTGACAAGTTGATGAGAAACCATCCGAGTATTGACCACAACGACAGAGTTATACCACAAAATACAACTGTAATGGTGACTGACTATTACAAGGATCAAACTCCGGTTCACCACTCGTCCAAAGTCATGGATCTACATCACATTTCATACAAATATTCCGCTCATCTAGCATTCAAATGCTGCGTTTGGCTTAAAAATCACTGAATCATTATCAGGAGTACGTTGAACGTTCAGACCCACGCTCATATTCTAGTTTTATATCAATCTTTTCCTTGTGAATATATATCAAATGTAACAAATAAATGGAACTTGGACATGATGTATATATCCTATACACAACTAATCACGGTTACCATGAAATGCCAGGCCCGGTTTGCCACTACATGCAGAAACTACCCTCCTTCCACCCTTCACCCACCTAACTACGCTTCCTGCTTATGAGCTCATGTGAACCAACATCATGCATTGTTCTAGACACGAAATAACAGAAAATAAATCATCTCCCTGGTTTCCTAACTGAAAATAACTCGTGTCCTCAACCGCCAAAGTGGCCAGATCGACACTCCTGATGGTGAGTGTTAATGAATAGAAGAGACGTGCACTCGTAACCGTCACTCGGATCTCCAGACACATTTCCTGACATACTTTGTGAATGGAACTAAAAATGGCATGTTATTTTATTCCGATACAATGTAAGTTGGCGGGTTGAAACATCCGTGAGTTATTGGCAGTGGAGTGAGGAAACGGACGGTGAGAACCGCCAACAATTGTGAAATAGAGGGTACGAAGTGCATGTAGAAGAATACTGAATACTCTGAAAATCTTTTGATGAAGAACTACAGCAGATATATGTGTAATATAACTTGATTTCAGGAGAAATGTACAAATTCTAACTCGAACTGTTCACTATGAACAACATAAATACTCGTCGTATTTGATTTGAAATATTCCAGTTTGTATACAACATTTCTGAGACACTAAAAAACTCATGTGAACTCACTTATTTGAAAATCACTAATGAAATCCACAAATTCGCTCATGTAACCGAGTGCTGAATTCACAAAAAAAAAATTGAAAGATTTTCTCGAATAAAAATGATGAAATCATTTTGTCCATACCTAGCTCATCAACGCAGGTTTATTGCACATTTCTATCAATCTGAAACGTGTTTTATTTAATGAGTGTAGTTTTTGTATAAGTTCGTTTATGAATCTCTCTCGTGAAAAGTCACCTACTCTCATAGACTACTGTGTATATGCAAATATGCACTTTGTAGCATTGTAAAATCTTATTATCGTCAGCTAAATTAGTATTTATATTGCAATTCGTTGACTCCTGGTGTTTGCCCTTAATTCTAATTCCACCATTTTATAAATCAAGTAATTGGATTTGTTTTAATTGGATTGATGCCATCCGGGACAATTTGAGGAACAAACTTAATATTGTGTGAATAATATAAGCTAGTTTAATGCATTTGGTATGCATTCTGGGTGATATGAGTTGGAACTGTTTGCTTTTGGTTCGATCAACCAGCTACACCTAGAACATATCTTGATGAATAGTGAATAGTTATTAATAGGAATCAGAGAATTTCCAAATGTAAATGTGAGAAGTTGAATTATTGTGTTGAGAAAGAGTTATGTTTGACGGTCATTCTTGTATTTGTTCTGCTGGCGCTTAAGTGATTTGAATAAACTCATAATATTATCGTGTTTTGTGTCTGAATAGCGTTTCTTGCATACGATTTCAATACAATGACCTACGGTACTCTGTATCACATTTGAATTAAAATTCTGAAATTCACAACATATGTTCATTCCGGAGTTAATCATCATATTCATTGCAAGTAATCATACTCTCAAAAGTGTCTTTCAAAGCTGTGTTCTGATATATATATAATCGTATCATTACTGTTCTCTTTCTCATGCTCCAATTTTATATTGTATTTTTTATATTTAATTATATATTTTATGTTGTCAATGAAGAGATGGTGAATTGATGAATTCATAAATGGATGGATGAATTGATATCATATGATACGTTCATCACTTCTGGAAAGTTTCTTCTGGAGTTTGTCGATTCGATCGAAATTCTTCTGTTGCATGTGTGTAAACACATTTCTACATTTCACTATGCTCTATTTTTTCATCTTAAAGTAACAGATAGTTCACATTCTAAGTTTCAGTTGAATGAACAAATCGCAATATTATCAGATTCAGATTCAAAACAAGTTTTGTTCACAAGGAATAGATAAATTTCATTCACATCTGATCATGTATCACGATGTAGTGATACCAACCTATTTTATCATAATATAAAGAAGGTGATCCAACTCCCATACTGATAACATGGACGGCATTTGTAGGTTTTTTAGGTCAGTTCAGAGCCGAAGGTCCCGATTGCCTGTCGCGATTTAGCGGATTCTCTTGTGAAGTAGATGTAGATAAGAGTAGCTACGGTACCGGTGGCATTGTTGAACTAACCAAATCTATAATTCTTGTGAAAAATAAATGTACAACTGCTAACATTGGACAATAATTCTACTGAGCCGTGTATAGCATTGTTGAGCATTATTGTTTCAAATAGTTCGATATAGAAGAGATAGTTGCGCTACAGGCAATCCAGACGCTGGACTCAGATTCCGACCCCGGAAATATTTCCCTCCCAAGATCCGAGTTGTGTCACCTTCTTTATATTATGATAAACTAGGTTGGTACCACTACATCGTGCATGCATCATCCAAGAAGGGATACAGCGCGCTACTCGTTACGAAATATACCACAAATAAAAAAATAATTCCATACATATTATGGTACTTCTGGAATTGAAAGAGTTCAACAAAGTCATTATTGAAAATGAAATGAGAGATAATCAACTGAATGATTCTGAAAAAATGATTTACAACTGGGTTATATACTTATGAAGATGATCATGTGGGATTTGCTATGAATTCAGATAATAGCAAGGATGATGATGTCCTGAGTATAGGATGGAATTACGTTTTTTTTTTGCATAGTTTCAGTGAGAAATGATTGTATAGCTGCTTGGGCTCCAAAAAATGTGCCGAAAACATCTCAGTATTTGTTCTCATTGATTTTAAATTCATGTGAATGATTTCAATTCTGATAAATTTGCTATTGAGCATAATTTTTTATGTATCTTTTGGAGGATCATCAATTGGGATTCAATTAGCAATATATTTATATATATATATATATATTTTTTTTTTCTTCATATATATATATATATATATATATATATATATATATATATATATATATGTCATATTTGATGATATAAATAAACATAACTCATCATCAATGTGAAACGTGCTCTCAATTCTATGGAATAGTCTTCAGTGAATAATCATCATCCATTTGTGAACAGCTTAAAATTACTCGCAGATTTATTATCAACACAATCAGGAAATTGGAAGTTAACTAGTGACAAAATGCGAGCATCTGAAACTGTGCAATTGAATAGGAAACTAATTCCAGCATTATTCCAAGTATAAACTCCTCAATTTATGATTTCCTGATTCCTTTATTCTCAATTATAATCAAGACATTTAACACATTATATCGAGGTAATGTATTGGTTAAGTGCACTAAAGCTGCTCTGTATTCATCTCTTATTGTCAAACTCGACAAGATAAATGCTGTGACCCAGTACAGCCAGACCAGCGTCATGTTCAATCAAAGCTAATTGTTCAGATAATGTGACCGTCGGGAGAAGACGCCGGCACTCTTGCGTCGCCTTCTCGTGTTCTACTAATGATTATTATTTCCAACTCCCAAGCCTTTTGAGTTGTCGTTAAATGTACTTTGATCTCGTTGGGTTTAGATGTTGAAGTAGAAGTAATTAGAGATTTCTGCATTACAGCTATATAGCCTATATGTGCTTATTATATACTTACCGGTATGAATAGAAAAGTACCGTATCAACTTTCATTTTTTTCTCTGGATCAAAGGTGGCCAGTTGATGCGAGAATAATGAAAATCAAATAATTCTATAGAAAAATAAGTTATTTTGGTGATACGTACGTATTTCGATGTCACATTTGATAAGCTCACTCATCAACCTGAAAATGTACAGCGTTTAATCCTTTTTATATGAACTTCTACAACTTCACACTATTAATGTCCCTCATTCAGGACCAAAAATTAGTTGGGACACAATACTTTTTTCAGTCTTACTTTTTCTTATCTTTAGGCAGCTATTGAGTTTGCGTATGCGCAACAACTTCGATGATCAATTCCTCCAGCAATGTTCTCTCGTGTGGTGATGTCTATATACAACAGATTTGAAATGCTCCGAAATTATCCATTCAGTAGCTTATATCTTCATATGTATTCAATTCCTATGGATCAATTCATTAGATTCTCAACCCTAAAAAATGTATCGCAACATCAAATCATTAAATCCATCTCATATTATCGAAATACAATACAACGATATTTCACTGACCCAGTAATAGGCCAGCTGAACTCATATCATGTTCAATCAAGACTAATTGTTCGGATAATAACAGTTGAAAGACGAAGCCGGCGCTCTCAACGACGCCTGACGTAATATTCCACTAATGAGCGTATAACAAGTATAATCACGTCATAGCCCAGTTAGCTGTTATAATGAGCCAATCAGAGATGAACTTCCGTTACACTTCATGAGGCACCGTGGATATAATTAAAAGTCATTCGTAGATACAATTAAAAGTCACGTTCGATATTATTGGTGAATATTTTTTCTAACTCATCAAAATTCCGATCATTTTGTCACATTTATGAATAATATAATTGTATGTCAAGAAAAAAAAACTTCTCTAACAACCAAACGATTGTAAAAAAACTCGGATGATTTTTGAGGAACTTACTTCATTATGAAATATTCAACTTTTTTGAAAGATGTTGTTACCAATTGATATCTATTCCCGAATGAAAATAATAAAATCGATATCAAAATATAAAAATATCACAGCTGATGCTAATTTACCGATGATATATTTTAGTGTTAGCAATATATTGTCGGAAATTTGACTCTTTTCATGAAATGCATAAGTTTTGATTCGAAGAAAAATGTTTCGATACAATTTCAATTTCAATTTCAATTGTCTTCATTTTTGTTGCTTATTGATACAAAAAATGGCGATATTCAGATTTTAGTATGGCTAAAATATTCTGCTCTTCCATATAACCAGTCCTATTTTAACTTATGAGCTATGAATGAAAAATGATATGATGGGATACAAACAATATGGTATGAATGAATATAATAATAAAACAGTATGAAATACGGTGTACTAGAACTGACTGATACATACAGCTGCACTGTTAGTCTTTCTTCACTTTGCTATTTATCTGCCATACACATCCGATCTTTGCGTAGTCTCTTAACTGCAGCTTTGAATGCATTTTGGCTTAACGTCTTGAACTGTTCAGGAACTGCGTTGTATAGCATAGTGGCATTGTATTTAAAGGAACCCTTAAATTTGGTTGTTTTGTGCTTAGTAATACTGAGGTGATTGTTATTTCTGGTAAGTCTTGAATGAATTTCACCCCGTCGCACTAGCTTCGTTCTCAGGTAAGAAGGTATATCAGTGTTTAGAATTCTGTGGGAGGTATTAATTATGTGAAGCTGTCTCCTTTCTTTCATTTTGAGCCAACCTGCTTTTCTGATTGCTGGAGTGACGTGGTCTCTCTGTTTGATGTGGCTGTATGAGTATCTGATACATGCATTTTGAATTCAAAATTTTGGATCATTAACTATCCGAGGTCGTTGTAACTGGTATTATATATATTCATCAAGTACCTAATGGATTAAATCAGGTGGGGAATCATAAATATTTCACTCATTTGCTTTTATTAATTATATAAAAACTAACAATAGTAATTCCATTATCTTCCCAATTATGTCAATATTCATGTAATCTATGATTTTTAATAGACTCTATTTTTCAAACATCACTAATCACCTTCTGATTTTCTGACCTTCTGGATGTATTGAGTGGAGCTTATGGCAAGTTCAATAGTTTGCATCCTCTTCAACAGTCGTGCGATATCAATTCCAAGATATACATGCAATTCCTAATATACATCATAAGGTCACAAGTAACCTCAATATTCTATTCAAAATAATGTGACGTCCAAATCAAAATGATGTATTTTTTTCCAATTTTCTCCTCTGTATTTCATAATCCGTTCATATTTGTTTACTGAAAAGCTGATACTACAAGCTCGCTAATTCCATGTGATATCATGAGAATTGAACTTTTACACGAATTTGAACTTCACTAGCTCATCTACTACAGGTTCATACATGTAATCCAACCGATTTCCTCCATATTATTCCGCTAACTCGAACATATTGGCCCACAATTTCTATACCCATATTATGTTAAATCGGCATCATACATTGCGTAGTTCAGTGAACTAAGCTGTCTGAGCTGAACTTCAAGTATGCGACCAAACGAGCACCGGTAATCCTAGAGTGTTATCAGTCTAAATGGCAGTGTTGACACAGCTTATCACTGACGTCCAAGTGGTGGTAGAGGGGGCGTTAGGCGGGGTAGGGGGTGGATCGCACCTAAAGGTCCGTTCACCGATTCAAGATCCAACTGAGCGAGCCTTGGGATTTACTAATGGGAGGTTCGAAGCAGTAGGTCGTATAACTTGACTCGCTCGTGATCAACTCGAACAATAATTCACATGGGTTTTTTCCATTTTCAGACCTACTCACGATAATTGAAATGAATGTTTAACTGTTCAACATGTGTATTTTGATATTGAATGTAAACGGTTCTTGAGAGCCGCTTTGACATGTATTCCATTTCAACACCAACAGCATAATTATTTCATCATCCACTTTTTTTTTGAATTATTTTAAGCAACTGTAGCTCTTTTTGATAGGTTTAATTGGTCTGAGAAGTAGCATTAAAATCCTTTTATTCACAATAGCTTGTCCGAATCATGTGAAACTTTGAATGGTGTGTATCATTATTAAGCTTGAATTCGGTGAAAATGTGAATTAATCTGATTTTCTCTCATCAATCTTTCCCTCTTGTTTATTCTAATCGATGTTGTCATGATTTCGGAACGGTTTTATTGAACGTGCTTGAACTGTTCACACCTCAAAACTATACAGTATTGAGTTGGATAATGACATAAGTGTTTGTCAAGTTCCATACAAATTCTCATTTCTTTGGACCTGTGATACGCAATCAAAACAGAAAAAACTTTTTGTTTTCAAATACAATAAAATTGAGTTCTTGCGTACGCTCTTCCAACAATCTTTGAGAAGTGTCCATGCCCTGGTCGCAAGTGAGTCTTGACTAAATACTCACACTCTATTGAATGAATTGTTAAACTCCTCTCTAACAATTCTCTCTATATTTTTTGTATTCTCAATTACTTGTTCTAACAAAGTTAGGTGAGTCCAATTCACAAGGGCACAACATGTAGACTTGTTTTTGCCACTTGATTTTGAAAGTTGATTTTATCATGTGTTTTGTAAGAAAACGGTTTCTCCCAGTATTCACAAAACATCTGTCAGAGGTAACTGGTAGTTCTTTATGAGCAAGTATATATTATTTTACTAAATTAGATTCAGCATTATTTCTAAGATGTACCTGTTTGATTCAGAATATCGTAAATATGTGCCGTATACCTATATCGCCATTTCGTCTCTACAATGTATGTAATATTGTGTTACCAGTTAGCGTTTTAGCAATTTTGCTAGATAAATACGAATTATTACTCTATTTGTGTGATTAATAATTCGCACTCTTTACTCAGAAACACATCACTCACGATACAAGTTTGTTAATGTACACAATCCTAAAATCACAATACATAATACACCGCATTAACGCGTCCCATCATGGAAAACGGACCACAATTTGGTCGCACCGAGAAGATTGATATACATATATCAGTAGTGGTTTCACAGATCCGTGGACGAGCACATATAGAGTTTGGTATGTATAATCTTGTTATACAAACGGGTGTTTAACTTAAGATAATGTGGATGTTCAATTATGTAAAGTACCGAGTCGTCGCTATTTTGATAGTAATGTTGTTTCAATTTACGTAATTCCATTGCACACTTTCACGCTTGCATACCAATCATCTTTCATGCCTATCGGAGCAGATGGTATAATATTTCGTATATGATTCAGAGGATTATTCTATCTGGGAATTGGACATTTCTGTCTCATAATCGATGAGATCGATTCATGAGTGAATACTCGATGACTTTTACAAAACATGAATCTTCACCTTCACTTCACCTCTTGAACATTAAAGGAAAAGACGATTCGTTTTACTTGTCAGAACGAATCAACCCTAACGCACCGGTAGGTTTTGACAGATATGAGGCGAGTAGAGATTGAACTTTTACTTACGGTTGAAGCTGTACTCATGTTTTATATAATTAGGTTCAGCTTGAATCGAAAGTAAAGGTAATTTTCCTACTGGGCTCGGGCTTAATTGGCTTCCTACTCGGGTGACTGGTTGTCACATGCATGGAGATGTTGTAAAAGTGAAGACATACACGAATGGTACGAATTCGTTGCACTATTACGATATTTGATCTTGGATCATACTACCTGCAAACATGATCTTTCATTTCACATACTAAATTACGATGACTATGATGCAAGATCCACTTGTCTGATGAACAAGACTAATTGACTGATCAGTATAGGCTCGGTTGTATCAACGCACTCATTCGAACTCAGACCAGAATTATTTGAAGTTCGAAAAAAATTAAGCAAAATTCATTTCATAAGCATTTCCATACTCAGTACGACAGCTCAGATAGAGTAGCGTATGAGTAAGAGGGCTTCAGTTTTGTAATACGATTACGAACCTTTCCAGAATTTTTCAAAGTTACGTAACACATTATAAGCTTATTCGATCCAAATCTAAACGATTTTGATGCAATTTCCGGAATCTTTTTTTTTCAATCTGGTGAATGATTATTAAATATTTTGGGTATAAGTCGGAAGCAAAAATGATGAGAAACGTGAAATGCCCTCAGTCAATACCGGTTGGTGGAATATGTAAATAGCTCAAATGGAGGATGATTGTTATTATACATAATTTATCGCTTATCAAACTTTGTAGACCCCATATAAGCTGAAAATTCACTAATGAAAAGAACGACGCTTCAAGTATCAGTTTCATTGGATGAGCGATAACGAAGACTTGCATCTCACTCTCATGGAGATTTGTCTGTATGTTTTTCTCACAAAAGTCACACCGTTTGACTCATCATCATGAAACTTCTGGACACGCGGACTCGTCCAACTTGAAACTGTATATTTTATAGACAAATTGACCACTAGTGATAGGTGTGGCTAATCGCCTGGGCCATCTTGATCTACACTTCATGTGGGAATTTAGAGATACTCTGATAGGTTAATGTGAAATTTCCGATACAACAAAGCCCATTTGATTGGATGCTCTGTTTTGTGACGTTTATGGGCGGGTCAATCACTAGTCGTCAATTGATCGGTCCACTTTTAAGAAACACCATCACAAATTTTCGAAAAATTCCCAAAGATAAGGCTGGATGGAAAAATTCTGATAATGATCCAAAACAAACATTCAAATTTTAACTAAACGAAAACTCGAATATGATACACATATGAAGTATTTTCATTGTTATAGGATAAGCCGTTTTTGGAGAAAACGATTGTTCAGTGGATAAGGGCAAATAGCTAGAAATAGAGGTTATTCTTTATTCAGTATCTTGCGCAGTGTGATTCACGGCTCTGTAGATCTGACAGTTTTCACCCAGGTGTTTATAGTTTAACGTAAAATTTTCGGGTAGACTCCAAAAAAATATCTCGTTCATCTTACAAATGCATGTGCTACGTTCGCTCAGTTGAGTTTGAAATAATCACTGTCAATAATTCATACTGTTCAGGAACACGTATCATTTTTACTGCTTTCAACTTGTCAAATAGAATGTCCATATAGGGTCTTACTTTAACTGACACTTTTTCTGCAATTTCACTTGACATGAACATATCCTCGAAACCAGAATCATATCCATCTGTGTTCGTATTCCGGAATTTCATTTTCGTACATACCACTTATCTATCATCATCCCATACATCTACCTAAATAAGTTAGCTATTTCCACCTATCGTCTACAACTGATACGCAATTTCAATCCGTGGTATCTTATTCTGAATGGATACATATGAAATATACTGAACCCAGCTCAAATGTCTCTATAAGCCGTAGTGTACTCCATCAGTTTCGCCCTTTACACGCCCATCTTCCTTTCAATACAACCCTTAACCCTATAACTCATCACTGGAGCCGCCATTTGCTCACTGACTTACGAGATAGGCCAGTAGACGAATACCAGTGGCGGTTCTTGGACGCCGTACATTGACATTGACATGGGTGGGCACTGGTACGTGTAACATCAGTTTGATGGTGGGAGAGGAATCCGAATGGAAACCTAGTAAAACACCCTTGGGTATACGAAGATGGCTACAGCATACGTAAGGGCGAAATTCAACGGATGTCACTCATTGTTACACGACATCGTCAAGAAGGCCGTGGTGTGAAACAAAATTAACTTCAAGCTGATAAAGATGTCGTTTTTACTTGTTCCTCATATATCATATATATATATATATATATATATATATATATATATATATATATATATATATATATATATATATATATTCATATTTATAAATATATATATATATATATATATATATATATATATATATATATATATGTATATATATATATATATATATATATATATATATATTCATATATATATATATATATATATATATATATATATATGTATATGAATATATATATATATATATATATATATATAAATATATATATATATATATATATATATATATATATATATATATATATATATAAATATATATATATATATAAATATATATTTATATATATATATATACATATGAATATATATATATATATATATATATATATATATATATATATATATATATATATATATATATATATATATATATATATATATATATATACCTTGATTTATAGCCACTCATCCTATAATACTTTTGATGTGCCATATTTTTTATCATGACCTAATTTTAGAATGTACAAATTGAATTGGCAAATAAAGTATCGAATTGAATCGAATACAATTTTCATAATTTTTCAAACTTTTTCGTCGTTGTGGTCCTTGAAACATCTCAAAATTTAATTTCCTGCGATCATATTATTTTGATTTTCTCGTCCAATTTCTTCGTTGGGTTGCAATAGCTATTTTGAATTTCTCTCTCATGAATTTTCAAAATTTTCACTCGACTGATTTCTATCATGACCTTTACACTATCAAACTAGAGGATATCAAACAAATGTTCCGTGTAGATCGATTTTGCCTTGCTACCTGTGTAGCGCAGAAAAAGGAGAGAATAGAAGACTCAATTCGGACCGTATAGGCCCTATACGCTAAGAGCTTTTGGTCATCCAAATACGCTATGAGCTTTTGGTCATCCATTTGTTGAATGTTATTGTGTACATTTGTATCCAAGATGGATGAAGACTCGAAACACTCGTGCGCGAATGATGTGAGACAGCAGGATGGTCGTTTCAAACCTTCTCCTTTTGTGTGCAAGTATACCACGGCGTTTGATAACAACCAACTATCAAGGTTCATTGATGCCCGCCTAGCAGACCACTACATCATATGGCTGAATTAGATCTTGTTTGGACATTTTTCATCCCACTTTTCTTGTTTAACTCATACTTTGAATATTAGTGCTACAGCTTGTTACTGGTAGTAGAGCTTCAACGAAAATTCAAGTATATGTTCTCTGTTTGTCTTATACATGCATATCCTATGCGATATGACAGGGTTTGAACTGATTTGTGAGCTAGCTCGACAAATTAATTTCGTTTCTCACGTTCGAATTATTGTCAATAGGCAATATGCATGCATTTAAGATTCTGTTTCAATATATATGAAGGTGAGATCGCCCTTGTGGTGCCAACTTTAAACGATTCTATTTTTCATTCATTGTCGTAATTGGGGATCAATTATTTTGTATCATATTTCGATATTATTACATGAAAATGTACATAAAACGGATCATATTTTCAACAAATTTGATAATATGGCTACCAAGTCGGTTCAAAATTCAACAATGGTTTCCGAATGGATATGAAAATTGGTGAGTCATCCAAAACTTGTTGATTATATCAAAACACATGCTTTTGAGATTTCTTCTTCATCGACAACAACTTGCTCGGTCTTTGAGATTAAGTAGGGATATTATATCATCACATCACGTGTCATGACGCAGTATATAATTTTATGCGAAGCAGAGATATTTTCATGTTTGAAAAATGGTATATATTTGATAATTTATTCAGTAAATAGTTTTCATTGAAAATTGCAACAGTGAACGGATTCCTCGATCTTAAGTTGCTGGTTATCATGGAAATTGATTAACATATATAATTCTATATTTTCAGTTCTTAATTCAAGAATGAAAAACGAAGACCTGATGTAGTCTTGCACAGGATTCCTTTCCTCAACAACTAGTCACGACGTTTGTGAAATCGGATGTCTATATCAACGCCGCCACTGTGAGTTCCGCGCGTCTGAAATGTTTGTCCCGCCGTAAAGCCATATGACGAAGTGTTATTGTTATTCTATAATCGAATCTTCAGCCTGCTTAGAAGGCGCCGCCCTACAACTGATGGAAAACCTTCTGTACCTCTCTTGTTCGACTACAAGTTTAATCTCGTTCTGCCATGTTTTTACTGGAATTACTAGTAAACTGGTGAACCTAGTTTTTACTCCTGATCATATAACGGGAATATTAACATTGAATTATTATAGGTATTTCGAGGCGTGCTCTCTCTATTATTGGAAATTGTAATTGGACTTACATTTCATTCATTATAATTCTGAATGTTATTTCTGGTAAACCCGAAATAAATGTACCGTACTCTGAGTGAGACGAACATTTGTTTCCAAATCAACGAACAATTCAGTTAACTCGATGAGTTTGTGTGAAAAAAAACGTCGCATTTCTGATGAAACACTGCCACCATTCAGACAAACATCCCCTGAGCAAACAATAATGGCCGCAATGTTGTTGTTCATAAGAAATAACATGATAGTCACAATAATAGTGGTATAAACTCGTGAAACGGATGGACAGAATTCAAACTTTCGAACTGATGAGTGAAATGAAATTCACAATACGTTTTAATGACTTTGAATAAAACCGAATATCAAAAAATGTTGTAGATACATAATTATTTTAGGATTGTTTTTCGAATAAATATGAATTTCAACATTCTGAGTCAAACCCTTATTCCCCGAAACAAAAAATGAATCTGTGGTTGATTCACTTGACAATCCAAAATTGTATTGAGTGTCCAACTCCAAGTACTTCAGAAAGTGATTAGCATCCATTCAAGTTGATTTTCAATTGGAAATAAAGTTAATAGGAAAACCGATGAGATCAAATGTTCTTTCCAATATCATTTATCATAATGTGAATGGTAAAGTGTGATCGAAATTTCATTGTTACCTGATGATTTAAAACCTGTCCCTGATGCCCGATACAAGTGAAATATAGATTCTCCATGGCTTTTCTCCCGTTGATATTCCTGGATTAATCCCTTTAATCCTTGTGGAGAAGTTTTAGTAGAGCGGTATTAGATGTGGATGTAGATCCTAGGACCACCATGGTGGATAGAGACTACTGACCGCCAACACTGAATGATGGAATAGACGTGCGATCGGGAACGCCAACAACAGTTTCAGATTGAGGTAATTTCGGCTGAGTTCAGGTATAGGAAGATTATAATATTGTTGCGCTAGGTTTAATAAAGTCACGTTTAGTGGTATGAAGTGTATGAACTATTCTATATGGAGGAATATTGGAAACCAAATGCGTGATTCAGTAATAACTCATGAATGCATTCAAAAATAGGAATCAATGGGAATATTCCAGAACATTTTGAAATCATGCAGTATTCATGATGTTATTGAAAAATTGATGTAATCAATGTTATTGAATGAAAACCATTATTAAAATACTAATGATAAATTGATGCCACTTACATATTTTTTTCTTCCACTAATTATATATCTTATATTTGAGAGAGACCTTCGAACAGTGTAACATGTTCAGTGTCAAGTGACAAATTAACAACTGCGGTGACTTTCCGTTTGACCATATCATCGTGAAACTCTTTCGAATCATTCAGAGAGTATCTTTTGTAATAATGTCCATCCATAATGAACATTCTCAATAGGTTCCATATCATTTGTATCTGAGTAAACACGTTCTGGTGGAAATCTATCGCAAAAGTATCAAGTATTATTTGTCAAGTGTGAATGTTGGAAACTGATCCAGTCACTCATGTTGCTAAACAATTTGTGTAATATTCTCAATAGATATTGTCTGTATGTATTGGTTGATGTTGCATATTTCACTATTGGAGTTTTATGAACGGTCATAACTTTGAAATCACCCTGGTGGAAATATTTTACCCTAAAGAAACCAGGCACTTGGATATAAGTTCAGAAACAATACGGTTGAGAGAAAACTTTAAACACTATCACAGACATTAATTATGTGAATTTCGAAAAATAACCCGATACGGTGATGCTTCATCATTGAATAATGAGTAATATATCCATTTTATTCTATCATTTGACCCATGATAATGAATTCATCATTGTAATTTTGAAGTCAGTTTTGGTCAACCTTCAACATAAAGCTATGATTTTTGAATATGAAATAGAATTTTTCTCTCCCCAGAATCGAGAGAATTAACTTAAGACTGAATTATGTACAGTTACTTTTCTTTAATCTTTTTTTTTTGTCAATATACCTCAATCTACATTTCTTTTTGTTTTCACAAGTTTCTATTGTGTTTTGTTTGTCAATGTTCTGTGCTTAGATTAAACATACTCTACATGCAATCACCATTGCACCGCGTAGTACACAAACGACTCAAACCAGTTTCATGGATAATTTACTCGCGTAATGTTGGTATTACGGTACAAGAAAAACACAGTGCAACCACAAGAAAACCACTTTGAAGCCACCATCACACCGCTGTCTAATACCAACATTAACATAATATTTCTATCGGTACTGGAACTTTTTTATTCTCAGGATGGAATTTGCATTTAGATTGGGCAATTCACGTGTAGAATGTGCTTTCCCTGTGTGAATAGAATGGGAAGAGTGGGGTAAGGAGGAAGAGCTATTTGAGCTGTTTTGTTGTTTTTACTGAAAAAACAATCGGTAATTGTGGATCAGCATTGCTTTGAAACCATTACTGGAGTAATTTTTCAAGATTATCCAAGTACAGATTGGTAGCTCTATGTAGATCTGAAAGCTACGTAATGAGGCTTTTTTCCGGTATCGCAATTTTTTGTTTCTGGTGAATAAAATTATGAAAATCACATTGTGGATGCACTATCATATATATACATGACTGACGACATATGAGTGATACGAGTTTGTTATAACGGTGATTAAAAATAATGTTGTTCCTATTTTTTCAAAAACCCTGAATTTGAATGTTTGAATATATAAAACCATCCAGATATGAATAAAAAGTATCTCCAGTATAAATGATCAATTGCATGTCCATCATTATTGTAACAAATATGAGAAACTGAAACGTTGATTGAATAGTGGGGAGATGTATTTCAATTTATGAGGTATGAGAACATTTAGGATTCAAACCTGATAATCAGAAGTATTTTGAAAATCCGTTCGAATGAAAATAATCCATTGTATATATCACCAACCACGCTCATCTTCTGAGAGTTTGAAAAAAGGGACTCGCCTCACTAAAATAGTCAACGCAGATTCTCACAAAAAAATACAGTTTCAATCTGGAAAGTTTGAGATGAAAACGAAATATATTGAAAAAGATGGGTAATCTGTTATGAAGAGAGCAAACAACAATCATACTCATCGAGATATCAAAAACAATCATCACATAAGAATGGTTGAAAGTTCTGAGAATACGTGTGTTCTAATTAACTGCAGAAGGAAAATCAGTTCCAGATTCAAGTAAGAGTGTACGTTTTTGGAACCATGTGAATTGTATCTTTCATCATTCGAATTGTTTATTGATTATGGGATTCAATATTGCGTTGAAAAATACTCTGAACTGTTCATCAAAAGAGAATTTATGGTAAACTTATCATTCTGAATTTTCAAAATATAATCTATGATATGAAATTGTATATAAGATATTTGGATTACTTCGATTTTCGAGAATGTATGTCAATTTCAGTTTCCATTACGAATGTATTTTACTTCATGGCATGTGAGAGAGGAGGATCAGAATCGCTAGGTGAAAATTATCATCTATGATTAGAATTTTTAAATTCATATAAACTCTTCTGACGATCACAAAGATCGATATACTACAGCAAGATTCAAACCCAACATCTGTTTGTTGAAGTTCAAACAGTGTATATAAATATATAAATGAACAACACGCTTGGCTCAGAGTGAATTAGTATAAACAAGTGTATACATACTTGATTAAAACGTGAATCACCCTGCGCTATTAAAAGCAATTGAACCAATCAGACGATTTGAGAAGTGGTGTGCTTCGAATAAGTAATTCACTTCCAACAATAACGGAGTTAGCAGCGTTACTCGACATAAGCTATGGCAAGAGCAATATTCATTATAGGCCGATATAAAAGTATACACATTCTATTAGAGAAATTTGTGATACGATCAACTGGAATTTCAATGTATAGAACCTCATTCAGTACACTTTCATTTTGCTATTGCAAGTTGATAGCTTTCAAATGGTATGTGATATCGTGACTAAAAACACAGAGAAACACAACATGTATATAATACCTATACAAAGTGGTAGGCCTATACGATTCGTCTCATTTTCCTAATTGCCAAGGGTATATGAACATTGAGAGAAAATGTGTGTAGCCACGAACGTATGGAAAATTCGAAAAGCACAGCTGTTGTATGGATGAATAGATGAATGGTACGTTCCATGAATTGAAAATATATGTGTTTCCGTTTTAGTAGCATTTGACATCTTTCATAAGTCATCAGCATGAAATTGGTATTTTGCTGAAAGTGTCCAGATGAAGTTGAAGATGGAAATGATGCAATAGATTCTGTATTTTGAAGCTTCTTATCAGTTGATATGAGATTAGGAGTAAGAGATGATGAAATATGGAAATACCGAATTATTCTCAATTCAATACAATAGGTTTTATATTGCATATCATTTTCCTCTTCAGTATGCTCTGCTCGTGAGGTTTAAACAGTCGAACAACTATTATTTCGAAACATTCATTCGGAGCTAAAACATTCTGATGATAATTCATTGATAATTCACGAGACTTTATCACAAAATGTATTATTAATAGGTATATTGACAGGGATTGAAAAATGATATATGGCACATTCAAGGAAATATATGTACTATTACACTGATTGAAAACTCATTTGCATCCCATTAATTTGAATAAAAATGTTTAATTCCGGGGTAAAAAAAGACTGAATAAAGGTCAGGGTAAATCATAACCACGTCGTCATTTCTTACGGAGAAACATGAATACCCGGCACCTCCACTCATGCTAGAGGATGAAGATTTGAACATTGAATTTGTATTTCCCGTCTTATTTATAAAATAAATAATAATGATAATGATATATATAATATAATATAATAATCTCCGAACTTTTCCTCAAATCGGATCGGCCATTTCGATGTAAAAAAATATATGATGTGATTTTTTTAAATCTCTCAAAGCTATCAAGAAACCAATTGAATTCAAGCAACAGGTGCCACCAATTGATTGGAAACGATTGAAACAAAGTATAATTTATCATCATGGATATTAATTGGTGAATAGAATGGCGGTGCCGTAATTGTTTGTACCTCAAGGTGAATATATTTAATAACCAATCCAAAGATATGTTGATATGTTCTAGCAAAGATGTATTGAGGGTTGCGTTTGACCGTCAAGCCCTCTATGCATCTTGGTTCTAGCTCATCCATCGACGCGGCAACACAAAACGCGTTTGCCTAGTATACTCTCAAAGTGAGTTTCAAGCAATATGATGCAGTTCATGATATATATTTTCATGACGTGCAACCAAAAAAATTAAAAATATCAAAAGTATTCAATATAACAGATTTTGAGTCAGAAACATTGACAATTCTCTACCCTCTAATGAGAAAAAGAACGAGATAATATATTCTGTATGTATTGTATTTCATGCACCTAAGTGAGTCTGATCTGTCTGATGAATCTGTCTGTAGCGTGTTCGAACTGGGAGATTGATGTGTTCGTGACTTAATATCAAACCGTTCCAGTATTTACTTCAGAATCTGGGAGAACCAACAAGAAATCTTCACCAAGCCATGGTGAGAACGACTGTTCAGTGCGCAAATAACTGTTTGCACACCGTTGCAGACGTCACATATCTTCTCACAAGTATTACGAAAACATACATTACATATTTAATATTTATGTTCCGTCGAGTATCTTATTGACACAGAAAGCAGGTAGACTTGACTCACTTCCTTCACAACAGAGTCAATATACTGGAGACGAAACGACAATATTACATATAGCACCCAGAGAACCTATTTCCAATCTCGATATTTACCAGTTACTAACTCGTGAATGGATTCCGAACATCTACAAAAGCGATATTCTGAGGAAAAAATATTTTCGAAACTTTTTCTCTTTCGTATTTTTTTCATCTTTATTCGTCTGTATATTCATACAAATTCTTTACACTATTCACTACCATTTTATGAGTATATCTGAATCGAGATTTTTTCATGCAAGCACTGAAATCGAAGGATCGAAGAAATCTGAAATAAAGTTAGTAGTATCGAGACAAAAATGATAAGAATTGCACATATAAAATGAACCATAAATCTGTGACCATTTTTGAACGATAAAAAGAGTCACAAAACTATGTATCACCTAGTTTTTTCATGTTATAGATCTATTCCACTCTTAAACGGCGGGTTTTAAGTGCTGCGCTTTGGTCGTTCAACTTGGGGTAGTCAGTTATGTTGACTTAATACGGGTACCGACCACATATAACCTTCACATCATGGTCGATGAAAGAACTTTGAGCCACCTCATCGGCACCACTTTAATATTCTGATTAACCACCGGTAATGGAACCAATACACAATTGTTTTTAATAAAAAACAAGGTGGAAACAAACAAACATGAAAAATATAAGAGCATTGTTAACAGACCGTTGATAAAAGTGTGACATCATCAATTTCGATGCTATATTAATCTATCAGCATATGAAATCGATCAGTGAGTGATTTTTCAAATATCTTTCTACAGATGAACAAGTTGTGAGTGTAGTATGTATCTACCATGGATACATGAGTAGCGAAGAGATCGTTTAGGAAAAGAGTATATTGTTTATATATATATATATATATATATATATATATATATATATATATATATATATATATATATATATATATATATATATGTTTTGTTGAAAGCTTTCACGACTCATTATGTAATTAATAATCAAATCTTTATGGATAATTAAAAGTCGCGTTGACGAATGAAATTTATTTAATTGCCCCAATTAAATGAATAAATATTCATTCGTCAACGCGACTTTTAATTATCCATAAAGATTTGATTATGAATTATAAATATATATATATATATATATATATATATATATATATATATATATATATATATATATATACATATATACATATATATATATATATATATATATATATATATATATATATATATATATATATTTGTATATGTATCATCGAATGATGGGTAAATATCCACAGAACCTATTATCAAATACCATATTGCAGTTTTCTCATTTTATTTCCGTGTAGATAATTTCATCACATATGTTATCTATATACAAAGTGATGAATCCCATCCCGATTCTCAGTATTCTGTATCCTACGAGTGTTGAATAATCCACACATCCGACAGTTTCAGTACTAACTGGTATTAGATTGGTCGGTTGTACGATGAAGTGAAGGAAAGAAATGGCATTTACACCAAAATGGCATGAAATGTGATGCTGACAGAACGATGAGTTGACGTTGCTTATCATTCATAATTTTAGGATTCAAAATATATTGACACTCAATTCATTACCAAGATTGGCTGATAGAACAAATTGCCACTTTCAAATGAAGTATTATGATGGTATTAAGGAGTGAAGATGATTATGAATTATTATAATGATTGTCAATAGGGTTAATAATTGAATACCGAGATTCATAACTTTCCCGATTTTCATGAATATTTGTATAACTTTGCTGAATTTGGGGGATTTTCTATGAATGTGTAATGATTGCTGTTGATTTTTCTGTTAATTTGTTTCTGGTTTCTGATGATTGCTAGTGATTTTTAATGTGTGAGCTTGATGATTGATTCATAAAGAGATGTGTGCCTACATGTCATATGAATAATCAGAAGCTTCTGTTGCTGTGGTTGGTTATCCGTATTGGCACTCCATTTTCATTGTTGTGCGCTATTCATTCGAATGATTACTGTAGCATCATGCGTTTGTTTTTTTAACTGCTCTAGGTGCATTATTTGTATACAAGTTATATGAAAATTTAAAAATTATTCTTCTGCCTGCACAACATACAAAATTACAGCTTTGTGGGCAGTGTACTCTTCAAAATGACTATTTCACAATTCAAAATGTTACAATTGTGCTCTTGCAGGTGATTGAATCTTCTTTCAAGATATGCTATATTTTTGTATTGTATACACAACGCTACAATACTCCCCACAATTATATTACAAATTATAATTACAAATTACAAATAAATTACAAATTAATTGTATTTTATATTACAATTGTATTTTCACACCCAAACTCGTGTATCAACTGTTTGTCAGCCACAAACTTTTCAGAATTGCTGATGTTACCTGATAAATAAGCGTTAACGTGAAGAACGAGCACACAGAATATGTCATTAGTGTAATGTAATCGTCAATGAAAGCCGTAACTATATAGTTTTCCCAATGTCATGATGGATGTAAGCACTTGACCTCTTCTTCATCATATTGTTTATTGACTTCATGCTATGTATTGTTGGAATTAACATATTGGTAGTATCTCTTGTAGAAATCAAGTGTGGTTATTTCACTTTGTAGACCTACATCCACTCAGGCTATTTGTTTTCACCAACTCTCATTTGAAGGCTAATATGAAATGGCAATACCGAGTCTTAGGCCCAGTATTACCACGGCCAGTTAGTATTTATCTGAGAGTTTTTTTAAAACAAATAGCATAAGTAACCATGGTGATAACAAGTTTGAACTGTCAGATAAAGGCTAATTGGACTTGGTAATACCGGGCCTTAGTGCTGTAAATATTGCATCGAAATGGTCCAACTGGCAGATGGAAGTGGTGTTTACCACAGTTAATTACCCATGATATTTTAACCACCTCCTAGAATAATGCTAGCTGGACGCATTGTAATACATTAGATCAAAGCTATCTAACCGATGGATAGGCAACAACGTGAGCTGTGCAACCAGCTTCATAATTGAAATCAAAAATGTGACGTCACCGTCGCACAAATTACACTGCTCTCTTATATACTGCACTGCATATTCAACGTTCAGTTACATAATACTAAACATGATTGATGATGTGATTTTTTTAGCGCAAAATTTCTTCAAATTACATCGAAATCTTTTTTTGAAAATATATTTCACACAAATTGGAAAGAAACAGCACACTACTCGATCATAAAAAAACGTTGAGGTTCACAATAATTCGAGACACAATATAATTTGAAATTAATTCACCATGCGAAACATTGTCTTGTTTCTCAATTCTGAAAAAATACTGCATTAGTAATGAGCATGAATTACGTATCTATATAGCGAAAATACAAGCCAATATCAGTCCACAGAAATTTAAAAACAATTCCGTCTCAAAATGCATTCAATACATGCGTTGAAACAAATGAAGTTGAAATGAGTTGATCGATACATTTCATCATCGAGATATAATTGTGTTACCACTCGTTGAGCCAGTATAGTAATGTACCGGCAAAATCTTGATCACACGTTGTACAGAGTTTGATTCTCTGCATAGAAGTGTTCACAATTCCATCGTTACAAAAAGCCAGCGTTCCCTCTCCCGATTCCCCCCAACCCACACCCCCGGGAAAACACTTTAACCTGGGTGATGGATTAACCCTGTAATGTAACAGCCAAATGGATCTTCCATACATTATGCATTGAACCCGGTTAAGTAGAAAGCCTAAGGGCTAGATTTATTTTTATAAGATTATGTAAGTTGAAAGAAAAATGAAAAATTGCTTTCTATAAGTTTCTATTGGAAAGCATCAATAAACTGTTCGACATATTTCAACTTGTCATGAAGGTCATATTGAATCCATAAATCATCAAAAATATAATGGAAGATGAGTATGGTATGCTGAACGACCCTACCAACAGTTGAACTATTCAGGGGTACGAATCAGTATGATGGATGAAATTATATTAGGTTTATATCTGTGTATGTATGTATAAATATGTATTATTTCTGAAACTCATATAATATGTTTTTAGCAGAACTCGAAACCACTCTCAGGTTGAATTTAGTATTCGATGCATAGCCTTGACTGACTGAGCCGACTTTCTCATTTGAAGAAGTAAATTACCATCTTAGGAGTCGAATATAATGATGTAGGCCTATATGTCATTATAGAAGGGATGTGTAAATGACTGAAACTTCGACCAGTATTGAATAATCGATAATCATGACTTTCGGTACAGTATTCTTTCCCATGTGATAGTTTCTCTGAAATTCGATTTTCTCGAATTGATTTGATATCGAATGAAAATTATGAATTTCGATATATTTCGATTGATAGTCGATGGTGAAGTTTCAATATTGTTGGCGATATGTTCATATAGTCCCATCATCCGCGTTCAATTCCTGGAAAATGTCCCATATATATATATATATATATATATATATATATATATATATATATATATATATATATATATATATATATATATATATATGTGTATGTGTGTGTGTATGTGTGTGTTTGCGTGTATGTATATTTGGTCAATCAATCAATTGATATTTTGAATTCTCTCATTATTGTTTGTTCTCATGATTTCACTCTCCACATTTTATGCCTAATCATTATCCATTCTTTCATTTTGTTATCTGTGATCATATATAGGTATATTGTTGTTCTCATTATTATGTGTCGCGTAGGCAACCCCAATATTTTCAAAGATCTGAATGAAGATTATACATACATTCAAGAGAACCCCCACTTTAAAACTACCCACTTTTAAAGCAGTCAACGTGATTGGTCGTCAAAAACAAATCTCTTATTGATATGGACTGTTTCAACGAATGTGGTTCGACTCATGGTTGATTTTCCATCATGTTCCAGCTCTTTTTGGAATGAAGATAGATCAGAAATAGGAAACGTTCAACATATATAGTAAACATGATACAAAATATCATTAAGATATAATGCATTCATTTTAAAATTGGTGAGATAATTTTTGGGGGTGAGAACCTTGGAATGATCGGAGATATCGAAGGTTTCAATCAATTTTAATCACAGAGTTTTTATGATTTTTAATTTTCGGAACTTGATTACTTGAATTGTACATAATGTTCATCGCGAAGGCCAGACGGATATGCGTTCAGCTCATCAACGATTCAAATCACATAGTGAAAGTGTGATTGATGCCATGATAATTATATATTGAAAATCATATATGCGTCTCTATGCGTGGAATCTCTAATTGTTCACTGATTGTCACCAAAGTAACAAATGTTCATCTGAACACCTTACTGTTCACTCTCAGCTCATTGATATCATTTAGTCTAAGAATAGAATAAGATGGAAGTCATTTGGGAGACCGGGGTTCGATTTCTGCCATGGTGGACTTTCCTTACAGGGGATTTTCGTCAATGCTGGTTCAAGTCTTCAACAATGGCCAACAACCGACTTCTTCTACTATCCAAAAAACACCCAATGAAATAACCTTCCATATCATCATATCATCATCCCATTATCTCATTAATCATTCACCGACGCCAATAGATCGTTGTGACCGATGTGTCGCTACGCCCAATATAAATTAACGATGGAAGTTTTTTTCGAATGAAATTGTTGTTTATAAAACAATATTCAAGCTGAAGAATGAAATTCAGAGAAAATCTGGTATATTCATCAGAATCTATCACTCCTGAGTTGAACAAACCATCTGTTATTCCAGCGAGGAATTAATTCGAAATTTTCGAAAGACGTATGAAATGAATATTATATGATATGTTATATATTCAATACATTTGTTTTATTTATTGATGGAGATATGTTAACACTAATTACATATATTTGGATATATGTGATGTGCCTCATACTATTGCTGAACTAAAGATCTATTTTGAGTTACGCTCAGCAAAGCGTGATAATTCACTGAGAATTAAGTCGAAAATCTGCTTAATTCCGTAAGACTTCCTTTCGGAACGACATTTAAACCAACAACCCTAGGTGGAAAAAAATGTGAGATAACGTTTTTTGTTTCACTATATAGAAAAGGTTAATTAACGATCCATGAAAAGATGTAGAATTATCAAAGCGTGGACCTCATTTAATTACTCTCGGCTCCGTGAAATGTCGTTATCATTATCATAACGACAGTTTTTTGAAAATCTCTTTGGAATAAAAACTGTTAAAAAAGCTTGCTCCATCCATTAAATATCATCAAGGGAATATAAAAGGTACCCCACAAGAAAAGGTGAATACGTTAAGTGCCAACTGTGAATATGCATGTGTGAATATATATATATATATATATATATATATATATATATATATATATATATATATATATATATATATATATATATATATATATATGTATTACTGTGTGTGTGAGGCTTCTTGGGAATGTAGAATTTCAATTCTTTCGAAATAATGAAGAATTAAGAATTCTACTGTAACAAGAACTGTATCAGCTACGGTAGGTATACTCGAATGTACAACATAATCCCTACAATTTCAATCCATTTGATGATTTGATTCTTCCATTCTTACTCCTTTCATTCTATGATGACATTTTCAATCTTACCACATAATTTGTCTTCGAATGTTTTTTCTCATCCATTGTTGCTTGACATTGTTGAAAAAAGCCGTGGTGTTCATAGACACTACATTTCATTTTATTTTTCATTTTTTATATTGGGTTTAACGACGCACTGTAATGATGACTGAGATCTATTGGCGTCGGATGAATGATCAATGAGATGATGGGATGATGAGCTGAAGGTTTTATAGGTAATGGGAAGGATAGTGGAAAGGAAGCGGTCGTGGCCCATATTGTGGGAACCATTTCGGCATCAGCCTAGACTACAGAGGGAAACCACGAAAAAAAAACTGCAAAGATGGACGGTGGCGGGAATCGAACCGGGTCCGATATGTCCCTTCACCACCCGGATCACAATCAACCAAGATGACGAATCCGTATGTTCAACTGTCATTCTCCCATATTCACTCAACGTCTGAGTTCCAACGAATTCAAGTGATGTAAAAAAATTGAAGGAGAATAATTATAGCATATACATCCACATTTTGAATTATCATATAGAATAATGATGTGTAAAAAAATGTAGAAAAAATTTGTATCAAATGTTTTTGATACAAATAATATTTTTTTAAAGTTATGTCTCCTATGAATATACAGCATATGTAAGAGACAATTTTTTTCTGAATTCATAAAATATGCCTCCACACGTAATGGAAAAGAAAAAACATGACAGCAACAGAAGCTTTTGGTTAATTAACAGATAATCTTACTTTTCTAATGAAAATGTGGAAAAACTTCAGTAAATCCTTGTTATAAATAACATGGCCTTCCCGTTGGATTAAGTTATGACAAGTAACAAGGCTGACATGTTGTCTTTGATAACGATCGACCGCTTTCCGTATCCGTTAGTTATAACGGTTGGCAGTGTCGGCCCGTCTACAGTCTTGATGTAAGTGAGCAAGACGCGTGTTTTAAAGCAATTGAGCTTACAGGCTGGCAGATTTTCACGAATGCCGCAAACAAGAAGTGACAAGCTGTTGATTGTAATTATAAATTATGAGGATATACACTGTTGAATGAAGTGTCAAAATCAAAACTGTACGAAAGAGTTATTATCCCTTAATTTCAAACGTCTTGTTCGTGTTCTGCGAATTAAAAACAAGAGTCTCATTCGGACCGAAAGTAATTTGAAGTTTTGTTTCTACAAAGATCATGAAAGCATTTTGGTTTATGAATCTGAAATGAGTTTGTGAATCGAAGGTGAACTGTTTTGTTTGTCAAAAGTATTTGTATTTTGCATTATAAAAATATATTGTTGGTACTTGAAGTATTGACAGTTTTTCAAAACGTACACATGGGTCTGTGTGAAAAAGCCCCTCCCCCATGTGGTGCCCCATTCGAACGGTCTTACCTCATCATCTTCAGTCACAATTTGGGAACAATGACTCTGCATTCGATTATTGACATGGATGGGATAATACCTCGATAGGTTTTCTAGTGTCTCATATGATAGAAAACAAAATTATTTTCAGTACTGAATTCACTATTCGAGTATTTCATATTCTGTCATTAGATAACAACATGATTTCCAAATGGAATCTGATCACGTCGTCATGATAAATATTCTGTTGAATTATTGATTGGATACTATACTCAGAAGTATCGTATGAAAAACGCATTTTTTTCAATCATCTGAAGGAGGAGCGTGTTCCGTGTGCCACGTTTGGGGCCCTAAACTTGATATTCTAAGATTTGTTCAAGTCACTACAAAGTCCATATTTTGATTTTCGACTTGTTTTCTAATATATTTCAAGGAACCTCCAATCCAATATTTCCTCATTATCAACTTCTTGATCTATCAGGAAGTAGTTTCTTTCATAATCTTGATAATCATTATTTTGTTCAAAGATCTACAAAAACTACATCAAAATGAGTGATTCGAACTCACACACGACCTGACTTAAGTTTCCGAGGAGAGATTTGTCAACCAACGAACTGGACAAACAAAAACACACATATGCACACATACACACACACACATATATATATATATATATATATATATATATATATATATATAAATATAAATATATATATATATATATATATATATATATATACATATATATATATGTATATATATATATATATATATATATATCTATATATATATATATATATATATATATATATATACATATATATATATATATATATATATATATATATATATTCAAACTGTGAATGAACCCACTTTTTTCGAACTCTGTAATAGTCTCCCATCACTAGTCAAATCCTCGAGTCTTTCAATCAGCTTCCTCAAGTCTTCTTCATTCATCAGTAGTCTTTTCTACAGCATTGACGAATACCTCTCCTTCAACCAATCCATCCTCGGACCATCCCAACTATATTGCAACTCCCATAATAAATCTTCATTTCTCAATATATTCTTTTGTCTTCCGAATTGTAAACATCGAAATTTGTATCCAATCAAATCAATGCTATTTCCTTTTTATGTGTGAAATGGTAGAATAAACTCCTGACTAATACCTACATGAGGAATCCATTGATCAGAAGGTGAAAAAGTTATACTCACATACAGCAAGTGTATTCGCCCATGTGGATAAAACCAAGAGGGTTAGGCATTAAGGAAAGTTGGAAGGGCAGAATAACGTCGGGTTGGGAAAATTGAAATCCAATAGGTAATGACAATTGGTTTCTACTACTTTCTGCATGGGTTTTATATCCCTTGTGAATGCGCTTCTGTACTAATGGGACCAAAACGATTTTCTCCATCTAATGAGCTATTTATAGAAAGCAATTATTCAAATTAAAAAATGAATGCGAAGGGTAATGCGAAATTTACTTGAAGGTTGTGTGGATGAGCACCTTCGTACTGTAGTATTGGGATATTATGAATCACGATTACGAAATGTATTGAATATAGTGTGAGAATAATTTGATTGGAAGTACAAAATTCCCAATCTTGAAATAATTGCACACATTTTTGGCACATATCATCACACTTATTTTATTCTCAAATATATTAATGAAATTGTTCCAGTCTTTGGATCGTCCAATGATGATATATTTCGAATTGAATTATTATACCTGGAGAGATTAATCCATCAACCGCAACTAATGACTCGATGAAAGTTCATGGTTATCCTCATTTCAATGACAATCGTATAAAAAATCACATCTCTTATAAGTGTATGTCTAAGGCAGGAAAAAACTGTGTGAAAACTGCTTCAAATTAACATCGTTACACGTTTTTCCCTCACCGTTCGAATAGTAACGTGAACAACCAGAAACCTAATGTGAAGTTTCTGAATTACCGGAACGGAAAAAAACGTGCGACCGTGCTACTGTGAATGTAGATCAAAATTGCATGGAAATCGTACAGCAGAATACAGTTAGTTTCCGAAACTTTTGAATAGAGTGAGACATCAAAATTCTAACATGATTAAATCAAAAATTGAAAAAATATCTGTGTTTCCCTTATGCTAGAATTTTGAAGAAGTTGAATGGTCAGAATTGTCAAACGTACACAGCTGGAGAAATATTTTTTTCTATCGATACGTTAAATTATGCGATATGTGTTGAATATTCATATCATAATCATGACATCTTGCGGGTATTGTAGAAATAGATTCCTTCCGGAAATTATAATTTCAATATCTCATATATTTCAGAGTAATCACCAAAAAACTGATATTCCGCTATATCGACTGCCGTATGGTGGTCGATTGTACTCCCATTGCACTCGGTGGCACTCATAATGCGTTCTTGAGCGAACTGGCCAAAACGTTTTGTGATAGTACTTGACGTTTTCACTTCGTTTTAGCCCAAGCAAACGTGGAATAAAAAAACGCTACGCTCGTTCGATAGACCAAATGTATCTTGAAGAGAATAACGAGGGGACAACAGCCAACTGTATTTCAAGGCTCTCACGTTTTTTTTTTTTTAAGAAACTCATTTCAATCCCGTACGAGTTGTTTTCCACGCACTAATGAAACGGGAAAAACAAATTCTGATAAAGTAAGAAGTCGAAGTGGATAAATTGGTTTGATATGCTGATTCTTTGAATCCACAATAATAATAATAAGTATCTGGCCTCCGGTTCCAAACTGAAATGGGTCGGGGGGTGGGTTGTCCCACCATATCAGCTGGGTGTCTCGGAGTCGACTTACCAGGTCTGACACTCCCCCCTCTTCATCTCCTTCTTCTCCTTCTTCCT
The DNA here is from genome assembly GCA_964007535.1 of Brachyptera risi. Taxonomy (NCBI): domain Eukaryota; kingdom Metazoa; phylum Arthropoda; class Insecta; order Plecoptera; family Taeniopterygidae; genus Brachyptera; species Brachyptera risi. The sequence continues at coordinate 30,561,091 of OZ023331.1, read as the reverse complement.
GTCTTCTGACCAACTCCCTCCACCTTTCTCTATCTTCCCACATCTTCTCTTCTACAATCGTCTTCCAACATTCCCCTCTCTGTTCCACGGCCTCTACCACTCCATTTATCCACTTCGTCCTCGGTCTTCCCGCCTTCTTTATCCCTTGTACCTTGGCTCCTTCATACTCTCTTCTTGGTATTCTCTCCATTTCCATTCGCATCATGTGTCCGAACCAGCGGAGCCTTTCCCTGGCCAATACAAAACTCAGGGTCTCAGCTCCCAACTCTCTCCTGATCTTATCGCTCCTTATTTTATCCATTTTTGTCACTCCTGCCACACTTCTCAGAAATTTCATCTCAGCGGCTTGCAACTATCCTTCCTCTTTTCCCCCCATTGGCCAGGTAAATTCACATGGTGAATCCACCATACGACAAATATTTCTCAATCAATTTTTCGTATTCTTCCGATATTTACAATGGCGCGTTGATCACAATTAGCTACTTGATGACGTCACATACCAGAGCCACATCGAGTTTCAGAATAACATACCATGTAAATTCCATTGACATATTATAATCCACAGGACCGCCTTCGGAAATTTCTTGTCCTAATAAGTTTCGAAACAGAATTGTGGGTAATGCTATTGTCGGCTTGATCAGAATACAATTTCATTTTTGACTTTTCTCCTTTATAACATGACGGAATTTACCAGCCTACCTCGGCAGCTCGACAAATAACTCTTGTGAAAACTGAAACGTATTAGTTCAGGTTTATGTCAGAGCGTGAAGCGATGTATAAATAGGCAATCAGCCTGCGGTCTATAATAGCATTGACAAAGCGGTTTATTGAATATGTAGGGCGAGGGGGGAGGGAGGGAGAGGATGTCTATCCTGGTCCATCAGCTCCAGACACGTCCATGTCGTTATTGGTAACCAATCGCATGTAATGATAAATATTAGCACAGGCTAACGTAGCATATGCGTTGTAAGATTAGTGAGATATGTATATGAAATATTCTCTGGTTTTGAAAATACGATTATTAATGTTCAGAAGATTTTTATGTTGACCTGTCTCTCCTAATTTGACCGGAGGGCAACTTTTTGATCCCGCAAAGACCCCAACGAGATATGCGCTCTTTTCTCGCATTTCTTGCTCATCAATTTCATCAATTTCAAATTCGATCAATTTGAGTTGTCACGATGGCTCTGCAGTAGCGCGTCCACTTTTAGACCCAGGGGTTTCAGTTTGCATTTCTCTGTAATGAAATTTTTACATCAAATAATGTTTTTGATGATGTTTTAGTATGCTCCTTTGTTTTCTGAGGAACATAATCGATATATATGGAGTCATATTGCCGAAAGAATTATTATTAAGGAGAATTGGTTATGTTAAGGCTATTTGGGTTATGTTGACGTCTTCTTGAATATTTTTTCCGTGTATTGTGCTCAGGTTCAGTCGAATGAGCCTCACACTCCATCTCTTTCAAAGGCTAAGTCATATTCTACTGTTTACTTTGTAATAATTGAAGCAAATGTAGCTCTCGCCTTGAGCTTTGGAATGTGCAAAATCTATGATTAGTGAACAACGATAAGCTTCTCAGTGGTCGCAAATACCAGATACATATAGTTTTTTTAAATATATGATGTGGAATATAATGAAACATCAGAGTTGAGAATGAGGTGGTTAGATCGCCCTTGTGGTGGTCATTTCGAACGATCCTACCCACCATCCAGAGCCATAATGGGTAACAGGGATTTTGTATGAAGTTTCAATAATATTGAAAAAGAAATTACTGTTTTCGGACATTTCTTGTCCTAATTGTGTGTAAAAATGAATTTATTGTAGATGGAAGATGAGAAAAGCTGACGAGTGAGTGATTCCAGTGAAAACTTCGTGTGGATCTGTTTTGCCTCAAGACCTGTGGAGCGCAAACACCGTCTTCGTCATCGATCGACCAAAAAGCAAATAAAGTTTCCGACTTCGGTGAACTATAGAATAAACCATGTCTGAGGGTGAAACTATTCGTGAGTATTGGCACATGTGCTATTCAATTGTGTGAATCCTTAGTAGTTGAGCAGTCTGAAGTATATATTCACATTTGGCTCTACGATTAATGAATTTGTTGATTGAGCGACAATTAATTGGCAAATTACTTGTTATTGTCCGTTGTTGCCAATAATAATCATGAACTTCAATCTTCAAGAAGCTCAATTGGTCTATTCCCATCATCCTTGAAATGCAATTCTAGTATTACTCCGAGAACAATTCAATAATTTGAATCATAATAATTAATGAAAAAAATAATAATTAAGGCTACGTAAAATAAGTTTTCAGCATTATTGGTGAAGGTGCCTGGTTTCATGAAGTCATTCAGGACTACCCCTGAAACTTAGTCTGGATATGGGTCACGCTACCATGAGATTGAATATTGTCTATCGATTCAATATACGAGCATACCAAATACTCGATTTTTATATACTGCAAAAAAGTGATTCGTCAGCGTATATTTCTCTCCGGTTGAGAGTATAAACCACGCACTTCAACCATCCTGCTATTCCCAACATTACAAATAACACGATCATTCCAGAAGACTCCTTATACTTCATCATTCAATATCCCATTTCGCAAAATTCAACATGGTGTACCAATCATATGGGCTGTGACACTTTCGTCTCTCTTTCATTCCGTTTGCAGTTATAGAATAAGGGGCCTGTACGATTATTGGTTAATTATTTCCGCGGTCAAATGAAGAAAAAATTTCGAAAATGAATAAGAATGACATGATCACAATGATGAGGATAGTACTAATTTCTTCCAAAACGAATTCGACGAAACTTTTGATCCATAACTTTGTTTTCCTTCATTCATCTACAACATCTTTGAAAAAATCGAAATATGTGGCTTCTCGCCTATTAGTTAACTACATATAGTCATCCATGTCATGTCATCCTCCTCTATCACAAGAAACTCTCCTCAATTGATATTATCCAGAAAGACTCGTGTAAGTTCGACGCGTGATGAAGTATGATGTGACTGTGGTAAGGGGAAGGGAAAAGTTGGGGGGGGGAGAAGAGATGTTCCATCACAACCAGACCCATCATGATTGGCAGTGGATCACATTACAGACACTGCCTCCACTCATAGTGCCAGACAGATTGAGGCCAATTAATACTGGATGATAAGCTTATAGACAGCTTAACGCGTGGCTGCTCTTCAATCGAACCTTTACATGTGGACCTATAGTGTACGAGTGTCTAATGTCCGATCAACCGAGGTTCGATCAATCACAAGACTGATCAATGACGTCATCTGTGGTAACTGAGGTTTTTTACTTGGAAAACGCAGCATATGCGTTGTGAAATCAGCGAGATGATGTGCGATATTAATCTGAACCTTATTTTTGGAAACGCTTACACGATTTTTATAGCAAAGGTCAAATAATGTCGGTCATTTATCCTCACAAAATCTCAAGATAGATTTTTTTGTTCGAATACAAACAGTTTTTACCCTCATTTTACCCATTGTAATGTGACAAATATTTTTCCGATTATAATAATGAATTTCTCATAATATACCAGACTGAATATTCCCCCGACAAAACAGCTTCGAAATATATGTTCTGTGAAGTCTAAAAAAAGTTTCATGTGGATCAGTTTTGCCTAGCGTCTATGGAGCGAACACAAAGAAATTGGAAGAAACTGTTCGGACCGAATTGGTATCAAATCGCTATCGCACATCCAATCATCTCACACACGTGTGTACAGTGTTCGTGGGTCAAAACACCCGATCGTTTAGTAATCATTGATAAAAAGAGACCCGTTACCCGGAGCAATACCTGTTGTAGAATGACGTATGATAAATCAAATTGTTCATTCACAGTCCGGGAAGTGAATGTGCTCAACTTGTATCCAGGAAAGAAGAAGATTCCGAGAGATAGTTCACCGTATCAAACACCACTAGCGCACGGGTGGTTCGCACCTTCCTCTCATATGGATACACCAATATACAACATGGGTTACGTCACAGTTTGATATTAATTTCAGGTTGATTCACATTTTTCAGGATGAGTTTGCTGATTGTTTATTCAGGATGATTCGATCAGGCCGCTGATCAATCAGCTGGATTGATTTGATTTGGTTCTATTCAAGTTCTGCGCCACAATAACAATAACAAAATCCGTAGTTGGCATAGTCCATAGTCCAATGAGTAGAGGATGCCATAATATATATTCAACATATTCAAATTTTTCTTAGACATGCGAAATACCGTTGAAATGTAGAATTTTTGTATATCAAATGTATTTTTCACCCTTTTAATGAATGCACATGTAACATGGACAATTGTAATAAAAGAATAAAGTCAATTTGCAGCCTCCCACATGAAGTTTTCAAGAAGTATTATAGGCGTGACAAATGTGAAAAATGTGAAAGAGGAAAGATTGTGGGAACAACACCAGGCAAATATCAGTAGAAATGGAAGAAGAGAGTGAAGAAAGGGAGAAGGGGATGAAAATGAGGCAGATGATACTACAGAATTGGCCAGTCGGTATCATTAAAGAGGCTCTAGATAAATGGTGTTTAAAACCCCCCAACCTGACCAGTTGGAACCGAGCAATCGATATGTATTTATTGTGAAATTGGTGAAAAATAACATGAACAGAAAATCGAAACAGTAATGTATAATCGAATACTTCCAATCAAGCATTTTTCTTCCATTCGATATTTTGGATACGATATTTTCAATCGATTCGATATCGATTGAAAATTGAAAATTCCGATACATGTCGAACGATATTCGATATTGAACTTTCGAACTTTCATATCAAACGGCAACTCTGGTCATCGTTATGTCGATGAAGTTATCATTTTAATATCTTCAATTTTTACTAAGAGTTGTGACATCGTCATATTGGTCATATTTGTCAAATCGATTTTGTTGTGCTCCAAACGGTTCTACCTTTCATCAATTGTTTTGATTGAAACAATGAATTTGTATCAAGTTCCGAAGTTATTTTTAAAAAAAATGGTGTTCTGTCCGGAAGGTTTTATATATACTTTGTGATGCTCATGGCAGTAACTGTGAAGTAATGACATTGTGTCAAACTCTGATATTATTAATAATTATGGAAGTATGTTTCTTGTTTCAAATGGTAGGAATGTGACTCATCAGAATCAATTTCATACTTGGTGTTTGAGATGGTAACTTTCAGAATTTTTTTTTTTGTTTCAACTTCTATACTATGCTATGAGTAAAATTAATATAGAATTCCTCTCTCCATATAGTGTGTGTTTAGATAAATATATATATATATATATATATATATATATATATATATATATATATATATATAAATATATATATATATATATATATATATGTATATATATATATATATATATATATATATATATATATATATATATATATATATATATATATACACATATATATATATATATAAATATATATATACATTCAAATGGTTGACTGTGAGAAACGTCATGATCTACAATTATGATTAGATCATAATAAAATCAAAATCAAATTCAAATCAAATTCCTAGTTCGTAATAAGCAACGGTTTCAAGATTGCATTTTCGGATGGATAATTTTCAAGCGAGAGTGTTTTCAAAATGAAAACATTCTGTATAGAGGCTGTTTGTTTTAAATTGAAAAAGATATGTCAGTGAAAAATGACGATACAATATACACAGCCTGTATTGTTTACTCAAAGATGTATGGATCAAATTTTCTGTTCTTACTTGTTAATCAACATTTTTTGTGAGTATATGAAATCAATATCACTGTCATCGATGGTAACAATTGATTAGAACCTATGATAGGAATATATATATATATATATATATATATATATATATATATATATATATATATATATATATATATATATATATATATATATATCAATATAGTAGCCGAGTGAATTTCAATATCATTTTTGTTGATGCTGATGATAATAGCTAGGGATTTAAATCTCTTGATAAAAGTATATACGAGTGAGATATATTCTAGAGGAGTTTAACCTAGAAAAATATCAGATGGCAGAATACAGATACAAAACTTTTGTCTTGACATTTGTTACCGTGTTTTCTCCCAACTCGGTTCGAAAGATACATCACCACACTGGAGTAATGTGTGAAGTGTACACAACCCCCCCCCCTGCAACACACCCACCGCAGACTTTATCTCCTGTTATCATCACACCCCCGCTCAACCGCCGGCTCAACCGCACGGCTCAACCGAGCGTGGAGTGAAGGTAGAAATAGATTGCCTCGAGCGAAATATAACACGATTTGAGAGAATCTCGCAGGAATAAATACGTGCTCGATGTAGTTGTGAACTTCCCTTTATCAGGCACTTGAAGAAATTGTTTCTTCGATGTAGTTAGTGTCAATATTGTAGTAATGAAGCTGAAGAAAGTAATGAGAAGATTGTTTAGAGATAATATTATAGAAATGTAAAAATAGCGATGGCATGCAGTTATTTTTTGTATATATACAAACTAAACGTTCTGAATTGAACACCGTGGAAAAAATAGTTTCCATCTCGTTTTGGTGGGACTTGGAAAATTCAAAATTGGGGTGATTCGTTGTCGTTTCATCCAGGTTGAGATAACCCTGATTCGTCTCCATACGGTGAACCCTCAATATTGGATTAATTATTTCACTTCAAGTTTTCCATAGATGTAAATAAGAAGAAATTGGAAGCAACCAATTTATTATGAACTGATGATGTACTTCGAATGAGATTAGGACATATTTGACACATCAAAATTTGAACCTCTTCTGAAAAATATCCAAGTGAAATTACATGATACCCATATACTATTAGTCAGATAATTTTGAAAATTTGGAATAATCATTGTTCTGAAAACGAATCCGATTCAACGATCTTGAACTTTCAAATATAACATACTTCCATTTTCCTTGGACTCGACGAAAAAAATATATTTGAAATAATATAAGTTATTGAAAGTGATTGCGAGTTCTTTCACATGGAATTTTTTAGATCAAGTGTGGGATGAAACAACTGAATTTTTTTTTTATTGGGTTTTAACGACGCACTGTAATGATTACTAAGATCTATTGGCGTCGGATGAATGATTAATGAGATGATGGGATGATAAGATGAAGGTTTTTATGGGTAGTGGGAAGGATAGTGGGAAGGAAGCGGTCGTGGCCTATATTGTAGGAACCATCCCGGCATTAGCCTAGACTACAGAGGGAAACCACGAAAAACCCCTGTAAAGATGGACGGTGGCGGGGATCGAACCGGGTCCGATATGTCCCTTCACCTCCCGGATCACGAAGCAAGTGAGCTAACCACTCAGCTACTGTGCCGGTAAACAACTGAATTATAACATCAGAATGAATTCAGTATATTTTTATATTCATCATACTTCATCTTACTGTGTAAGTTATCAAAAGTATTCAAGTAGATGCTGGCGAAAGCCGATTGCGGGAAACTTAGCTCAAGGAATCGGTTGAAAAAGTTCTGACCAGATAAACATTTTGATCGAGTGGAAATAATAGTTGATCACAATACATTTCCCATATTTTCCACTCATGAGTATTGCCGCAATCCTACTCGACATTTCATCTTCATTTTTCGCGGGAGCAAAAAGCGCAGACACAACCCTCCCATTTCACCCTTTCCACTATACACGAAACATCACAATACCAGTAAAACCATATTTATCCTTCGTCCTGTCATATCCGTCATATTATTCATCATTTTATCGATACGAAATATAACTTGAACCGTCGTAAAACTAGACGACTCCTGCATACAATGTTTCATGATTCGCGTTATGTATATTGCCTATAAGATCGGAGATATGTTGGCGGATTGCATGTGCCTCGGGATACTTCAAACCGATAGCTTATTACGGTCAACCTCCGAAATAGCAGTCACCATATATTATTGTGTCTATTCTACCTACCGCTCAGAAACACACACACACACACACACATATATATATATATATATATATATATATATATATATATTTATATATATATATATATATAAATATATATATATATATATATATATATATATATATATACATATATATATATATATATATACATATATATATATATATATATATATATATATATATATATATATATATATATATTCATATATATATATATATATATATATATATATATATATATGTATATATATATATAGGCCACTCTCAGTAGCTCGGTCAGCTGAGGCACCGCTTCAGAAACTGAAGTCACCGTTTGACCTGGGTTCGAGTCTCGTACAAGGCATGGGTTTTTGAATACGTCCTTTCATTACTCACCACTCCATAGTATCATAATCACCTGCTCATTCGTACCCCCGTATAACCTAGCTGTTGGTGGGGTCGTTAAGCAAAAAATAATCATCATCATGTATATATATATATATATATATATATATATATATATATATATATATATATATATATTATATATATATATATATATATATATATATATATATATATATATATATAACTTGTTATTGGGTTCATCAACCTACTGTACTTACTGATGACAACGATCTATTATTAATTCATCTATTATTTAAACGAATCTATTATTGAACGATCTATATTATAATCAGAGTCATTAAGTACGGTTCTACCTTCGCTACTCCATCGACTCTGGTATTCTACACACCTTGAAGAATGTAAAGAATATATATGATGGTTGATTGTTGGGCAAATATAGAATCTAGAAAGCACTGAATCTTCACAACTCAATTCTGCCATTATTTCTATATATTTGATGAATGAAAATAATTATTCGAATTATTTTCTACACAACGGCTTGTTCAAATTGAATACAAAATGGAGATGATGTGTATCTTTCATGTGTGTACACATTCAGATATCATTTTATTTTTTTGGAAGAGATTTTATTTTCAAATTTTCCTGCTCAATCTAATATCATCGAGTTTTTAGAAACTTTGAGAAATTATTTCTCAAAATTGGTTCAATCAATTCATTCCAAAAACCATACAGTCCTGAGTTCGATAATGTTTCGTATATGAGAAAAGTTTCATGGCCCGTGCAGTGCTTCAAAAAAAAAGCACACACAGAAAAAGCTCCATAAGAGACGGATGTAAGTCTTCGCATTTGGTAATACAATGACTTGATGGGATGATGGGATGTTATGTCATTTCACCGGGGAGACGTAGCACACGCGTTGTGAGATGAGCGAGATATCTGAATAAGTTGTAATCAAAGTCGTCAAAGTAGTTCTACCTTTGACTCTGGTATGATAGAAAAATCTACACACCTTGACGCATATAAAATATACCTCATTGGTTCATTGTTGTGTGAATATCGAATCTTCAAAGCAGTGAATCTTGGCTACATAATTCTGCTATTATTTCTATCTAATCGATGAATGAAAACTGTTGATCAAATTCATTTCTTCCAAATAAGTAGTCCAAATTGCACGTAATAATGTGTATCATTCATGTGTACACATTCAGAGAAAATCTCATTCTTATTCGGACAGATTTCAATTCTCAAATATATTTGACCCAGCCTGATCTTATGAGGATTTGAGAAACTTGGAGATGGTGTTTCTCAAAACTGGTTCGACCGATTCATCCCAAAACTATGCAGTTATGATTTGGATGAGTTTGCGTATGAAAAAAAAGTTTCATGTCAATCAGCCAAACCCTGCGATCTGTGCAGTGCCCACAAACAAACAGAAAAAACAAATGGTCAAAGCTTCATAACAGAAGGATGGAAGTCTTCGCATTTTCTCATCCAATTGGGTGTTTGTAGATAGTGTAAAGTACCTGTTCTGGACTGTTGTTATGGAACTATCCCGGTATTAACCTAACTGACAAGGCAAAAAAAAATGGAAAATATTATGATAAACTGTCAGGATTGTCGACCATAGCGTGAATTGAATCCTGGTGTCCTGAATGACAGTTTAGTGTGATTACCATATTTGAATGTGTAACTGTACATGTATCAGGTCAAAAATGGTATGGCGTGGCCTATAATATTCTTGAGATATTGAGATATTTTTATTTTTGGTTATAACATAATATATTGAAGATATTATTATCAAAAGGAATATTTCACCGAAAAAAATCACTACATGCAATTGAAATGAGATAAGCCGTGAATCACTCGATTGTTCATTACGGACATCATGAGCAAAAGCAACACATAATAACATAATAGCAGAATCATGTAGCCAAGATTCACTGCTTTAGAGATTCGATATTTACACAACAATGAACTCATGTTCTCACGTTCCTGCTTCGTTGTTGATGTATCCTCAGTTCAAGAATTTTTTCAATTTTGATTCTCGTAGCTTGAAAGTTAAAATGAAATCATGTTAACAACTCCACCTTTTCAATGTGTATTACGGTCGTATGCGTCGTCGTGTAGCAAATGGTAGAGGAAGTACCGACACCTACTTCATCATGGTAGCTAGCGCCTCCCGTGGGGCAAACTGGCATGAGATATGACTTGAGGGATGTTGCAGCTCCACGGTGGATCAGCTGATAAAATATAGATGCAATGTGTAAAAATGCGAGCGCGAGCGTTATAAGTTTGGGGTGTAGACGGTAGGCCGATATGTTCGGTGGGTTGGTATTCGTGGGGAGGAACAGAAGATTAATGACGCAGCCGATATAGCTTTTTCGCGAATCACAGTTGGTACGGGACTTTATTGTAAGAGCGTGGTGACGACACACATTTACAAACTGGAAAATATTATTTCAGCAGGATTTTTTTTGGCAAACTCAAGGCCTAATTGACGAATACTTCAATTAATTATTGATCAAAATGGGTCTTACAGTTGAGAAAGAGGAAATTTAAGTTGACAGAAGGTTCATTTGGATTGGCTGACATCGCAAACTCGAAACTGACGCAGATTATGCATAACTTATCCGAAAATCCTATTATTATTCATGTTTCATATCAAGATTTCGTCGATCTTTCTTGTCCTAAGAGCATAGATCCTAAGATTCATAGTTGACGTGGATAATCGTGAGGACATTTGACATTTCTGTAAACACATGGAGTCAGTTCTATATCCATCAGTCGGTGTGATGTGTTTCATATAGAATCCGATTGATAATGTGTGTTTTGTTCTTATGGGTTATCTTTTTGTGATTATATATATTTTCCACGAAAATTGTTACTGTTTCATAATATTACATTTATTCACCTCACACGATTGAAAGCATTATATTTTTCAGAGTTACGTTCTGTATGAAGATGTATGAAAAACGTGCTGAATTCTTGAAATTCTTAACAAATTATTCTTTTCGCAAATTTTCGAACCGTATATGTATTGATATGAACATAATTTATATAATAATCCATCCCGGTTCCAACTGAAACATTGAGTTAGAAAGTAGGTATTCTCGCCATCACTAGGGCCGCAGGACTCGTGGAAACTGGCATTTTCTCATCTCCTCATACTCCTCATCTCCCTTCACTTCTCCTTTTCCTTCTCCACCTTTCTTCTCCTTTTTCTTCTCATCTTCTCATTCCACTTCTGATTTTCATATAAACATACATATATATATATATATAAATATATATATATATATATATATATATATATATATATATATATATATATATATATATGTATATATATATATGAATGTATGTATATTTATATATATATATTTATATATATATATATATATATATATATATATATATATATATATATATATATAAATATATATACATATATATTCATATATGTATATATATATATATATATATATATATATATATATATATATATATATATATATGTATATATATACATACATATTATATATATATATATATATATATATATATATATATATATATATATATACATATTATATATATATATATATATATATATATATATATATATATATATATATGTATAGATATATATATATATATATATATATATATATATATATATATATATATATATATATATATATATATATATATATATATAAATATATATATGCATGGACGTTTATTATGATGAATCGTCACCAGAAGCCAATAACAAGAAAGTAGAAGTTGGAATGAGCTCTCACTTTTTTTACAGCCCACAGTTTCTTCTTCATGATGAAATGTGTTCTTGCCATAAGCCACAGTAATCTTTTCAATTGAGAGACAATATTCATTATATTTTCTCATCACAAACAGAAGTTTTCGCTTCCAATCTCCGTGGAAATGAATGAATAACTCGAATATTCGCGATAGAAAATGCACACATCGAACGAATCTTCGAATGCTCTTGATCTATTGTTTTCTGCTGATACGACTGAATCTCACAATCGTCCCAGGTGAGGCTAACTATTCACATCTCTCGTGTCTGCACTTGAACAATACACTTTGATACTTTGTTATTCGGGAATGTTACTAATTGCAACACTTGAAAATATTAGCGAGTTTCATACATTTCCTAGCCGAAGCATAATTCGAGAAAAATATATCAAAATTGAAGCCCGACGCAGAAAATGTATGTGTCTCTCATGAGATTAGTAGAAATTAATGTTGAGAGACATGAGGTACACATGAATTCATGAATAGTTGCATGCAATCATTCGAACTTGCTTCCAACTTTTCGAAAAAAAAAACTTTTCGAACTTCGCAATTGTCATCTAAATTTATCTCAATAATAATCCAATTTCAATCAATAGTGAATGTTGAAATGTATTTCTCAGAAATAACGAAGTCATTTCAAATGATTGAATCAGTTGATAAAACGATTGAATAATCATATAAATTGGTGTATCTACACAGAAGTAGATTGAGGCAATTGAACAGACGGATACAATTCAAAGCCATGAATATCTCAATTGTTATTAGGCTGATTTATTGTGTTATTCATCAGATAGACCGTTACCATCCTCCACAGCTGATCAAAGAATCACACACCATGGTAACGCGTCCCACGATGAGATCTTGTTTCCAGAAACACCCTATGAGTGTGGAATAACACATCGCCTGTTTTCCACGGTTTGAAGAAAATGTTTCTGCCTTGAAAAACTAAACCACCCCTCTCCTCCCTAAACCCCTCTCTCCCTTACCTATATGTAACCTGGAAGACTGTTGTATAGACCACCAACTTGCCACCTTTTACCGTGCAAACAACTTATACTCTCTGTGTGTGGTATAGCGAGTTATTCCCACAGGAATATTATATTTCTTGCCTGAGATCCGGGATAAAGCTTCCAGAGAGGTTCTGGGAAAGAATCTCTTGCATGACTGACTGCACATCGTAGGAAGGGAATAAAATTTCAGATTTTTCTATGGCATGATATTTGGGATTAAGCTTCAGTTGGCATTATTGTTTTTATTAAAAGCGTGTTTTTCTTTCTTCAAAAGGAAAAGTTATCAAAAGATCTGAGTTTATAACTTTCATATACGACGCACATATTTCTGTGTTGCGGATATTTCCTTGAGTCGGAAGAAATATGAATAATAAGAGGGAGTACTTGAAACTAAAGTCTCAAGTCAACGTACATATACATGAAGACTGAGTCATCTTCCAGCCACGATCAAATCTGGATCGACTCGCTTATCAAATATATGAACTACAACGAATGAACGTTACAGATATTTCTGAATCGCGTCAATTATCGTATCGCCAACTTGTATTTTCTTGATATAAAGAAGCTCTGATATTATCACAAGTTAATCACAATTATCAAAAACAATATATTCATCACTTATTAATTTGTCACTTCTTGAAAGTTTTATTAATTTTTCAGAGTATTCAGTCTCGAGGCTTTTATACATATCAACATAGCAACAAATTTCATTTCCGTATATCAATCCTCAATTCGAAAAGCTGACTGTTCGTCTTACAAAACTGAACGTGTTCGCGTTAATATTGTTCAAATTTGGTTGAATATCAGTTTGTATTCATCATACTGTCCTAATAAAACGTATTGATCATTGAAAATATCTTTATTAAAGCAGAATTATAGAAAATTATATCATCAGGATCAATTGTTACTCCATTGATCACTCTGCTAGCATCGGCTAGAGCAGACATCAGCCCATATCATCAAACCCGGCACCTCCATTAGTTTGTCATTAAAGGCCACTAATGCAGTTCCTTGCAATGTATCCAAAGACTCTTTCAATTCATGCATCTGATCTTTTTCAACTTTTTAAAATTGTTTAGAAACATTTTCGTTACTACTGATCGAAGTGGAATCGAGGTGAAAGAGTTTCTAGCTGTCTCCCACGGTTTTCACTATTATTTCAGAATGTCTGATAATCACTTCAAATAGGCTTTACTCTTCGCAGACTCACTGTTGATTGAATATTCACGATTAGGTGTGATTTTCTAGTCTGAATCTGAACTTTAAATGACAGTTATAGCAATGCAATTCTGAAGTCTCTTTTGTTGGTGAACAATTAGTAATACTTGCATTACAACACTTATTACCTAATGTAAGCCTATACAGTGTCGTGTAGGCAAATTATCACGTAACGAATTGATGAGACGAATTAGAGTCTCATGCAGTAGTCAGCCCAGGTTCGATTCCTGACATGATCAACCACCCTGGCAGATGATTTTGTAGTTCTCTTCTGTGTTCAAAATGGATACTTGCGATGGTTCCTTAATGACCAGCTGATATATATATATATATATATATATATATATATATATATATATATATATATATATATATATATGTATATATATATATATATATTTCTTGGGTTAACTGCGTTTGCTCCTTTGGGAGAAAATGCGGTCCCATCTGGGACCTTGTCTTCTTTCCAACATTTCGGCAATATGTAACCTGTCACCTTCAGATATTTTTCCGTATATATATATATATATATATATATATATATTTATATATATATATATATATATATGTATATATATATATATATATATATATATATATATATATATATATATATATTTATTATTATATATATATATATATATATATATATATATATATATATATATATATATATGAATATATGTATATATATATATATATATATATATATATATATATATATATTATATATATATATATATATATATATATATAATATATATATATATATATATATATATATATATATATATATATATGTGTATGTGTGTGTATATGCGTGTGTATCTGCATCAAGAATTTCCACCATATTCAAATCTATCACTGGACAGTACCATACCATTTATAACAATCAATTGTATCACAATATATTCGTCCAAAAGTCTCACAATGGGTCATTGTCTACGCTAAACCGTATAACGACAGTTGAGTCACAGTGATTGTTCGAATAAATCCGAGCCCATTTCACCGTGACTGCGACGAGGGCTCATCGAGCGTCGATGTGATGTCACCAAGCGATGTGTTTCCCGAACAAGGAATGTATTTATTTCATCCTGTTGGGTTTTGAGGAAGACTGATCGGCAACTGTCAGTGCGATTAATCGATGAAATGTCTCTCGATTAAATAAATGTTTGGAAGAGTGGTTAGTCTATCAATCGTATACAGCTCCACCCCGCGAATGTCACTGTCAATCATTTCTGATATCGAAAAATCACACACAGAAAAATATGTGTACAATTCAATTTGGAATGACTTTTATGAATCTTACAAAAGTTATATTTTATGCGAGACACTTGAAATGTGTGGTTTATCATCAAGTCTCGTAGCAGGTTTTCACTCAAGCTCTATAGAAAGTTTTCTGAGTTTCTGAATCTTAAAGTTGAAGGATTGATTCTCGAAGTTGACTACCAAAAATAGATAACTGAAATCTTAATGGTTCCTTAGCTTTTTCTACTGAAACCAAGATCCTTTTGATAGCTCATCCGGATTAAAATTTCAATGCAATTGTTACTTTTCATCGTAGTCTATTCAATGAGTACAATTACAATTCAGTTTTAGTTATACCATAGTTATATAAAGAATACTCACGTAGTTGTGAAGTAGTACGTTTCACACTGCTCGATGTTTTCAAGGAGCACGAATATTTCCTAGAAATTGTAATTCTAGGAAATTCGCAGACTCTAAATTGAAAGTCACATTTAATTAGAATGTCTTGGCTGAGTTCTTTTTATCTTTACAACTGAAAAATAGAAGAATGAGTTTTAAACAAGATTTAATTTAAAGTCAAACGAAATAAAGGAAATTCACCATATTATTTTTCTCTTTTGATGCGGCACTAATACATATAGACATTTCAACCTCAAACGCACAAACATCTTAGAGATCTTTAGAGCCGGCTCACTCGATTTTCATAACAAAACTAGATTCATATTTGATTTATTTTGTTTAGGAGTGAATTGAATTAGAGAATATCTATTGTACTTTTGAATTAATTAATTAAACGTATAGCAACGAGATTTGTGATTGTTAAATCGAAGTCAGCTGTTTAAGAGTGACTAATGTTCAGTAATAATCAGAAATGCCAAAACAACAAACTCCAAATCAGTCATGATTAATCTTGGACCATTTTATTATTCGGTAATTACAGAATTAAATTAGAACCAACATATTGAAACAACAAACTCAATTAAATCATTCTTAATTATTGTACGTTTCACACGTGAAATAAGTAGATATGTGATTGGTTCTACCGGCGTTTTCGAGTGAAGGAGTGCGATATGCGACCTCTCTCGTCGACTACACTGTCAATACTACCCTCCGTCGCCGAGCTCTACGCTTCATCCCCAACCCTTCACGCAGTATCCCCTCCTCACACACCCACCCCCTCACCATAGCTGATCGATGCTGGGGTTTTACTGCGCGCTCATACACGCACCTTGATATGCGGTATAGGTGAGGTGACCAGATCTGGAGGATCGGGTTCGAAACCTGGTTTTTAATAATCTTAAGATTCTCCGATGGTTTATATTTGCTGAAGACACCACCGAAGGCTGGTTATTCAGAAAGAGGAATAGAGGAATGATGAATCTAATGTAGAAGAAATGTTAACCTGAACTCAGGCTTTAATTACTGGGGACTCGAACTCACACTCGACTTCACAAATATTTTCAAATCAATGCCACGATTGACTGGGCGGGCTATGGAGCTACTTCAAAGAAAACATTTCAGTTTGGCACAGATGAGATTCTGCTAATATTGTTCAATGTATTCCGTTCATGTAGGCCTTGTGCAGGTCTTCTTCCCACGTCTCAATATAGCGATGTGTTGGGCTGATGTATCAGATTCATATATATATATATATATATATATATATATATATATATATATATATATATATATATATATATATATATATATATATATATATATATATATATATATATATATATATATATATATATATATATATATATATATATATATATATATATATATATGAATTCTTCAAATTTAATCTTCAAACTTATTACACAGTGACATGAAAGTTCTGATTTCAAGTCTCAAATTCGGCACATATTCATAACTTGACAACATCGCTCGACTATCTTGGATCAAGTGACCGAAAAAACGTTCGACTAATATTATAGTAAATTATAGTATAATTTGCCAATGGTGATCAGATTGTTTGCCGTACTTTCACCAATGACCCCACCAACAGTTTGGTTGTTTGTGGGTACAAAATATGAGTAGATAGTATATGTGTATATTTTTTACAAACACTAATGTCCTATAAGGAACTCGAACTCACGTCATACTTAAAGTCAGTTTCTGAAGAAGTGTATCAGCAAATGAGCTATGGAAGGCGTTTTCAACAATATCAACAGATATTATCATTAGATGGGAGGAGCTTAATTTTAATGTACTTGTAAAACGTTAGATGTGAAAATGAATTTTCATCGAAGTTATTTATGGAACTTAACATGCACATATGTGCATTATTAAAGTTCTACTCGATACTATATAGTTTTTCAAACCTCCTCAAAACCACTTCAAATCACTTTCATAGGGATTGTTCTGAAACTTTGAAGACCCTCATGAGAATAATTAATAGGGGAGAATTCGGGAAAAAAAATGTCTCAGAATAATTTGAAATTTTCACGTAATTCAACCACACCAATGATACAAATTATTCAAACCATGTGCATCGTTTGAGCCATTTCATGGATGAGAGTTATCATGTACTTTTTTAAACATGAATTAGAGCTATTGGGATAACTATTGATTGGATTGACAAGTGAAGTCAATCAGATCGTGGAAGGATTCAAATAATCGATGAGTAGATCAGGAATTGTGAGTTGATAGATTCAGAACCAAGGTTTGTATACATATAGCTTCACAACACATTTTCTATAAAATTGTGCACAACTTACAACGTATACTGCGTTTTCTCAGTTATATGTGAATAAACCTATTGCAATTTGAAAATTAAATGTACCAAATTTAGTAAGCCTCGTTCAGAAAGGTTATGAAACTGAATGGCACTAGTAACCATGATGATAAGAACACTTAACGGCTGGGTAGAGCTACTTCCAATTGGTAATTCGACCATCAAGTAGTGGGTTGACCAGCAATCAGATATTTTGATTCTCTAGAAGGAAAACATCATTTATCGCTATAGTAAAAGAAGATGATCACGTCAAAAAATCACCGATGGTGACATGAAGTAAAATTAACGACCTGATTCTCATGAGTTATGTGTCAATGGTTTTGTTGCAGTATTTATTTACAGCTGATATGTTTGAGAAACTATAGAAAATTCATCTGCATCATCATAAATTCGTTGGTGCTATTTTTATATAATCCTGAGAGCTTCGTTTCCCTCGAAGCTTTCTTCCGCTGGATTCTTATCTACGTTAAAATATGCATGTGTGCACAGTTCTCAAAAATAGTTTCAAACATTGAAAAGAGAAATATATATGTATATATATATATATATATATATATATATATATATATATATATATATATATATAAATATATATATATATATATATATGTATATATATATATATATATATATATATATATATATATATATATATATATATATATATATATATGTATATATATATATATATATATATATATATATATATATATACATATATATATATATATATATATATATATATATATATATATATATACATATATATATATATATATATATATATATATATATACATATATATATATATATATATATATATATATATATATATATATATATATATATATATATATATATATATATATATATATATATATTTATTCAGAGAGAGAGAGTAAAACGGAGAGAGAGAGAGAGGAACAGAGGTAGAGAGAGAGAGAAAAATTGAAGGTCATATATTATTCCTCCGTCACATTTCAGTGACACATCTTTTTCACATTTCTCTCGTTTTCTCGAATCTTTATGAAAAGTCAAGTCGAGAAAGACATCTTTATTTCTGATGACAATATCTACCATATGTCAATCACTAGTGTCTGTTGCATATGTTGCCACGAAGCATCTGTGACGCAAGTGACGTCTTCATTATCTATAAAATACACAGTTTATTGACCAATAGTATGGAATGAATCGGGATAAATTTCCATGGCGCACATAATGATCAAAAATATGTTGAAGATGGAGTATTTTTCAGGAATTTTCTGTAACTTCAACCGAAAGAGAGGCAAATTGAAACGATTGAGAATCATATTGCATATCCACATCGATTGTTGATATAACTGTATAATATCGATATGTACCTCTTCCAGCCCATGTATTCAATCTACTTCCTGTGGTCTCGATTTATAGATTCATAGGACTACATTCAAATCGAATTTATGTTCGATTTTGATCTTTGAAATAACAATCATGTATATATATATATATATATATATATATATATATGTATATATATATATATATATATATATATATATATATATATATATATATATATATATATAGATATATGTATATATATATATATATATATTTGTACTGTATATATATATATATATATATATATATATATATATATATATATATATATATATATATATATATATACAGTACACATATATATACATATATATATATATATATATATATATATATATATATATATATATATATATACATATATATATACGGGCTCATGCATGTATATAAAATTTTATCTTTGATCGAACAAATTCAATCACAATGACATTATTGAAATTTCCAAATTAAATTTGTTAAACTGACCATAATCCAATTGAAAATATCTCTCGGAACATTCATTCATTGGAATATCAAATTTTCCAGCTGACTGTATCACATTAAAAAATGTTCTCACAATATCATAATGTGAATGTTATTCATTGAAGAGGAAGTACACATTCAGCAAATGATTTTGTGATTCGAAATTTCGAAATCATGAAAGCTACAAATATTTCTCCCATTCATAAATACAATTCTCATATTCATTTCCAGATTTTTTTTTTCGTTTTGCTATTTCCACACCAGGAAAAATCTTCTCTATGAAACCAATCAAATATTCAGCGATACTCATTTCACTTGATTTCCATAGAACTTCCAACATATAAACATTATAATTCTATCTGATGAAAGAGAGAATTATCGTACACAAAATGAAATGACTTCATATTTGATCCAATTAGTTTCATATTTTTCAGAATGAGTAGCATACTACTGAATGGCTACGAACCTCCGAGATGAACAGGACACTGGTGCAACGGTCTGGTTCTCACTATGCGGTATGGTGTGTTGAAATATAGTAGATCTCTCGTGTTGGAATTTTTATATCTCTGAGTTTTCAAACATTCAAGAGAAACTAAACCTTTTATTAAATCTATTCCTGCTTTTCTCCCCGTTCCCAAGTTGTTAGATTACCACTAACACACGTGATTCGACTTGAGGCTCATATTGTACTATGTCACACAAAAAAGTCTGATACAAACGTGATATTTATTATCAACGGTTCAAGATTAAGGTTCAATTCCAAACACGTCAAAAAGTTGCATGAAAAATGATTGCTTTTCAAGATGAAAAATGCTAGGTTTTTTGTTGTCTTTGTAGCTCACAATCTTTGGTAACTGTGTGTGTTCTCTCCGCTGACCAAAACACGCATTTATATCAAACTAAGTTAAGAAACGAACATTTTGATTGCTTTTGTTGGAAGGCTTAAACTTTTATAGCACCAGAGTTTATTTTGATGTTTTGGCGGAAGTTCAGAAGAAGAATAAATTTCCAAATTTTTTTTGCTCAAATAATTAATATGCCACGATATGTTCATTTACTAATCTTCCTGAGGAACACACATATATATAAAATCTTCATAACAGTTAAATATTTCAGTATTCATATCAAACGAATAGCAAAATGGCTTGGGAAGTCGGTGACGAAAAAATAATCTAGTGACGATCATCACAGCGGATAAGGCAATATCATCAATCTATGCAAACTATCATTCGGTTATTTTTTTCTTGTGATTGGATCCAGAAATCAGCTCTTCTCATCAGATTCATTGTTACCATGTCATCTAGAAAATAATACTCACTGTGAACTTGTACTCCTTTTTCCCTCGCATGCATTATTCGCGATTTTTATCCAATCATAAAAGAAAACTTGATTGCGTTTCTATTTTCATTTCTATATATTCAATGAAATGATTTAATTCTGAACTGATATCCATTGTGATGGAAATATGTAGCTGTTCATTGTAAATCCATAACATAATAACGCTGCATCAATTTCTTGATAGGCACAATTGTGTATAGTCCTACATGATATAGATGAATTTTCAAATCAATTTGGAGTTTGAAAAATCTATACTATGGTAAAATTATATCAAGGTATGCCTGAAGACTCACACATACCGTTTCAAACAATAATTTCAAAGTTATTTCATACGTTATTTCCAATTTTTCTGTCCTTCATTGTAATATAGGCCAATTACTGAATAAATCTATGAGCCTGAATGATATAGATGAAAGATTTACTTCTTATAATTTACTATTCACATATATCAGGTCAGACTGGAACGAATGATATCATGTCAATTATAACAAATTGATAAAAAGTCGGAAAATATTCACAATATGCATTTTTTGTCCTTACATCTGCTCTCCCAATTAATTCTAAAAAGTCACTATATATTTTAAAAGTCCTCCGTTGACGTCTCTATACCATTTCTCATTTTACGACATCTATAACACGCCTATATCTGTGTGAAACCATACCAATATCCTTTCATGGCTTTCCGTTCTGTTAAAATGCATAAATTTGTTTCTCATTTCCAGCAAAATGTAGATTAATGAATCCCTTCGCGCCCTCCTCCCCACCCGCTTCCCCTCCCATCACTTCACTACACTTGCAAATCGTGTATCACAATATTGTAAACCTATGACATATCCCTTGGACCGAATAAATCATACATTTTATTATCTTCACTCGGGTGAAAAAAACAGCTTTCATAATTAGAATGAAAAAAAAAGATTTTTTATTGAAATTGAGTTTCCCGAGTTACCGTTCCGCTCTGCCTGCTGGATTTAATATTGCTTACTAATGTTCATCCGAACGATTTCAGCATTCTTGCAGATTTCACGTGTTCTGAGTTCGCAATGTGGACCAACGGTACGCTAAAGCTGACGTTTGCTGAGCACATTTTTATAATGAAGAAAGTTAATTTTTGGAATTGACAGAAATGTTCAATCGATGTAACGGAGTGAAAGAATTCAAACTTATTGAAAGTATTGAATGAATGGAATAATAGAGGTCAAAGAGATTTCGAAACTCACACGTTCCAGTATATTTGATCGAGATTATCCACTTTCGAGAGATGTTCTTGATATATGGAATTCTGACAAACTTGAAAACATTTCAATTGAAATGAAAGAAGATATACGAGCAAATGGATGTATTTTGTTTCCTATGGAAGAGTTGACCATGGTGAGAACCAAAACGCCCCTGATGAATTTCTATGTAGTATACATTACATTGCCAGCCTGAAAATGTGATCAGGCATACTTTTTAATGAACACCAATTAGTCCTGATGTAAGGGTATATTATGGATGATATATTCCAATATGGTACAGAGTTGATTAATTAAGAATTGAGTCACTCTGTCAGAAATGAGAATTTTCCTCACAACAGTGGTGAAAATTATACAGACCATACAGATCATGACATTGAGATGTCAGATTGAAACGCCATTGAAAAAAAAAGAAATGACGTATTCATCCTGCATTTGTTATCATCACATTTTTTCTGATTTGCTCTAAATTACCGGATACGATAAAATGTCGACAAAATTATGTTCCATGGTAAGTTAAAACCATCGTTAAATGGAAAGGTGTCACTCAGCACAATACAATTACTATAACCATGCATAAACCAGCTCGTTAACGTAGCCGTAATATTGTATTTGCTACCAACTGTACAGACGAAAACGTCCGAGGTTTTTGCTCCAATAAACGGGCGTGCAAAACTTAAGTCATTTCGCACAAAAGTAACACGGGCACACAAAGTTTCCTTATTCCTTGTAAAGTTGGCAGTACGCCAGTTTCTCGCTATTTACTAACGATGTTATTAATCGGTCAGTTATCCAGTAATTAAAACTTGCTCTAATCCCCTCTCCCCACCCCTCACCGTCGGAAGAAATAAATGCAGGACGATTTATAACCGTTCATTTTATTCCTACTCTGTAATCGTTTTCAGCTAAATCCAGGTTCAAAACCGTATGAGAGTTATTGAATATCGCTGGTGTTACTCTGTAATTCGAATCCTGGCGGATCGACATTCCAAATCGTTCGTGGTAATGAATAGAGTAGACAGTCGTTCGGTGAGGTCAAAGCTCGTGGACAGAATGGTTCTTATAGCACGAAACGTTACTCTTAATGTCCCATAGCATGGGTAATGATTACTGCCAGGGGATCATTAATGTTCAAGTTGAGTTTAGTTTTAAATTAAAGTGAAACGAAATCTTGTAATTCCTTGGAGGGTTGACGTAAGTTGCTATTTATTATACGAACGGTCATATAAGGAGACACCAAATCATTTTCAGCTTTATGTAATTCAATCGGGGTTTTCCGAGGTTTGAATATATATTTGTATCCATTAATATTAGATTATTAGGTTAACGACATATTGTATTGACAACATAGATCCATGGTGTAGGTGAATGATGAATGGGAAACCAAGAACATTAGGTGTTTTGTAGATTAAGATCGAACGAAACCACTGTTGTCTGTTTTCACCATAGGAACCATACCAGTATTCACCATCATTATTATCTCACTATTTTAGAAGTGGGATAAAATCACCCTTGAGGTGCTCCGTCCAAACGAGCATATCTTTCATCCACAGACATAATTGGGGAACGGAAACAATTATACTGTATATTCGATTTACTTGTATTTCGATGTTGATGGAAAAAGTTTCAAGGAGGAAAGGTCAACCATGACGAGAATCGAACTCAATCCTGATTTCATGAACGGTGGTTTAGCATTCTATAGCCACTGTTACACCAATCTCAGTGGTAAGAAATTGTAGTGAAAATGGGCAAACCCAGCATATGCGTTGTAAGATGAGCTAGATATATATGTATGAAATGTGATTGAAAGCTATGCATCGAATAAATTGAAATATATCAAATGAATGATATGCAAACCTTGATTTTGAGGCCATTGAATCACTGCCAATTCGTTATGAAGCTCTCGATGATTTTAGGCGTACCTATTGATGATTTTGATCGTTACGCATCACTGATTACTTTTAGCTCGTGATCATGCATTTTATCAGAGTTTTGACCGGTAGTGTGAAGTCCAACCAGAGACGATAAAGTAGTTCTACATCCTCTACACTCTAGTTATTCTACTTCATTGACTCGGATACAATTGAACCAATAATTATTGGTCAAATGATCCATTTCAATAAGATCCAACTGGTGGTCACTATAGTGAATTTTGTTGATTTTTTTAAAAAAATACATAACTTTAGAATTTAGAAATTATGATTCAGAATTCATGATACTGGGGGACTTGATTGATAACATTGATTTGAATTACATATATTTTTTCTTCACAGTGGATGATGCGATTCATCCTCACATTTTATATGTGTAGGTCATATCATTTTTGTGTTCAAATTCGGTACAAATTGACGTTGTTCAGAGATTTGTTGATTCTCCAATATTCTCCTTTTGGTTATTCTAGTCATTTTTCAAAACTTCGGAATAGTTCTTCCGAAAGTGGCTCAATCAATATGCTCAAAATTATGCACACTTCCATGCTAGATAATGACATACATACATGACAAATGTTGTCACAATTTTTACTTTCTACTGATATCTTATTCGCGAAAAAAGCGTTTCAATCAAGTTATCTAGAGGTGAGTTTTTGCTTTCGCTTATACATGAACAGAACACTTTGAAACTATAATATCAACTACTCCACTGTTGTCCACAAAACATGATTATTTTTTGTTCATACTACCCTTTGTTCGTCACCATTTCTCTCCCTATACAAACCTCTGCCGGAATGACGTCATAGTCACGCTAATTGGAACGTGAACTACCTTTTGATGACGTCATGGTGTATATTGTTCTTTCTCTGAACTCTTGAGAGTAGATTATCATTGCTATGAAAACACTCTGTACAAATAACGTATGTTGACTCTGGACCGTTATCATACTTCCATCATACATTCATGGTAATAAAAAAAATGGGCATCTTTGCCATCTTTGATCTTTGCGTTTCGTTGTGGTGTGGTTATGATATTGAAACAAATGATAATCCAACCGCATAGTGTATATGTGCTGACTAGGCTGATTTTTAGATGTATCAATTCGAATATTGAATATTCCCCAATCATTCGACTTACAACATTCAAATTTCATGCAATTTTATTATTTGACATACAATTTACAATTTGAATTTCCAAGAGTTCAGCGAAGTGTGGGGAAGCCAAGAAAAAGATGGTGAGACAAACTTATTTAGTCCAGTCAATGAACAAGCTGAAGGCTTAGGAAGGAAGGAAGGAAGAAGAAGAACAGACAATCAAAATATACTCAGAGTAATTCAAAGAATCGGTTTTATTGTGGAGAGAAAAATTATTAATAGGATTATGCGGAATTAAATATGGGTAACGATTCTCATGTTTTTCGCAATAACACTCACTTTGAGAGAAGAAATTATTGATTCTCACCTGAATTGAGTTGAAATAGCAACTTGGTATTTTTTCAAGTATTGTAACTTCGACGAGAAAAATATGACATTGTTTCTAATCCAATTTGTATTCAAGAATATACTTGCTCAATAAATCTAGACTCAAATTTTTCCTATGGAGAATTCTTTGTAAAATTTGTTTTTTCTTCGACTCAGCTAACTAATCGATGAACTCACTTTGATGTTACTTCCACTTCAAATTGTTCAAATTAGCGGTAAAACTGGAATTACTCGCGTATGTACAAGCTAAGAAGACGTTGAAGATAATATATTAATTGGCAGTAATAACTTATTATTCATGTTTTAAAATTAAAACTTCATTTCAGGCCCAATCGCTTCGAGCACACTTGATAGAGATGAGTTACTGACTTTGAAAGGATAGCCATCTCAAGAAATATTCTAAAAAAATCACTGGAATAATTTTTAATTATTACTGAACTCTGGGACGATATTGTAGGACCCATATATTTTTTGAAAGTTGATGAGCTCGGCCAATTCAGTGAAAATAATAATTTTGGCATCTTCATGATCATAATAATTATAATAGAAAGTCTTCCTACACCATGTGTAACAACAACGTCAAAACAGTCAAACAATCGAGGTTCAGTCAGCTGACCGTTCTTCCAACTAACCTTACCTATGAGAAAGTGAACAATTTTGATGAAAATATCACCCCATTAAACATGTTAAATGACACTAATTAGAGTTGTCTAGTAGAAACTTGATATTCGTAAATTTTCTCTTCAAACAGTCTCAACATTCTCTTTGATTTCCATGTATATACGTTCATATTCTAATGAAGTAATGACCTTTTCACCACTTGATAAACTTCTGCGTCACCAACGACAGCATGACCATACTGATTGGAATATGAACTCTACTAGGCAACACGTCATCAACCGTATTGTCCACTTTGACGGCTCGTGAATGAAAGTCCCTCAGCTTTGAAATATTGTGTGTGATTATTAAAGAGCCAACGGTGAGGAAACACGGTCAAATGAATAGATACCTCGTCGCAATTCGTGAAGAAAGTTTGATTATGATTTTGTTGTGTGAAGAAAAGAGTTGGAACTTGCCAGAGATAGTGATTGGAAAAATGATACACTATGAAAAAATGTTGACTGCATGCGTTTGAATGAAGAGTGGAAAATGGTTGAAACTAATTCGAAGAAATTGTGAAACTTGGTTCTCATTCGACTTTTTTTTCGGTACTTTTTTCCGACATAATGGGGATTTTACAAATTTCAAACATTTGAAAGTGAAAATACCAGATGAATATTGTTGAAACAAGATACGCAATTGTTAAGTGAAGAACAAAAATGATTTGTTGGATTCAATTTATAGGCCTATGAATAGATAAGCAATCAATTACCTCTATCATAACGATTTCTATTTCTTCATACAACATTTTATCAAACATATCATTAAAAATTGATACACAAAATAACATAACCACACGTACATTGAATGATCCGAAACAAATATATCAATTATTCACACGGAAGTAATTATATGCATTTATAATGACAACAATATTGGTTTTCGTTAATTGAATGTTATGGAATAATGAAACCCAAATAAGCGGAAGCTTATATTGTATGT
The DNA here is from genome assembly GCA_964007535.1 of Brachyptera risi. Classification (NCBI taxonomy): domain Eukaryota; kingdom Metazoa; phylum Arthropoda; class Insecta; order Plecoptera; family Taeniopterygidae; genus Brachyptera; species Brachyptera risi. Next base: position 30,533,338 of record OZ023331.1, on the reverse strand, counting down.
GAGAGAGGATTTCAAATAAACATGCATGAGCTACAAATCAGTGACCTAGAATGGAGACACTTCTGTTGAATAATTGGGTGAGTGAAACGAAGACTCAATACTCGAATACTCAAAACAAATACTCGAAAAAAGGTTGATTTTTTTCGCGCTTCACATGTCAGAGGAGAGTAAGAATTCAGTTGAAACTTATCAAACACAGATGTCATCACCTAATTCGGTACTGTTTCGATTTGAGACACAATCGGCTGCTCCACATCTGAGAAAAAAGCATTCCACATTATTTTTAAACCTCATAACCCGGATGAAAAACATCTGAAAAACATTCCCTCGGTTGAATTTTAAAAAATCCGAAATTTTGATGCGATGATGATATACATCATTACAAAATTCAACATGAATCGAATAAGCCTTTTTAATGAAAAAAAATGGTAATATATTTTTTTAACATCAATTCAAAGTATTAGGTAACTCATGAGGAATTTGAGCAGAAGGTATACGACCAATCAAAATGTAAAACGATTTAAATGAGTAACTCATAACACGGAGAGGCAGTGGCATAGTTTTCTTGAACTCAAGGTTAGATTGAGATTGAATTAAGATTACATCAGATTCCATATAAATATGCCTACATCGCTCATTCATTACAACGCATATGTTGCGTTTTCCTGATAGAAATACAAAATAAATTAATAAATGAATGGAATCAAATGGATAAAATTCTTCTGAAAACCCGAATGAAAGTAGTACAACAACAATCAGAATTAATAAACATTACATAGCTAAATGCCAAATGCCTGAATGACAATCAAATATCACTGAATGGATAAGTGCATGGCAACTTATGAGAAAAAATATGAGAACTATGTATGCATATGATGACCTTCAACTTTCATGAATGAATGTGAATTCAATTGATACAAATCGAATCTCATTTACAATTCGCCTGAATTCACATAGTGACGATTTGGTCATTTCATTATCACTTCAAATTCACACACAAATTGAAACTTATGGAATATTAACTTATATTGAAACTTATAGTTTGTGAATCATGTAAATATTGGCATTTTTATATTTTGAGAGAAGTATTCCTGAAGAAGAATATCCATTTCTTGAATTTCTAGAAATGTTCATAGATAAGAATAAGACTTTTTCTACATCACTTCTCGCTTTTATCTGAGATGAATTGCCAAGATTGAGATCTGCTCTTCTACTTTGTGAACATCAAGTTTATGTATAATATAGTTTGTAGTGTTGGTATCAGAGCAGAAGAATGAAAACTTCACTCAAATTCGTGGAGCGAAAGTTTGAATGTTTCAATCATTCAAAAACCCAGTCTTGTTAAGAATAAACATTCGGATTCGTCTAGCTATTATATTGACTTGTATTTTATATTACTTATTTGCTCACAGAGGTCTTTCGAGTGGAAGTTGAATATGTATTTTACAGACAAGTTTTTAACTTTCAAAAGTTTTTTCGAGATTTTTGTTGAATAAAGTGAAAAATGTAATATAGCCAAAGTAATTTCATGTTCCGAGTTGAACTGTTCATTTGACTTGTCCAAAGTACGAAATAAATACATGTTCAGTTATAGTGATATATTCTTATATAATTCGATGAATAACTTATTCAATCAAAAAACCTCTCAAGTTGCCTCTCACTATAGAATGCCATTAGTGGAAAACAGATGAAAAATTTTGGTATAATAAATTTTGAAAAATATGATATAAATATTCAATTTCAATGAATCAATAAGCCCCCTAAGATTATTTGAGTGGTTTGCTTTGATTTTGAGTACAGATGTAGGAAGTCGAGAAAGACAGACAAACGTAAAAAAGGTGTCCAGGAGACGAAGAATCATGAGAAGTTTTTTAGGAGGTTGAGAAGGGGGAGAACTTCGTGCTGTTATCACCGAGTCGATTTTGATTTTTCCCAGTTGAACAATACTTGATTGTTGGAACGAGAATGATGAAAAGTTTTGAAAATTCAACATTTTTTTTTCAATATCGAATACTGTTCTACATTTCACAATAATACAGATATGATTCATTGACTTTTCGACGATGCATTTCTTTGCATCTCGAAAGTTCCTCAAGAAGAAAATAATAATCGTAAATCACAGGATACCCAAAACCTGTGAAATTCCAGTAGTAATTTGAGTGTCCTGTCATTAATTTTTATTGTTCGATTCTGATTCTAATAATTGATCGTAAAATTAGATGAGAAAGAGATATTAATTCAACAAATTATTATAGTTTAGTTGAATTGCGCTTCATCTGAATGACTGATTTACACTGCTTCAATAACTGAATGATTCAGCTTTAGCTACATGACGCTTGATTCATGTGATCAGGGAGATGAGGGGGATATCGGTACTTGGTTCCATCCCCGTCACCGACCATCTTTACAGAGATTTTTCTTGGTTTTCTATTGTAGTCCAGGCGTACAGTATATGCCACGACTACTCAAGTCCCACTGTCGTTCTCACAATCCACGATAGCTCCATCTTACCATCCAATATATCCAAGTCATCACTACTTAGCGTCGTAGTCATACGACATACCCTATATAAGTATGAACCACCTGTTTATGTTATTTCATTTAAAAAACTGCTAGTGCAATAGTGAAGTCATGTATAGGCAGGCCCAGCTTTATCGAAAGTGATTCTAGAGTTTAACTGGAGGATAAATTCAATCTTCCAGTTGAACTGTAGACATGGATTTTAGTCAGAACCTGGCAAACCAGAATATTTCTCAAAACATGAACGTTCATAAAATATCTAATAATCATTGCGCGGCCACGTTATGATATTGTTGAAACATTTTTGTCAGCCAACACACTGCGCGTGTGGATACAAGACTGGGTTACTTCTCACTGATATTGATGCGATCTAGCGGAGACTCGCGAAGCTGAGATATCCAAGTAGTTACCTACATTACCGAAAATAATTTTGGAACAATGTTCCTTGATTAAAACATTGATTCCTTGATTCCTTGATTTGAAAAAGACTTACCAACTGAACTCAACTTATAAACGGTTTCAAAAAACAATGGTTGTGAATTATGTATGTAAAGCTCGATTTAAAGTTCCAAATGCCTACGTGAATACTGTTTCCAACAATTTTTCAAAACGGCTCGTGAAGAGGATACTCCTGATGATCAGACAATCTGTAAAAAAAAAATATATACATATATGTAATCACTATGTATATGTATGAATATGTGTATGTATAGTTACTGATCAGAAATAGTGAGTTTGACTTCAGTTTTAAACCTGATGTAGCTTCAAGGTGAACAAATTGTGATATGATTGTGGTATAACAGATTTCTGATATAGAGCATTTGAAATGAATGTAGAATAATCAGTTATCATGTATTTCATTCCAGTATAGGTGATAAAAATGTTTGGTAACATTCACTCTGAAGAGAAAAGATTGATAAAATTGATATTGACTTTAATCCATGTTCTCACTCATCCACACGCATGTTAATTTTGTGATATGATTCAATTCTCAACAAATAAAACGTGGTATCATAATGTCACTCAAAGATTATGAGATTCAATTAGTATTACAATTGACTGTATACTCTTGAGTACTACAGATATTTGTATTGATATATAGGTATCATCATTATGACTTACCCTTCAAAGATGTTTCCAATGTTGACAATTCTGCCTGCAGCGCCTCTGTCGAGCGTATCCAGAGCCTTCATATCCTCATCACTTAGTATGAAGTCAAAAACCTGTCAACATCGTTTAATATCATGAATTTTTCAAGATATCGTATATTGCTAACATTTTGATGTTTATTCAGTGTTTATTTCATACTATTTTTCCCATTCAACTCTCCAGTTAGCTCCAGTAGAATCAAGTATCAATAGAACTGGAGATGTATGCGATATCAATTAGTACCAGAGAATACACTTTCAGCACACAAAATTATTAGTTATGTTATTCAAGTAATATCTACGCAAATTCCACTTAAAATGTTTCCAAAGACTTTGCCTGAAATTATTACCAGTTCTTTGTCTAGTTTAATTGCATTTAATGTCAGTGAATTTACCTCATCTCTAATTTCGATTGGACTTGATCGACAAATTCACATGACCACAAATGTACCGATGCATCCTTATATTGACGAATGAGTAGCTGACTAGAAACCCAACCAACTTCTAAATTATTCCAGGGGTATAAATGAGGGGGTGATGGATAAATGACTAGTACAAAACTCATGTGGGTGCTCCGGGACTCGAACTCACGCCCACAGTGCCGTGACCAACTGAGATGCTTAGTAGTATGCTTCAGTGTTATACATTTCATCAGTTTCCACTTCTGTCAAATCAGCTCACTATTGCTTACTTTGTATCATACTTCCATATTATATTATTATTATTAATTCATACTTTCATTTCATAATGAAGTGTAATTGTAAACTTTAAAGTACTTTATTCTTAATTTCCTCTATTCAAACACCATGAATTTTATAAATGATGTCTATCATATTCATTTCAACTTAATTGAATATCCCAATGTTTGTGTATATATAGCCATATAACACTCTGTCCACAAGGTAACCGCTTCGACAGCAGTATATACAATATACTAATCACTCTACTACATGATTGTTAACTATCCCAGTTTGGAAAAATGTGTAAGTTCGTGGAGCTTGAAACTAGTAGAGAGTAAATATTATATGAAGCCAACATGCTTGGTGACGCGGGGTCTGCGGGGTGCTAACGTGAGTAAAGTGCTCCGGTGATACGAGCCTGACTGGGAATATTTTGTTACACGTTATCTTAATGGTGGAGCCCCGAGTCAGACCAAATACATGACTTCATTCATTGATTTTTAGGACTGATGTCCAATTTTACTCAGAAATAAACTTCATGATAATCATCATATATCTCCACGTCCTTTCGTGTGACTTACACCCACGTTCTTGTATGTAGAATACAATGAGAATACAATGAAACGGTGCTGTACGGTGATCGCTGTGTAATCGCTATACTAGTCTACTTGCCTATCTACATCTTACTTGGTATTTCCCCCATGTCATTCAAGCTATTGCTGGCCTCACTACCTCTCAATGCTGCCCGTGCCAAGTTTTGCAGTTAACGTAGTCTATATATTAAAATGTCCATGGTCAGGTCAGGGTATGTCACCACCACTCTGGGGTAGACTTTCTCAGACTTGGTATCTGACAGTATTGGATCTACTTCTTCTCCCTCCTCTTCCTCTTCTCTATATCTTCTTCATCCAAGTTCTAAATCTTCTTCTATCCACAAATTCTCTCTCTCTCTCTCTCTCTCTCTCTCTCTCTCTCTCTCTCTCTCTCTCTCTCTCTCTCTTGCCATTACTTGATGTATTTTACTTTTCTTCTTCTATTTCCACTCCTCTGTCTTGCTCTCCACCTGCCATCTTATTTTGGTCTTACAACTTTTCTATCATCTCTCTCTCTCTCTCTCTCTCTCTCTCTCTCTCTTTCTCTCTCTCTCTCTCTCTCTCTCCCTCTCTCTCTCTCTCTAAAATAGCTCTTGGTAATCTCTTATTTTCCATTTCTTTGGCGTTGGTATCGTTCCATTTTGAGACATAATATCTCCACTCAATTTTCCTAGAGTTTTATTCCGTCGTTTGATGATGGTGAATATAGCTTGTCTATTAATTGACATTGGGTTCAAGCAAAGCACGTTAATGATAACAAAGATCTATTGGTGTCGGATGAATATCTGGTATATGATGGGATGAAGATATATAGGTTTCTTAGGTCATAGGAGGATAGTGAGAAGGACGTGGACGTGGCCCATATTGTAGAAGCCATTCCGGCATTAGCCTAGGCTACAGAGGAAATTAAGGAAAAATCTATGTACAACTGGACAGTAGCGGGGATAGAACCGAGGACTCTGTCCTCACCTCCCGGGTCACGTGGATCAAGTGCTTCAGCACTGAGCTGCCTGTGCAAGTGTGAATATATACATAGGGAGAATTAATATCCGGAACTGCCTCACAAAATGAAAAATGATTATTTGACCGTAAATGTAAACTTACGTCCAAGTTCTCCGTGAGTCGTTTTGCGTTGGTTGTCTTCGGGATGACTGCAATGCCACGCTGGATGATGCAACGCAACAGAACTTGAGCGGCGCTCTTATTGTGCTTGGTTGCTAGACGTAACACCTCTGGCTCTGTCATCGGACTCACGCTAGGTGTCAAGAAAACAGTATGTTATGTGCTCGTTAGACGTCCGGTTGACGGAAAAAGTTGTGCTGAGAATTTCCCGATCCCTTAACGGATTGACAGATTCAATCCAAGCCCAAAACCCATAGGTAATGTTGTGCTCCCCATTTCGAAAGTCGAAAAATAAGTTATGATATGAAATGAATTGTGCTGCATCGCGATTGATTTTCTGATCGAAGGAGTTACCAAGATTTGAATGTCTCTCAAATTTTCACGCTAACGGAAGAAAGTTCTTCACCACTGCCACTAGGAATCTCTCCTCTCCAATCACACCCCAAGTCGTTTCGCGGATGGGATCTATTTTAAATTTGTTCACAAGCTCTTATTTACCTTTTGTTTTTCGCAGTGGCGTATCCCGGGGAACCAAGAGGGCTGTAAGCACATACAGTGATGCCAAGTTTAGCACAGAATTCGACCAGCTCTTTCTGTTGTAAGGAGACATGCAGCTCGATCTGCAAGTTTGATGGTGGAATGCGAGCAGCGGCAATTATGCGACCAATTTGACGTGAATTGAAGTTTGATAATCCAATAGACTTCGTTGTACCGGCGTCGACTTGGTCTTCCATTGCCTGTTAAAGTGTTAATCACATACATATCATGTAATAACAGTCAAAAATCGGTAACAATCGCTTTTTCAGCTGAGTACAGCAATTATTGATGAGGAAGTAGCTCTAACTGGAAGTTGAACCCGGTTATCTCCATGGTTATCAATACTACTTGTTTTCATTTACTCTCAGATTCGACCATCTGGACTTGGTGAAAACAGGGCTTGGAAAAATCATATGGCCAACGTATGTAATTTTTATTCTGCAGCAGCTGCTTTCAATCACCTGGGAGGATTCATAGTTCATACTTACATACTATCACCATTGGCTGATTAAAAGTTAAATTTGATTACGGTCAAATATGACGAGAACTCGTTAAATCTTGCAATGTCTCGTCAAAAACAAATTTTAGTGAGACACGGTATTACGAAGTCTAGTTAGCCTCAATGATATTAGTAACCATGGTGATATCAAGCACTAACTGACAGTTTAAGTGGACCACGGCTTACGAAAAATGAAGATGTGTGTATTGGACTAATCATCAAATCAGGTAGAGAAAAAAGAATTGGCAACTAATCGGCAACAATTGGAGATATTCATTTAATCAAGTCTTTAATCATTATATAAACCGGACCATATAGTGAGAGGTTGTAACTAGTAATTCAATTCAATCATCTTTATTTTTGTATAGAACACACAAAAATTGCGAAATTGAGATTTACATTGATCAATTACTTGATCACTATGATTTCTGTTCTTCCATTCGATCATGTTATGTGATGAAAATTGATATTATACCAACCTTCCATAATGTAATCAAATCTGTGGAAAGATCCAAAAGTATTTTGCTGTCTGGACCTCGAACGAATGTGTTTCCTTCTCCTTCCTGCACTCCAACAGGATAATGTATCAGATAGAGATCGACATAAGTCAACTGCAGCGCCTCCAGAGACAGTTTCAAGTACTTTTCAACCAGCTCAGATCTGTTTGCCCATAGAGGCAACTGAAAAATGAAAAAATCAAGGTTGATCAGGATTTTCATTGATTTCAAAATATTTTTTTCTAATCATTCTGTTTATTTCAGTTAGATATTCTGTTGAGTCATATGTTGTTATTCATATGAATTCAGAACTATATTTTTAACTGTGCATATTTGAATCAGCAGATACATTTTGAAAAAATAAAGTATAGAAATAAAAGCACTTGTAGGGCCAATGATTTCAATACCTACAATGATACATTCCCAATGAAATGATGTAAATGATTAAAATGGTATATTTTATTCAAATTATTACATTATTACATTATTTATGTACATTATCATGATTTCATTCTGACAACTCAATCACTTTGTGAAGTGAAAAATATTGGAAAATCAAATACTTATACACATACAGGTAGAAATCTCTCCTAATTAAATCGTAATGAATATGTTCTCGCTATCATTATGAATAATAATGTACTCAATTCAGTGATTAGGCCTTTACTAATGTACCCACTGGGGAGGGCTACCAAGCAGACAGGCTACGAGATGAATGATCTTGGATTATGGCTGTATCTTACCGATGGATATGCAACAGCGTTCCAGAACAGCTGTGCAACCAGTCCTACATTAAAAATTTGAAATGTGCGATTACCGCGGTAAACATTGCATCCACTCACTCAAATATTGCACTACGCATCCAACATATAGTTGGGAAAATATATTTCAGAACGTTCTCATGTATGAAAACAGAAATAAAATTCACGAATTCACATAATTTTTTCGCGTATCATTTCTTTTGTCTATATTGAAGTCTAGTTCGTACTTCGTATAACATATTATCCTGCACAAATCGAAAGAAAACAGAACACCAATCGATCAAGGTACCGGTAATGATCACAATAATCTGATCCGTATCATTATTTGAACTTGATAAGTCATGCAAAACTGAATTAGATCCGACAGTTCCTCTCATGTTTCTTTGCTCTCAAGAGAGTTTGCATTACCTATTTTAACCTATTTTATCATAATATAAAGAAAGTGACCCAACTCGGGTCTTGAAAGTGAAATATTTCCGGAATCAGAACCTGAGTTCAGCGTTCCGATTACCTGTAGTGCAACTATCGCTTTTATATCGAACTATTTAGAACAACAATGATCAACAATGCCATACACGGCCCAGAAGATTACGAGAATTATAGATTTTGTCAGTTCAACAATGTCACCGGTACAGTAGCCACTCTTATTTACATCAAGTTCACAAGGAAGTCCGCTAAATCGTGATAGGCAATCGGGACAATTGGCTCTGAAATTACCGCAAGAAACCACAATTGCCTTCCATGTTATCAGTATGAGAGTTGAGTCACTTTATTTATATAATAATGATGAAATAGGTTGGTATCACTACATCGTCGATGAGTTGCGAATCCATATAGCTGTGATCCAAGATATGAAGGACAGACAAAGCCAGAGAGTGCTGGAATGATGACTTGCTATAAATACTAGTTCTTACTTGTCCAATGTTAACCTTCCTATACTCATCTTAACACTCGATTATGATTCGATTTTAATTATCAACAATACAAGAAGTTCATCTTACTTTGGTCACAATGTAAAGGTCTTCTCTCTTGATTTTATCCGAATCGAACCATCTCTTGAGAACTTTGCCGATTGCAGCTTCATTCTTGTAAGCAAATGCTGTGTCAATATGTCTGTATCCAGCGTCCAATGCTGCATCTATAGCAGCTTCTACCTCAGCATCATTCGCCTAAAGAACACAATAATATGTTTAGGAACCTGGTGCTATGCTTAGCTCGTGCTATCAATAGCACATATCGAAGGGTTTCGAATGTACATTCAGCTACTCATGCTATTATATATTCAGATATATTCATTATATTATTATTATTATCATATTTATTTATCATATATCAGAGTAAATTCTGATGCTTGTGTTATCAGTGTTTTTAATGTATTGTTAAATGCAATCAAACACTATACAACGAGTTACATATCATCTGATGCAATGCAATATGACATCTCTCACCCAGTCATTGCCTGATGCACAATTTGACATAATTTGACCTGACAGTTCCAAGTTGAATCGGTCAACATTTTTTTTTTAAGCCACCACTCTTGTTTAGTATGCATTATTATGCAATGTCAAGCCGATAAGATGAAGAAAAAATCAATAATTTTACGTACCTGCCATGTTCCTATTCCAACAATAGGCATTTTATCACCATTGTTGAACCTAACATGTTGAACTTGACTGGTCATTTTGTTTCTGAACTCAACACCTTTCTCACACAAGTCCAGTGTAATACTAAAACGAGATGGCTTGACAAGATACTTGCTGAATTGTACACTCTTTTCCCCGCTCCCCCCATATGCTTGAAACATCCACAAACGTTAACAATCATGACAAAGTACAAGTAGGGCCCACTTGAAAATAGGCACGAAATGACCTCGCTGTCAAGGCGCCTTCAAACACTTACTCACTAAATTGTATTCATGAGCAGGTAATCTTCCAAGTGGTAGGCGGCACCTCATGAAAGGATTGAATAAATAAATGTTGGTTAAAAATCGATAATATACATCTATTTTTAGTAAATAACCGCTCGAGGCTATGTAAACAGAGATATGAAATTAATCAATTCTCGCAATGAACCTGTCATCATTTCAAGTGACTTAATAGAATGAAAGTTACGGAATCAGTAGCATAGGGAGAGGGCAAGAGCATATACGCTAAAGTGCGAGAGATGTACCCGTAGGTGTATCGGAAGATGATGAGTGAGTGTGGTAAACTGCCTTTGACCGCGAGAAAAGTGATTGATTGGTGTTTCTTTATGAATGGGGTGATCGCCTGAGGGGTGGGGAGAGTAGAGTTGATCGTTCCGATGTTTTCGGAACAATTTCGGAGTACCGGAGTTTGGAGTTTTCAGAGTAATTTGATAGGGTTGAAATTTTTTTCTCATGACTTTTCATTCATCCAAATTATGTAAAATCAAGTTAGAAATACATTAATGGGTCATCTTCTAGGAATATAAAATGAACCTCAACTATATTTTAATTAATTAACTCTCTATCTTATATGTTTTAGTCAACTCCATTCTAAATGAAATAATATTTGATTTTTCTGAATTACCACAGGTGAACACAAGTACTACAAGTGGAACAACGCATTTCAATATCTTATTTTAACAAATATGTTTTCTCGTCGTTCTAATAGGATATTTGTACCCATTTAATCTGTATAAAGTAGTTTAATACAGCATTGCGACGTTATAGCCCAAGGGCTCCGTTAAACCACCGTATACAATTAAACACGTATTTTAATTAAATATACACTTAACAGGCGAGTCGTTCATCTTCTAGTATGTGCATGGCTATACTCCTATGAGGGGCTCTAAGTGTTTTGGAGGACATTTAATTATGATATTTACTGGGTATACAATGTGTCACGCATGCTAAATTCAGCTTAAGATGATGCATTTATGTTATAATTAAATATTCAAAGGGTGAAAACAAAGCTCATTGTTATTATTAATAAAATGAGAGCACTAAAATCTACATCTCTGTTTTTTTCAATGGATAGATACTCAAATTTTACTTAACAAAACGTAAAATCGTGGAACTTTTCCTGGATTCCATTCAATTCTTCATTTTGAAAAAAAATGAGCGATTTTTAGCCAACATAAGTCGTAACAAGGTTTTATGCTCAATTTTTGTAAGAGTTATGAAAATTCAGTGCGAATCTGAAGACCTGTAAAAATGCATCTTTGATTTTATGTTCATTTATTGTGGCTTAATTATTCACGAGCACCACAGATCAAACTTATTTACTGATCCTATTGGAAGACATGAGAATTCAGAGATAAAAATGTGTAATTCTTGATAATATTAGATTGTGATTGGCATATTTTTTCAAAGTCAAATTTTATCAAATTGATATTCTATTATCAAACACATCTTTCTTGTTCCTAAGCTTGTATTTAATTCCAGAAGTCTATGTAAAGGTCGTGAAAAGAGAGAGGTATTTATTTGCGGAATATATTGATTATAATTTATAACAACACACGACATTTTTCAAAACGACTACCGTAGAGAAAAGAATACTGAATTTTGTATATGTGAGGGTAGAGCTTGGCGGTTCAATCGCTTTATACGTAATAACCAAGCTATACTGATATTTTTCTGAATCAAGTGCTCATTAAGTGAATCGAGGTAATTGATGACTCACCTGATTTGAAACATGGTGAACTAATATAATAAAAAACTGTTTTGTGAGAAATCGATATGCTGGCTCTTCGTCTATACAAAATGATTAAAATTCAGTAATCTAGTGATTTGGAATTCACATTTTACCGAACGGTTGATTGTTGGCTCAACTATTAAAGGAGGAAACAAATTCACAAATTGATAGCAAAAATCCTGCAGTCTTAATTTACTCTGTGATCGTAATGCAGTAGTCCCAAATATAATATTGGTGAGAGATTCCCGGTAAAATATGCTTTTAGAACTTTTTCACTTCATTCTTCTTGATTTCAACAATTTTACTGATTCAACTGGGAATAAATTGAATCAATTACCCGCTCATCAAAGCGATAATAACAAGGTTATCTGTACATGAATAAAAATTCACTGAACCCAAAACATTTCCGGTCATAACATTTCTATTGCTATTAAATAAATTACAATTATTTACGAAATCATTTTTCACACCTAACTGCCCCAACACACAGTTGTTGATTCAATGTCAACGGAAAAAACACACTCACATTGCAGCTTTTTTTAATAAATTTGACAATAACCTTCAAATTTTGTCACACACTCAAACCAATGTCAAATGAGACCCTATATTCATTCACAGCTCATATTTCAGTAATACTATAGAGCGGAACATTATATTTTGATCAAATCTCGTTTTTATCACAATTTAACGAATCGTCGCCATATTATGCATATCGTAGGTTTTTGATTGGTGGAAATTAATCCTTGCATCGAGCGTTACAATGTCTTTGTTATAAATGATATTAATACGGAGGTTGACAACTGACTGTCCCAACAGTTAGTGGTGGAACGACGTTGACAAAATGGAGTGTCGTTATGTTATCGTTCTTGTGTTATTATTATTCAACACTCAGGTGAGTACTTCTGATATAAAATTAACAGTGACGTGGGTTCAGGTCTGGTTTTAGAACCGATTAAGAATTAGGCAATAATAAATCAATTGTTTCACCCTGGTATTTGTATTTGATCAATAGTGTTTTATTCTCTAGAATGTTACCATCGATAATTTTTATATTTTAATTAATTGATTTTCATTCTGTGTTTTTGCAATCTTATAATGTAAGACAGAGTCTTGAATGAAAATGTATATATATATATATATATATATATATATATATATATATATATATATATATATATATATATATATATATATATATATATATATATATATATAACTAGGCTATGCAACTTGCATTGCATATTCAATGCAATAATGTTTGAAAGAAGTGAAATTCCACCACTATCAGAGTAGAATGCAGAAGCCCTCTAATTTTCTAATTGTTTAATTTTCTTCGGAACAATCTGTTATGAGAGCAGATGGCAACAGTTCTTAAACTGAATTAATTCAATGATAATCATGAAACTATGCACAAACTAATATTAATTGTCGACTTCTAGTTCTGTTCTATCATCAGATAAAATACCCCTCAACTGATCAACATAATATACATTTTAACGTATTTCTTATATTCTAATCAATTGCCCTTATGAATCTGTTTGATTTTTCATAAAAAATGTGTTAATTTGGAATTTTTGTTTCTGTATTTTTGTATTTTTTCTATGGATTTTTGTATAGTGAAGAGAGATCGAATAGATGAAATAACCTACCGCTATTACAAAGAGGAAGAAATTCTTGATAGTGAAAAATTATTTTGCATTTGTGTGAGTTTACAAAAATCGCATGGCAACCAAACCATGCAAAGCTACTATGAACCTCACATGCACCTTGTTAACTCTATTTCGGTGTACAATCATAATACTAGAGGCCACGATTTCAACTTGTTACAGAAACATTATAACCTTACACTTCACAAAAAATGTACAAAACATGCAAGCGTTACAAAGCTCTTCCAGACAACATCAAGTCTATAGATAGTATAACTAAATTTAAAACAACAATTGAAGAAATTTTACTGGCGAATACCTTTTATTCTAAAGAAGAATGTATGAAATTCTTTGCCACACACAAAGGATCTTTTTGATTGGCTGTTATATTCAATTTTTATTCTGTGGGTACAAATCTGTATCATTATTTATATGGACAATGTTTTCATTATCATTATTATGTCCAAATGACAATGTTCATTTAAACTACTTTTTTTTTTTTTTTTTTTTTTTTTTTATTTTTTAATAACATCGAAACTTGATACAAAATCATTGTTCCCCAATTAAGGCTATGGATGAAAGATAGGATCGTTTGGACGGGGCACCACAAGGGCGATCTTACCACCCCATTTTGATTATTTAAAACTAATGGTCTTCAACACCAGGACTGCGCTGTCTGTGACCATAATTTTTCGCAGTAGATAAAAGTCTTTCAGTATAAACACACGAATGTTGATATCTACTAATTAGATATATCTAATTATATAATATCTGATAAACTACTAATTGATTTTTCATTACGAAAGGAGAGTATTGCAATGTCAAATTCATTTGATTTTATGAAATAAAGAATTATTATTATACCAACAGAAAACCATCAAAATAATACCCTTATATATGATATATACATATTCCATATGATAACAGGGCAACCATGTCAACGCTTCAAACTTCGACGTTGGCAGACCTTCATCCCAACTAAAACACTCCAATACTGGAAGCTATCCCGACAGGAACGGGAATAACAACGGTGTTTACCGGTATCGTGACTACATCATCATCTACCTTCAATCAACACCTGCATCGACAACAGCAGCTACTACAACCCTTCCACCACCAACCCTTCCTCCTACAACCCTACCTCCTCCAACCCTACCTCCTCCAACTTTAGCACCACCACCACCGATGACAACGATAGCTACCGGAGCGACGACGTCGATCCCGCCATGGCTTCTGAGAGCATTAGAGAGGCAACGACGTCGACAACGGAGACGTGACTGGGACGACGATGGTGACAGAGACAGGGACAGGAAGGATCGAAGGAGAGGATTATCGTTGTTGAGGTATAGAGGTGGACAGAATGCAAGTGATATCCTGGGACTAACTACGCCATTGCCGATCTATCAAATATTTACCTATTATTAGTGAGTTTAATTTCAAAAAAATACAAGATTTTAGAATGGCTCAAGCTCCACATTTGAAAATAGAATAATCTTCCTGGCAATGCGTTTTAAATACTTTTGATTCGACTAATATTTGACATATGACCATATTTGTGGCGTTCCTATTCTCTTGGTTCGTCGTCTTGAATCGTTTGGTTCGATCGACCTAAAGCCGAAGTGCAGGTCATTTTTCAATGCATAAAATATCAAGTTATAATTCAATATTTCAACATTATTGAATACACTCCATCGATAACCACCGAGTTTATTAGGTTTGAATCGGGTTTTCGAACCACAATAAGTGCAAATGAATGACGTTTTACTCTTGTCAAATCTCAAAATGAATTATTAAAAAAAAAGAATGTAGATTTGTACTTTAAATGAAAACTGACGATTGTTTACAGGTAAGATCCTCAAATAACCTTCATGGAAGAATACATTAAGAATACACAGGAAAAAAATTCACGGATTCGGTTGTTGTTGCCCGTTGTGTTAACACAGAAGCCTTGGCTCTAAAACTTTTGGCATACTCTTTGTAACTACAAAGATCACATTGAATTTCTCCATTCCTTATTGTGTGGTCGATGAAACTTTTGGTACAGGTTGTTGAACGTATGACAAATGAATGATTTGGGACTTGGAATGAAATTGACTGAATATGGGCCTATGGCCAATCACAGAATGAATTTTCTCTTGATGTACAGCTTGAGCCAAAATCAAAAGTCCGATTCATGTACGTCTGATAACTGTTAAATCATGCAATATCACAAGGTTGAATGGTTCAGTTTTCCAGAAAAAAACATTCTGTTTCGGTGCAAGATGTATACTGTTATAATTGTATTAAAGTGATATTGTGAGCCCCATACCGCCAATGTTGAATGTCCACTATTTCGTTCGATATATTTCTCAAATTTTAGTATCTAAAATATACTACATTCTTAATCATACTACAATTTTTATTCTCAATTTCATTTCACATTAATACAAAAAAATCTCTACACAAGTATGGCATAATGATATTTACATGTGGTAATGAAAATTGGGAGATATTTTCTCGTGAAATTTTGAAGATTTGTGTACCAAGAATTAAAAAATTAGTATTTTTGAATAACTATATTCGAGAATGATCGCACAAACGTGATTCATTGTAATTTGAGAAGTAGGCTTAAGAGTGCTGAATGAAAAAAATAATATAATCAGGGCCAATTAGAACAATTTGATGATTCTTGCAGCATATTATTGATAAAACATTACACTATGAGTCTATGGGAACAAAAATTTCAGAATTATGAAAAAAATAGCTCATAATATCCCCTTCAACGAGTCATTGGGAACAGTTTATCTCTTCCGAATGTTTTACGTCTTTCAACTCGTCAAGGTAATAAATTGTAGACAATAATGATAACCGGGAAAAATCTCGGCTATGCTCCTACTTCCTTACATTGCTTTTACCACATCAATTTCAAAACTGTATCGTATTGCGATTGCCTACACTACATATCCTGAACCACTCTCCCCGATTTATAGCACTCACTACCTAGAATGCCTATTGAAATGTAGTTATCGTACTGTAGCCTAATACCTAAAATCTTATCTTTCAATAGGACCCACCCACACTGGCTTTACCTCTCCTGAGTGTACTTACCCCTCTATATCGTCAGTACATATACTGATAATCAATCAGATGATCCTAGCGCGTATTCATTGCTAGACTGTATTCATAGACTGTATTCTGAGAAAAAAAGGAACTTTTTCTTTGAAAAATGATTTTTCATAACTTATAATTTCACATTTGTATAACTTCAAGGTGTGTGATAATTTGTCAATAATCTACTCAACAAACAAATGCAGGCAGGCTGATAGTGGTGAACAGTAGTACTTATGAAAAGTTACAAAGTGTGCGCATATCCTAATAAATGATATTGATGAAATATTACATTGTTGGCAGTTTTTTTGAATCGTTTGTCGGCCACATTCCATTCAGCATTGTTACTTTCAGTGTAAAATTGTTCAGATTTCATGAGTAATCAAGAGTTGACAAATGTGTATTCTCTAAGGACCGACAAATAATGGTTGAAATGGTTGAAATTTCGAGGATGCGCCGATACACCGATATACAAATATGCACCTCAATCTCACCAAATCACAAATAAAATTATTTTAAATATCTCATAATTTATTGTATAATATAGTTCATTGGTAGAAATCATTATATTGAATAGTGGAGCAATCCCAACTATTTAATCAATGCGGATGGATGATTATATTCACAGTTTGTAACACATCAAGTTATTGATGAGTGTAAGATCGTTGAGGTATACCATTACAACTTTATAGATTCAGTATTTAGATACGTCAAACGTCATTTCAAATTGATATGGAATAAAAGTATATCTTCTCCGATTTCTTGTGTGAAAACACATTTTCTTTTGTTATAGACCATAATAAAACACTTCTGCCATTCCTTGCTCCTCTTGTCTATCCACAATCGAAAGCATGCATTTGAATATATATTTTGATAATTTTTCGAGTTATTTACGAGAATCAAATAATTCACCAGAGTATGAAAACTTGAGGAATTGTAATATCTTTCAGAACATAAAATGAATTGCTTCGAAAAAAATATGTTTTCATTAGAAATGTAGTATTTATATTATATTCAATGCTTGATTCGATATTCGTCGTGGAGGTTCTTCATCTTCCACCAAATATGATTTCATATAACATAATTTTGACAATTAAAGCTCATTCAACATAACGCGTGAAACATTGTAGTAATTGAAACATCACCAAATATTCATAATGTAACAGGTATTGAGAATATGTGACACGCGAGCTGCAGCAACTGATACGTTGATAAGAATGATAGAATACATATAATTTGGAATTGAATTTTCAGTGATAATTTGATTGGTACGGGTGTCTTGATGTGATTCTAAAATTCCGTCTAGATAATTATTACGGATAGCGTGTGTTCTGTCGTCAATTACTCTTCAGTATACCATTTCATCAGGGCTAGAAGAATCAAGGACTGGTCTGTTCAAAATGGGAACACATCAAGTCAAGAGTTATTTTTTCTTCGATACAAAATGCTGGACCTTGAAAATTTCAGTTGTGAGAACTGAGTTGTATACACGGGAGTTTTTGGTAAGAAGTCAAATATCATTAAGTACTGGATGACTATAAATAAAATAAAAACGTGTGGATGAAATAATAAATGGATTGATGAAAATAATGATGAGCACTATACACTTCAAATAGTGGACGTTTTTCACTTCAAGATATATTATCATTCAACAAAAGACAAAATCCACTTTATTAACGTAGATGGCTTGTGAGGAAATATTTCTCAATGTGTAATTTTAATAAGTATTCGCAGAAAATGAAAACAAAAGAAGAAATTTGAATTCCACATTTCTCTTCTCCCTCATGGAGTACCTGAGCGATGTAAGCCTATTCATGTGAAATATTATGAAAAGCAAAATACACACCCACACACATTCATTTCGGAACTTTTAGTTCACTGCCTTCCGTTTCTAGATTGCCAATTTTTCACATTTTCATCAATTTTCTTCACAACGACAGATCCAATTTGGATTAAACTTTGGAATAATATGTATCATTTTCATGTTCAGATATCATGAAAATTTGAATAAATTTGAGAGTGATGTTTTTAGAAAATTTCCTCATCTGGATGATTATTATGTTGTGGTTCTTAATTTCTGAAATATTTTTCTCTTGAGTGGTGTAACCGATTGTGCCTTGAAACCGTACAGTGTCGAGTCAGTTGAAGAAAATGTAAATGGCGAGTTCTCAAAAAATGTGTGCATTCGTGTCAGCTGTAGAGTTCGAATAACAAAACAAAAATAACGTGTTTTTCAGGTACGCTAAAATCGAGTCTTCGCCTCATTCATCCAAATATATTCTGAACATCAATTGATTTCTCAACTACAGATATGTGTGTCAAAAATAACAGTCATTCTTCATAAACCCAGCTATCAGGATGAATAAAGATACGCAATACCTTTTTCCAATAGTCAAAATTAAAATCATTGGTAATAATTGAAAAAATTGGTACAGTTAGAAATATGTGTGTTCATTTTCAGACCGTTAATGAGATTCTTTTTCTTATAGATCAATAACAATACGTCGTGAAAAAAAAATATGAAGCAATTGTACGCCTGGTCGAGCCTTCTTCGTAGATGAAGTGAATTGATAATCAAATTTCTGAGACATAGTGACTGACTGGACATTATATCATCACAAAACAATATGAAATTCAAGTCTTTCAGACGAAAGCATTCAAGGTATTAACACTTTTATTTTCACATTACGTATTTACTCGGAATTGCAACTGCAATATATTATTGAATTTAAATACTCAAATGTGATACAAAGCAACCTAGTACATCAATTCATATTATTTTCAAACAAGTAGTCAAAAATATGATACTCATCATATTATATCACATTATTAATTCAATAGTTCACTCCTGGATGAACTTGACCCCATTATGCATGACTTATTTCATAACAATCACCGTCAACATCATGACAAACGTAATTCGTTATTCACGTCAAAAAATCAATTATACCCTATTCATAATATATTATATCAGTCTACATTTTGGATATAATTAAATAACTTGTGAAAATACTGACTAGCATTTTCATTCATAATATTTTTCACAATCGATACCATTTCATTTTTGATTTTGTAAATTCACTCTTCTATTGTGATTAGAATTTCAGTTTGGTATAAAACATGTGAAACATTTCGATATTGAGCATTCATGCGCCAGAAGTGACAAGTAGTACACAATGAAGCTTCTCTCAATTGGTTTATTACTCTTCACCTTTGCGTTTACGTGGGATTTAGTGGTAAGGATACATTTCCATTGATATTCCGTCATTTGTAAATATTATTAGGATATTGTATAAATACTACAGTTTTCATTCTCTATGATTTAATTTTGATTCCATTGTGATTTTATTGTATTGGATATTGGTTTTGTTTTTAATAGAGTGAGGAGGGTTCATAGGCGAAGGAAAAAATCATGATTTTTTTAAAATATAAATTTTCAAAACAAACATGGTGATAAATTATCTGGGTTTTTCACATAATGATGGAATAATTATATCTGTACAACATGCTTGTTCATTTATTTATTCATTCTATTGGGTTTTAACGACGCACTATACTGATGGCCACGATCTATTAGCGTCGGTGGATGATGAATGAGATGATGGGATGATGAGATGAAAGGTTATTTTATTAGGTGTCTGGGAAGAAGTCGGTCGTGGCCTGTTTTCAAGAAACCATTCCAGTATCAACGTGAACGACAGAGGGAAACCACGAAAAACCTCTGTCAGGATGATCAACTATGGCGGGAATCGAACCCTGGTCTCCCGAATGACGGTTCGAGATATTACCACTCGGCCACGCGTCTCAGTATATGCTTGTTTTTTTTTTAGTTTGTCGTCATTGAAAATTACAAATATCCCGAGCATTTTTTGAAAATGTGATCAATTTTTATTTTTAAGAATGTTGGAACTTTTCTAAACGGATTCATCACCATTTATTCATATCTGCATATTATCATCTCTCAGTAGGTGCACTATTCCCCATTCTCCATTCTCTTCTGAGATATTTCATTAATTTAAAATTCATTCGAAGCATTTCTGCCAACCCAAATTAAGCCATTACATTGAAGAGGTCAAGACTCTTTAATCGTATCGTACAGTTGTTGCAATAATACCATCTAGCGGCTTAGGAGCAAATAGATTATACTTGTATTTTGTTTCCAGTTCTCTTCTCCCCTGGATGCTCTAACCAAACACAGCGGACATCGTCGTGACTACGATGACTATTTCTCATGGGGTTGGGAGAAATGTAATCGCAAGAACCGTGACAGAAGAAGTACCACAACTAGGGCGCCACCAACAATAATTATCGTGACAGATCCTCCAGCAGCAACTCAACCACCGACACCTGCCCCTACTCCACTTCCTCCTATTGCCCCTACTTTACCACCTATCACTCAACCAACTACGATTAATGCTGTTGGGTAATCAATGAGTTGATAGGATTTGAAAGTTCAAATATGGAAATTTAGCTAGTCATAATTCAATTTGTCAACTGCTCTGTACTAGCTTCACGAGTGAATAAAGTGATGAGAATCTTGATAATGATGGTGTTTTAATTTATACTGATACATCGAAGTGTGTCTAGGATCTGAATTGTATTTGTTTTTGATCATTTAACATTTTTTACTGAAGAAAAATAAATCAATAGCAAGGAATCAATACAAACATTATTTCTCTTCTCATATAATGATTCTTTATGAAAACATTTCACTCTGAACGAAATTTTGGCATTTATTAACGAATTTTTTTTTTATTCATATAATCACTCTCATGAATGGTATTGTTGATCATATTCACTGAGTGCTCTTGACTTTAATTATATCACGTATCTCTCAACATCATATTATCACCTCATAATTTGTGATAATTTATATTATTGTATTTATTCTATTTTTTTCATTTTTTTTCATTTACAACCCACTTCTAATGACAAAATCCATACCAATTACTTCACTTCTTTTTTCCTCTTTCAATCTAAATGGAGAGCAATATGACCTCATCATCAATTCACTGAATTCGAGAATTGAATCATCTTCACCCTAATCATAACAATACTCATATGCTGTATCTGAAGAAAAAAAAGATCTGAACGGTACAAACTAATAGAAGCCCCACACGTATAATTACGAATATGAAATTCGATGAACAATCATGCTCAACCCATAACTGACTAACTTGACCACAATGCACCGGCAGGGGTGATCAAAGTATGGAAATGAAATGATGATCAAGAGATACATTTGTCGTATTTATCTTCATTGCAACTGTCCATAAGAGTGGACTGAATGCATACCTAATACATCATCCGAAGCAAAGTTGCATGTAGATGAATATATAACAATACAAATTAGACAGGAATTTTAGGTAAGATTGATCGAAAATAAAACATAGTGAAGATCATTGCGCATGACTACTATTTCAATCGTGTATGACCATTGTATAAATTGTAATTATTCATAATCGTGTATCTTTCACATAATATAGCCCACATTATCACAGCTCAAAATATTAATTGTACAACTTTGTTCAACTATTGACTTCGTATTGAGTTTATTCTACCATTTAATTTATGCACTGATAGCTGAAATTACTGACATATTGGCAATGTTGAAGCAATATTCGTCACTTTCATCTCGACGCTTTCATATCGACAAGCCCCTCCTTCGGTCTCTCCGGTCTCTGTCTCATTTACCGTTTCTATTCCTGTTGTATGTGATGTTACCTCTCCTGCTCTCTCAGCAGCCATGCTGGAGTAGTCTTCGATTCAACAGGAACTGACGTCGTCAGTGTACGAACGAGAGTTGTCATTGGGTTGTTGCATGAAAATGTTCATTATAATGTGGAATAAAATAAATATCGATCATCGTAACATACTTTTTTTGTCATCAAGGAATCCTAATATTGAATTTGGAACAATTAATGGAGATATACAATTCAATGTGGGAATATTTATTCAAAATCTGTTTGACTTTTATGTATTCATTATTGTTTCTGTACAGTGAAAATACAATATATATATACAGGTGATGAGGGGAAGATAACGACAGACCCATACAAACATGTGCCTCACTACTCACATTTCACTGGTACAAAGAACAAGATCAAAAGGAAATCAAATAAAATATGACTGAAATATTTAATATAAATGCCTGACATATAGTCCTTACTCCAACATTCGGAAATTCTGAATATTCAATGTCAATCAGTTGAACATTCAGTTGAATTTCACCACTGATCTCACCATTTCAATATAATTATAATAATGACTGTGGACTTATTTTTTTATTTATTTTGAAACTATAGTTCTAAAATTCTACCTTTAGAGATTAACGTTATAGCGTTTGCATCACCTCTAAAGGTGGATTCACCTTTTTTTTGTTTAACAATTACCACCCATTCAAGAAGCACACATGCAACTGTATATGTCACATTGAAAGTACTTACCACAATACTGAAAGAAAAAGCACGAGCGATAACACAAATCCTCTTCACAATGATAGCTTTCCTCCAACACTAAATCTCGCTACATTCGGTTTATAATTTCAGTATTTATATCAATGACAAAGAAACGATGATCATTGAAATGAATTTATCTAATCAAAGAACGATTCCATTCATATTTTGTACAGTTTGTAAAAATACCTCAAAAACTAGATTGTTCAAATTCAAACCCTATTCTCGTATCATTGAGTTATTCAAATATGACTTTCAAATAATAAATAAACTAATTCATTTGTGTTACTGCACGTGACGCTAGTAGGAGTTTGAAAATCAACAAATGAAAAAAATTCACTACGAATGAAGTTATTTTTAAACTAAATAAATGTGTGATAATTTACCTTGTGAATTATTTTAACATATTCCGTCGTACTATTTCGGAAGTAAGCGTTGCTTGTGAAAATTGAATCTGATTATTTTCATTTTCAACGCATTTGAATGGCAATCCATATGATTATACTTGAGAGTAAATATCTTCACTCGTTTCTTTTCAACCTGGAATTATGAGATTGGTAACTCTACCATTCTCAGACCCGTCAATGTCAATTAATAATCAGTAAATTAATAATTAGGTAAGTTAGTATGAAGAACGAATTCAATTATGATCCTTGGTACGTATATGTACTTTACGTACCTCAACTATTGATAATCTAATTATCACTCGATCTATCAATTGGTCATTAGCTGAATCATTGTGAAAAAATCCAGAACAGAATCATTCTATATCTAGCGATGAAATTGTATTTCATTATATTTCACTATACTATATTCATTGACTGAAGGTTCATCCTTTGATAACCGTTCAAACCGTTACTTCAAATATTATAATGGAGATTTACTAACAGCAGAAAGAATATAAACTACCGGTATGTTCATATTAATGAAGCAGCCTATCGAGTTGAACCATTCTACCAAAACCGTTTCCGTATTCAATAAACTTTCAATATTTCACATTCATCAATCTTATTTTATGTTTGATGTATGCTATTAAAAATGAGTGGGATATATAAACAACCCCACCATAGTTTGATCAAATGCATTTTTCCTCTAGCCTTCGTAATGATTGATGCATTTATAAACCTTCAAAAGAGCATCAAATGTGACAAAACTGCAGTAGTTGAATGCAGTTTTGAATTTCATGATTGAAAATGCAGTTGAACGTCATCAGAATAATCTGATATTAGGTCGAGTGAGAGAATGCAAGACACTCAGTGCATCGAGGTTTCTTTATACACAAGATGAATTATCTTAACTTTACATTTTGTATTTCCATTATTGGTACTGTGGTAAGTAGAAATGATTACCTCAAATATTATGTTGAATTAAATTTTGTTCCACGGATATATATCCATATATATATATATATATATATATATATATATATATATATATATATATATATATATATATATATATATATATATATATATATATATATACATATATTTATATATATATATATATATATGTATATATATATATATATATATATATATATATATATATAAATTGTGTGAAACTGGGCTGTTTTTTATTCGTGATATATATTTATTTGAACTGACCAACGTTTCAACGAGATTGGTCTCGTCCTCATCAGGATCCAAACTATACTGATTATTTTGACACAAAAACATTTCATATGCGACGAAATATCAGTTCAAATCAATATATCACGGTTAAAAAACAGCCCAGTTTCACTCAATTTATGCAAATATGAATCGTGAGAGTTTTAGTCAAGTTATATATATATATATATATATATATATATATATATATATATATATATATATATATATATATATATTCATATATATAGATATATATATATATATATATATTTATATATATATATATATATATATATATATATATATATATATTCATATATATATATATATATATATATATATATATATTTATATATATCATATATATATATATATATATATATATATATATATATATATATATATATATATTCATTAATATATATATATATATATATTATATATACATAAGAATATGAATATGTATGTACATATATCTGAATATATTATAATATATATGAAAATTATATATATATATATATATATATATATATATATATATATATATATATATATATATATATATATATATATATATATATATGAGAATAAATAATTTTTTGGTGTTTTCAGTTGTCTTTCGGAAAATATTTATTTGAATGCTCGATATTTCAGAAACTCCATGTCTGCCTTCCTCGAGAGAAAATTATTTGAACTGATTCAATAAAAGTATTCGTATAAATTTTAATGATGTCAAAAGAATATTTTTTGAGAAAACGACTGAAAACACCTAGAAATTATTCATTCTCATAATATGAGTCGTTCAAGAGTACGTGAAACTATGTATATATAATATATATAATATATTTATATATAAATATATATATATATATATATATATATAATATATATATATATATATATATATATATATATATATAATGTGTGTGTGTGTATTTTGCTGTCGAGAGGAGTGCACTCTGGATAAGCGGTAGCTCATCCAACGTTAACACAATGAGTGAGTGTGACTGGCAGAAATTACATATCATTCGAGAGGGTCATTCAAGGTGGGTTACGATCATATTCGCTCTCAACAATGCGCTTTTCTACAATGCTATAAATCAGGGCCTCAAATAATGGGCTGAACCACACGACTACGTATACCAGATGTAATGAAAAAATATCAAGTTATCAGCGTGCGAAGTATGTGTTTTTTTGTGGTTTATCTTAATTTTCTCTGTTAATTTTTGTTGGTGGACCCACTCATTAATCCCAAAGAGTCAATACACTCAACCAAACTGGATGATATTTTCAAAATGAACAAGTAACCTGACAACCGTGTGCCACTTCTCGATATGAATTTGGACCTGGAAATGACATAAGTCATAGGTTCATAGGTAAATTAGGTGTAACATGAGGAAGTATAAGACGTGAGTAACACTTGAAACATTCTTTTTTCGTTTACACCAAGTTAAACTTTTACAGGTTGAGCGTAAGTGAATTATTAGCAGCGTATCAAGCCCATCTCTCAGGAGAATATAAATTAAAATGACAATATGAATTGCACTGTCGACAGTATAGACCTACATGTGATCGCTATGAAAATAAAAAATTATTATAATGATGGACAATAATGTATGATGGATAAAGCACATCGATTTCTGTGTTGAAAGAACTCGTAGTTTACTTTATACCCTTTTTTATGGACTCCGGAATGTGTTGACTAAAAGTTTTGCTACTACATCGGTACAGTGTTCCCCGGCCCTTCCACGTTCAATTTACCAACTCGACATAATGAGATGGAGCGTGTAATATGCATCCACAACCTCTTATCACTATTCGAAAGATATCCTTCGAAATTATACTCAAAAATCACTAGCGTTCCTCCACTAGATTGATTTTCCAAAAATGCAAAATTCTTGACATGGAACAGATATTCCTGAAACAGTCGTGATTCATACTTACAAACATTCTGACGAATATGAAATGAGAAAACATACCACCCACC
This sequence comes from Brachyptera risi, assembly GCA_964007535.1. Classification (NCBI taxonomy): domain Eukaryota; kingdom Metazoa; phylum Arthropoda; class Insecta; order Plecoptera; family Taeniopterygidae; genus Brachyptera; species Brachyptera risi. The sequence goes on along the minus strand of OZ023331.1, from coordinate 30,506,537 downwards.
CACATTATCAGATCAAAAAAAGTGTACAAATTTTCATCTACCCTAGATATAAAAAAATCTCATGCCAAAAACAGGCTGATACAATAGATTGCCTTGAGATATTAGAAAATGCAGTACACTATACTCTTCCAAAAAGCACTCAAAGTGGGTGGCTGAAAACAACAGATAGATCTGATATTCAAAAACTGATTCTTTTTCAAATTTGTATTGCGGTTAATTTGTTTGTTGGTATAATTTTCCGTAAGATTGTTGTCTCGCAATAAGTCCAGGAGTCGTTACTATGCAATTACTATTTATAGATTATTTCAATCACATTTGTCAATATCATTAGTTGTTATTGCATTTGTTTCTTTTTCGTAATGAATTATGAGGATACGTTATGAGGATTTTGGACAGTCATACACAAGACGTCTTACATGATTTTCTTGTGTGTTTTTTTCTATATATTCGAATTTTATGTTGAAGAAATTCAAAATATACATCAGTAACAAATAGCAATTGATATTACTTCACAATCAGTATTATATTATTATTTTATCTATTGATTCTATTTATTTTCTATTGATTAATTTTTGCATCACTATGTATTGAAATTGAGAAGCATAAATGATAAGATTCGAAATTGAGTTGAAACATAATTTTGTATGTAACTCTTGGCTCACATTTTTCATTCCGTACTTTCTATATTCATACAAAATTCGTGTTTCACGCTGGTCGTATTGGTCTCCTTCTCTCTCTTGAAGTATTATGTTTCGAGTGTCCATTACAGTAATTACCATATCCGGATATCCGGACATGAAATAAACTCAAATCAACAATCAACAGAACATAAGAGTGAAGTACTCGTATCCATGAAAAAGAAAACGGTTCCCAGCGACTGTCCCCCATCTCACACCTCTGGCGTGTGGATTCTCATCTTTTAAATGTATCCATAATCCTCAATTTCCTCTTCTTATGCTTGTAACCATGTTATAAATTGCATGAAAGATCCAAATATTCCAATCTTTTTTGTTCATGTAAATAGTATAATTTCATGTCAAATTTCATATATACTCATATATTATATATCTTAATGTACTGCACATGTATGTATGCAACCTGATATGTTTGTTTAGAGAAAAAAACAACTTTATTGTCGGCTATTCACAATGCGTGATTGACCACGGGGATCCAGCTTGATAATTCATATAAAATACAATTTGGTCACAAAAATTACTTATAGAAAATGATCAACTTATATCTAGATAGAAAATGCAATTATATGAAAAGGCGTTATCAGAAAACAAATACAAATAATGATAATAATAATTAATTCAAAGGTAGGTTATTGTTAAGTTATCAAGAAGAGTTATTATAAAGATGATTGTGAAGAATGAAGGATGAGTCTTTTATAATTGAAGTTACTATGTAATGTAAATTGATGGTTGAAATGGCATATGTTTTTGAAAAAAATTTCAAAAAAGATGGACCATAGAAGGTGTAAAGAGAACCAAAATTATCATCATTATCATCATCAAAATTGAGAGAGCCCGTTCAAATGAATTAGAGGAACGAAGCAAAAATCAAGAATAAATGTATATTTGAAAAAAAGGGAAAGATGTCAAAACGTTGATAAAAGTTGATGAATCATAGATGTCTCCCCCTCCCTTGAAAAAAAAAGGAAATATATTGATGAATGAAACCTTAAGAAAAACAAAGAAGAATGGAAAACCACAAATGGTGCTAAAATGTATATAAATGAAACAAATACAAATGGACATTGGAATTGTATTGTGTGAATTGGTGCTAGTGTTGATGATAATGATAATGATAATAATTATTATCATTATCTTATTTGAACAGATTGATCAGTACATTGTGATGTTGTTATCATCAGTATTGAAAGACAAATATATTGTAGGGTGTTCACATCTCCGTAATGATCTTCATGAGAAATATCTTGATTGTTAGAAACATATTATGACTATCAAACTGAACTTATGTTCGTGTACTGTCTCAAGCGTACAGTAAAAATTTTCTGCTTCTCTCATATGAATAGGGTTCAGTGCCATTGAAGATTAGACCTTCAAGCAACGCTGGCAGCAATTTGATCAGGAGAGACAGCCCGTTTAACTGGAATCGTCCTCGACATACTATCATCATCAATATCTACACGACACCAGCGCCTGCCACCGTTAACCCAACTACTGCAGTGCCTCCAACTACGCCGATAGCACCGACTACAATACTTACATCCACTGCTATTCCTCCGTTTTCTCAACCACCTCCACCAACTACTGCAGCGCCTACCACTGTTCCACCAACTACTGCAGCACCTACCACTGTTTCACCAACTACAGCGAGCGTACCAACTACTATACTCACTTCTACTGCTATACCTCCTATTTCACGACCCTCGACTACTATCCCACCTTCCTCTTCGACTGCTTTATCAACAGTTGCTCCGCCACCTCAACCAACAAGTACTCCACCACCTCCACCTTCTACCCTACCACCTACCACTTCAACTGCTATTCCTACTGCTACCCCTCCAAGACCTACTGCTCCTCCACTTTCTACTCTACCACCTACCACCTCTACTGCTATTCCTACTACTACCCCTCCAAGAACCACTGCTCCTTCACCTACCACTCCAACTACTATTCCTACTGCGCCACCACCTCCACCTTCCACCCTACCACCTACCACTTCAACTGCTATTTCTCCGGTCACTTCTCCAAGACCTACTGCGCCACCACCTCCACCTTCTACCCCACCACCTTCCACTTCAACTGCTATCCCTACTGCGCCACCACCTCCACCTTCCACCCTACCACCTACCACTTCAACTGCTATTCCTCCGGTCACTTCTCCAAGACCTACTGCGCCACCACCTCCACCTTCTACCCTACCACCTGCCACTTCAACTGCTATTCCTACTGCTACTCCTCCAAGACCTACTGCTCCTCCACCTTTCACCCTACCACCTACCACTTCAACTGCTATTCCTCCCGTCACTTCTCCAAGACCTACTGCTCCACCACCTCCACCTTCTACCCTACCACCTGCCACTTCAACTGCTATTCCTACTGCTACCCCTTCAAGACCTACTGCTCCTCCACCTCCTACCCTACCGCCTGCCACTTCAACTGCTATTCCTACTGCTACCCCTCCGAGACCTACTGCGCCTCCACCTCTCACCCTACCACCCATCACTTCAACTGCTATTCCTCCAGTGACTCCTCCGAGACCTACTGCACCTCCACCCCCTACCCTACCACCCTTCACATCAACTGCTTTGCCCACTGTTCCTGCTCTACCACCAACCACCTCAAATGCCATAGCTGCTACTACCACTCCTCCCAGACTCACTGCTCCTCCGTCTCAACCTCCTACCCTACTGCCCATTACATCAACTGCTTTACCTCCTGCAACAACTGCATCGGTACCTGCTACAACGCAACCCATTACAGCTGTGACGGCTCCTGTAACACTCCAATCAATCACTGTTATTATTCCTCAAGGATAAACATCACGATATAGTTTCGAGTTTGAAAAGCATCTGATTTTCTAATTAGAATCAATGAAACATGAAATGTGTAGATATGTACTATGAATTGCATTGTCCAAATAGTCAGACAGAATCTATCGAATTGACGACTAGTGGTTGACCCGCCCATAAACGTCACAAAACAAAACATCCAATCAAATGGGCTTTGTTATGTGGAAAATTTCACATTTACCTATCAGAGCATTTCTTAATTCCCACATGAAGTATAGATCAAGGTGGCTCTGGCGATTAGCTAGTGGTCAATTCAATCCAACATTACTTAGAAATGGATCGATTGAACATAGTATTCAGAGTTCAGATATTCAAATCATAGATATTGATGTCAGAGTAAATCTCGCTTTTAGTAGAGCGAGATTCAATTTTTCGTACTCACCTCCGACTCACTCGTTTATGTCTGCAATTATGACTGTCCACTCGATTGAAAGTGCGTCAGCTCCTCGCTTGTAGCGCTTCAGCGCTTCCAGCGTGAGGAGATAAGAGGTGTGTAATAGAAATTGAACATTATTCTACCACAAGCGAGAAACTTATTTTTATCAAAGTTATGATGCATGTCTGTGGGCTTTATGTTGTGACTATAAAGAAGGACTCGTGAAAACATTTGTTTATCAAAGTTGAACGCAATAAAAATAGTTGGATGTTTTGAATGTGTCTTTGTTATTATATATGTTTTATTATTCATAAAATTACTACGGAATGATAAAACGTGAACTTGACACGATTCTGCTCGACTTATTTCACGACAAGTTGCGTAAGCAACATGACAAACAGAATCAATTCATACCATGAACTCAATTATATCCTACATCCCTCGAATAAAATGAACCATTATGAAAAATATATATTAATACCGAAACATGAACATACTGACCAGTATTCCATTTTTGACAAATTGTACAATCACGGGAAATTTCAATTTAACTCTCCTTTTGTTGTGAAAATCCAACCAGTATATAATATGGAATATCAATGAAATATAGCACATTAACGTTCAAGAAGCAAATAATATACAATGCAAAGCCTGCAGTTCATTTTATTGCTACTGACTTCAATTTGTGTGTGGAGTTCTACGGTAAATATTTGAATTTTAATAAGTATTGCGTGTACATAACCAAAATTGATGCATGGCGAGAGGTATACTTTATATCCATGGTATATCTTTCGTCCATCCATGTCAAATGTGAGACAATGCTTCTTTGGAATTTTGTGTAATAAGTGTGACTAAGAAAACGCAGCATACGCGTTGTGAGATGAGCGAGATTTGATATGAAATATGATAGAAAGCTGTATGCTCACTATGATTCTGAATGTATTCAACATGCAGGTTTTCTGACACACCCATTCAATATTTCAATCGTTTTATGATTCAATTGGTTTTGATTGTGCATCTTCTCTTTAGTTTTATGAATAGTTTCAGTTGGTGTAAAAAAATACACACCAATTTTCAAATTTAATACGGCTCATCCGATTTATCGAGAACTCTGGAATCATGTATACAATTTGTGTACTCAAATTCCGTACAAAAATTCAATATATTAAATTATTTGGAGAAAAAATAAATCCCGATTTTTTCACAGAGCCTGTGAAGTGTGAACAGGCTTAATGGTGATATACTGATACAAAAACGTACAGGTTATTCTTATGAGGTTTCTCAAAATTTCGAGATTATACTTTTCAAATGTGCTTCGACCGATTGCGCCTTAAAACTATGTATAGTTTATATATGTTAACTATGTTTAATATAAATATGTTCAACCAATTTATATATGATGACTATGTATAGTTATATGGAACAAAACTAACAGCCTTCGTCATTCATCTATTGACAATTTCAATCGTTTCACGACCCAAATGGTTCTACTCATTGATCATCCTGATATTTTTCTGATTAGCTCAAGTGGATGTAAAAAAATACGTGATGAATTTGATATATGAAACAGTTCAACCAATTCGTGTAATACTTCGGAATAGTCAGTATCATATGTAGGTTCAAATTCCGTAGAAATTTGAACTCTTTGGGAGATTTCTTTCATATTTTCTTTGTGACATTATTATGAGGTTGATCAAAATTTCAAAATTGTTCTTCTCAGAAATGGGTCAACCGATTGTGTCTTAAAACTATACAGTATCGAGTTAGATGATATCATATCATGTACATGCCACGATTCATAAACATTATTTTCGTTCGACTTGTTGAGAGCGAACACAAAATATATTCATACATTCAATAATGAATATATTTACAACACATTAATTAGTTCATAATGTAATTAAATCGATCAATAAACGTATCCCTACGTCCGAAGGTGACATGCGTTTGCACTGTAAGCCATATAATATATACAAAAGAAGTTTCTATCGAACCTATCTATACTTGTGATCACGTGAAATCGCTCAATATAAAATTATCATTTTATTTTATCTGAAATCTAAGTACACTTGAACGCAAACTTTTCCATAGACTAGGCGTGGAGTACGTATGCATATTGCCTTCTTGTTTTAGTACGTTTGATATTGATATGTTTTCTTCATAATGCTTCTTAATTAATGTAGCTCTATCGACCATTTTATGTGACCACAACCGTACATATGGGGGATAATTTTCTTCCAAGTTTGTCAATCTTCTATTGTTTACGCGTTATTTATTTCGCTTTCTGCATGTATTTAATGACGATAAAAGGTTGAGCTAGTAACAAATAACTGGTGAATATTGACAATTGATTCATTGTTCACTGTAGTGACTATAGTGACTATAGTAACTACTCTTGTATTGTATTTCCAGTTCGCTTCACCTTTCGATTCAACAATAGAATATGGAAGACATCAATATCAATTCGATGATTTTTTCTTCTGGGATTGGGAGAAATGTAAACGTAATCGTCGTCGTAGAAAGAAAACTACAACAACAATGACAAATATACCAACTACAACGGCCACAACTACAACCACTACAACAACAATCAGAACTACAATTTCTGCAGTAACTTTACCAATAACTATATTCCCTACTTCACCCACAACAAGTATTGCAGTTGGTTAGTCATGCTTTCAGAAAAAAATAATAATCGAACTCTTCAATTTGTTAACATCGTATGTCGTCTTCTAGTGACTCTAGCTAAAGCTCGGCTAAAACTTGGTAAATGTACGAAATTTGAAGTTTGATTACATAATTCTATTGTTGGGAAGAGATAATTCAGCATTTTTAAGTATAGTGATTGAGATTACTGAAGAATAATTTTTTTCCTAATTTCGAAGAAAAAAGATGTGTATATGATGTGTAAGATGTGTAAAATGTTGATCGGACTTAATCTTTGTGTGACAATATAATATTCGAGAAATGAAAATAATGAAGGATATCAATGATTTCAATATTGATAGACAAGGATATTCTAGCATCTGATTCGAGTATATATCTCAGAACGTAGACGAAAAAAAGTATGCAATTAATTTTGTTCAGAGCTTGTCAACTCTAAGTAGTGAAAAAAATGTCAAGTTGAAAATGTCAAGTGATAGTTATAAGGAAACATAATCGTCATGATAACATCAAGTTGGGTCTTGTGTCTATTAAGAATGTCAATAGATAACTATTTGGTTTTGCTTCATAATATGATTTATATATCGATTTATATTAATGGGCTTTGAAACATAAACATACATATCTGTGAAATCAATTTGGCGGGAACTTTTCTTACTATCAAGTCTGGGGACGCCCCAAGTGGCAGTTTCCGTAATGGTCCTGTAACTGTAATATACAATACATATACACTGGAATTGATGGCCCTGTACTGATCTGTGTTCTAAATATACTCTGGGGAATAAGTCAAAATTCATTTCAATTAGGTTACACAAGAGTAAGTTGGAATTATTCAGATCACTTTAGCCATGAGCTAGAATTTCGTTTGCATGTCTTGGGCTATCTTAATTTCAGGAGCTAGTATGTGTTTTTTGTTCAAATAAATTTCGATTGATTGGAAAAAAATCACATACTTAATGATAAATCTTCTTCTCAAGTCTTATTCTCTCAGTAACACATTCTATGCAGTGATTATACCGGTACATACTTTGACTTGTACAAGACTTTATAAAGAAAAGCAGAGTGGAATAGTTATTGACTACCTAGTCGCAATGTTGTTCCGTTAGGTTACTCTAAGATATTACCAATAGTGGGGTAGTGTTATCATATCAATATGAAGCTCATGTATATTTTCACATATTCATAATCCATATCAATCATATTCGTTTATCCTGTGCAATTAAAATAAGACTGAAATCAATGAACATATTGTCAAAAATAAAAAACCATAGTAATTAATTATATTTCTGCAAATATTCAGAAATGAACTGTATATTTTATAGTCATCATATGTGTGAAATGAGTGAATTGTTCCTATTTAATAAACTAGAATGAAAAAAATGTCTCGTGTGAGTTTTTTTTTGTTGGTCCATGTACATATTTTGTATGTCAGGAAATAGTTTTAAGAGAGTTCATTTCAAATATCAATATTGTTTCATTTCAATATCAATAAATTTTGATCAATATTTTCGAAAAATCGTTGCTTTCAATATTGTTCATTTCATATTGTTCATTTCAATATTAATAAATTTTGATCAATATTTTTGAAAAATATTCCTTTTTAAATAATGCTCATGCTATATTCATATATAAATATATATATATATATATATATATATATATATATATATATATATATATATATATATATATATATATATACGACCGTCTTTTCGGTGCCAATTCCGAACGATCCTATACATTCCATCTATAGCCCGCCTCTAATTGTGAAACAGCAGTAAGTTTCAAATTCCGATGTCAATAATAAAAACATATTTAATTTAACACATAACTTCACAATTCTGGAAGTTTCAGTGATCTCAAAAATGAATATAATATAATCGGTATATGTTGTGTCACATCATAAATGTTGACGCAGAAATTTTCAACTCCTTTTCATATTGTAAACGAATGATAATAATTTCTCTCGTGAATTCGTGAGCAAAAAAATCTTTAATTATATGGTAATCATTCAAAATACTGTATAAAATACAGTTTACTGCATAAAGTGAACAGTTAAATACAGTTCAATACTGTTTAGTACAAAATACTGTAATGAAGATGGCCGATGAGCTCAGTTCGGTAGTTTCAATGTCTAACCTAATATCAACAAAAAATATGTATATTTTTCCTGATCCAAGAGAAAAATCCACCTTCGTTATTCACAAGAATTTATTTGAGAATTCCATTTGTTTTTCTGAAAAGTTGTAACACCGATTGGATCCTAAAACTATCTCAGTCAACGTAGTTACTACTTCAGAAACACTGAAGTCACCAATGGGCGTGAGTTCGAGTCCCGCATAAGATGAGGGTTTTGGTAAATGCACGAACTTTCACTTAAAGTCACTTCATATTTTCATTATACCTGCTGATTCGTACCCCCATAATCTTGATTTGGTGAGGTCATTTAGAAAACAATGCGTAATCAGTTATTTTAAAATGATCTGATTTTCAGGTAAAAAACATCAATCATCGGTTCCACAATTCAAACTGAGTAGGTAATCCAAAAATTCTCTTTTCGTTTGAATGAAATAATTTCAATTCTTTCGTGCAGTCAATGAGTAATAACAAGATGATTTGTTCAATTTTTCCACACCTCAACCAGATTGGATTCTTCACTGCATGCACACCTGAACAAATTGAAGATAAAATTAATGAGAGGATGTCACTGAATACCCACTCCCCCTCTACCACCCACCACCCCCTCCCCAATCACAACCACTACACCAAGCAAGTTACACATCAAATATAATTTTCTCGTTATTGCCACATAGTATTAAAGTTGCATGCAATTTATTTCAATATGAATATAGCATTTCATCCATGATTCAAATTTTCTTCGGAATTATGATTCCAACAAAACATCAATTATAATGAATTTTCAAATTCACACAAGAATTTAAAAATTGTAGTGATTGCTATTGAACTGTTTTTCACTACAAAAATGACTCATATTTGTCAAGGAAACTCGTTGTTGACACTTGTTCATGCGCGATAATCATTTCCTCTCATACGTGATATTTATAAATGTAATAAAATAATCATACTTCATATAAAAGTTTTCTACCATGCGGTCCAGAATTTATTATATCACCAAACGGTTGTAGGTGGTAACAACAATAAATATTCATCCACCTTGAGTTCTCACTTGATCAAGTGTGATTGCGAGTGATTTGCTGTGATTTGTGACATTTGTGACATTTGTGGTATTTATATAGTGACCATCATGTGATTTGCTTTTGAGTATATAAAATATATCTACGCAACTTTTAGAATCAATCTTCAACGAAATTCAAAATGCAGAACATCAGAGCTATTTTGCTATTCATCTCGATTGGAATCATTCTGCAGATTGTGGTGAGTTATGAAATGATTGTATGCATTCACATCTTCACTAATATTGTAGATTGAATGTGAAATATTATGGGTAATATTTGGTTAACCACAGGAGGTATCTGCTTTGGAAACCGAAGTGATGCCAAGAAACTCTGTCAACCCTGTTGGCGTCTTCTTCAAACCCACTGAGGCTAGTTGTGGACGTAACAATAGAAGACGAAGAACAACTATTATAACAGTGACTACTACTACTACTACAAGAAGACCGGCCACTAATACGACAGTGGCAGGATAATAATGTTAATAATAGTTCGCACTGAAAGGTATACACATTCAAGCATCTACTCAAGTGTGATTTTTGATATCGAACAAATCCATAAGAAGATATGTTGACATAAAACGGTGAAAAAGTGAAGATGAGACTGAAAAAGTGACGAGTCCATTTTAAAACTCATTTGTGAGATTTAACACTTTACAGTACCAAACCGACCGACGGCAAAATTGCAATCTTCACTCAAAGTTAAAGAAAAGAAAGAGGAGGATCACCATCACATTATTTCACATTCTAATTGATTCTTAACATTAGTAATGGAACCTGTATCATCTGCATGTCTCCCTTCTTCTTAAAACCCATAGTTCTGGCATTTTCTCATTTAATTTTCTCGATTATGAAATATAAAAATACCAATATTATCACAAATCATACCAACTATCTAGACTAAATGATTGAATACATATACATCCATCACCTAATAGTATCGCTTGTCCTTAAAAAACTTTCATCCACGTTTTATCATTCTTGTTGTAGGATGGCTCCCAGTCTGATGGCCACGTCATATCCACTTCTCACCACGAGAACTTCGAAGACGAACAACACTTCCCTTGGGTCGCATGTCGTCAACGTAAACAACGTCAAAAGAGAACTACAACCACCACACTTATGACTACTCTCTACACAATGGGCCCGTCACCAATAACAGTGCAAGTTACTACACCACAACCCTTGCCTCCAGTAACTGCTCAGACTACATCAACCGCTTTACCGACTCTGCCTTCAATTGCACCTCGAATTCTTCCTTTATCAATTCCTGTGACAATACCTCCCCCGCTAACTACTCCTATTCCAAACACACTTGTTACATCAAATCCTACTCCTGATGGAGCTCCGAATCTTCCCACTTCTACAGGTCCTAATCTTGCTACTACTTCCACTGTCAGAACTCCTATAGTCATTATAGTATCACAAGTTCCTAATCTTACACCACTACCAATCACAGTACCATCAGTGACACCAATAGCTGGATGAATCACTAAAAATAATCAATATTGATAATAAGTTGTGTATTTCACATTGTATCTCCTCTAATTAACGAATAAAAATTTCGCCGAAATAAATGTCCATCTTCTTTATAGTTTAGTTGGCAGGAAAACATGTAATTTTGTGGTATCAAGTATTGCTGGCACTTGCGATATCTTGCAATAATATGCTTTACATTATGCGAAAAAAAAACAATCAAATGCATTTCACAACAATAAAAGTGTAATCAGAATCATGTCATGAGTTAAAAAAGAAACACAGAAGTTGGAAGTAGAATAGTACGGTAGTATAAAAGAAAGATCTAAATTTGGTATTTCAATTTCTCAGCGAAGTTTGTGTATCACTGAGAAGTGTAAACAGTATTATATAGTCAGTTAATTGAAATTATATCGCTGGATAAAATATATAATAACTATAGCTGATTAAATTATTTCCAATTGGTAAAACAAAGAGAAAGTACTTACATAGTAACTACTCAGTATAAAAATAACAGAGGATTAGAAATAGATCTACAACAGTTTGTACAATACATTGATTGGCATGTTATAATAATTGAATATTAATGAAATATTATAGTGACTATTATATGACTAATGAATAACCCAGCCACCAAACTTATTATTGGATTAATAAGATTTTATTTCATCCCAGTAATATTGTCACTGAAGTTATGTGTTTCAGTCCAAATCGTTCTTTCGTTTTCGTTTCCTGGTACTGTTTGAATGCGGACGATCTCTTTGCTTTTCCCCAACCATGACAGCGGTTGGACTGAAAACTCTTGTCTCGATCTCCTGAAAAAGAAAAAACCGGCACATTTAGCTCAGTTGCTGACTCGCTTGCATTACGTGATCCGGGAGGTGAGAGCCATATCGGATCTGATTCTATCCCCACCACCGTCTATCTATTCAAGGTTTTTGTGGTTTCTCTCTATAATCTGGGCTTTGATGCCAAGATGGATCCTAAAATATGAGCCACGACTGCTTTCTTCCCACAATCCATCTCATTACCTAACAAACCTTCATACCATCAGCTCATCTCATTTTCCATTCCTCCGATGCAAATTGATCTTAGTTGCGTAACAGCGCATCGTTGAATCCAATTTGAAATATTGTTAGAAAAAGTGAAAAGAATGAGAGTTTTACGAATTAATTATGTGTTTTTATTTTTTTATATGAGACAAAGTTACTATTTAGAATTGACCACCAGTCATAGGTGTGGTTTATCAGTTGGGCACATAGATTTATATCATGTGATAATTTCAAGATACCCTGACAGGTATTGTCAGATTTCTTATTTGACAAAGAGGTTCTTTTCTGAATGTTATGTTCATAGCGTTTTGGAGCTGATGGTTGGTTAACATCTGAGGGAGTACAAGTGTTTCTATGTTCTTACCTCTGGTGCCAGATAGTAGTCGATGTGATGACGAACTGCACCCCATATCTTGTCCTCCAATAGCAATTCAGTCGCTTTATTGATATCAGGTGCCATAAACCTGTCCTTGTCCCACGGTCTGAAAATATACTTTACTGGTAAATATGTATTTGTATCAAAATTGAAAACAGCATGTATCATTTAAATTTGATGAATACGAGCCGACTGGTGTTTAGTGGTTGACTTGGTGTTGAAAAAATGTCGATCATAGAACACTTTTGAGTCAGTGGAAATTAATCTATAATAAATGAATGTTCAACGATTTTCCAATATGACAAAATCATAGTCCCATTGTTAGTTATATAGAATGAGCGAAAGCAAAGACTTGATTGTACAATACTTGAGAATACACCTCATTTTTCTATTTTTACAATTTTCAATAAAACCTGGCTTGCATATACGCTATTAACTGCATTGATACTGCATAGTGCAGGTTGAAAATTGGTTGGACCCCTTCTGAAAATAGCCACTAAAAAAAAGGAAAAAACCCTCTGAGAAATAGTTCAGGGAAATCATTTAATCGACGCCAATAGATCTCAGTCATCATTATAGTGCGTGGTCAAAAACCCAATATATAAAAAAATCATTCACCCTTGGAATTCGAACAGAAGACTTATACACATCATTGCGACCCTCCAGTCGAATCAGTAGTTCTTGAGGGTACTTTTCTACATCAAATATGCATTATAATGATACAAATTTAGAATTAAAAATGTAAGTCAGAATGATCAACAAGTACAATTAAATTGTCGATAAAAATGAGAAACGGGTTCAATTGAAAATTGAAATTGAAATGAACAACACTTTCAAATGATCAGAGCTACAGAACGAAGGCAGTAAGTGACTATATTCAGATGGCTTCAATACTTCGAAATACATCACACAGCTACATTTGCGTAATACCTTATCACACTGCGAACCACTTTGTACACCTCCTCGAGTGGTATCGTAGTCTTCAATGGTCGCAAGAATTCAATCGCTTGACAGGCCGCCAACAGTTCAATGGCAATAACTCGTTCGACGTTCTGCACGACTTGCAATGCCTTCCTGGCAGCGAAACAGCCCATGGAGACGTGGTCTTCTGTCCCAGCACTCGTGCTCAGCGAGTCTACAGAAGCGGGGTGGCACAGGGCTTTGTTCTCGGACACTGTAATGGTTCGTTAGCAGCTCGGTAACAGTTCGTTAACAGTAACATTATCATAAAGCTAGGACATCATTCCTCTATCTTGTGACTGTCGTAAGTGATCACTTGACCTTATTGTGGTATTTTCATTTTCTGTTCATGTATACACATAGGAAAGTGAAATTTACGAGATTGTATTTTATGATAGAATTGATCTTCTAGATATTACATGATGAATTTTACTCTCTCATATGTACATAACGGAGAATAAAGATGATACAGTTGGATTTGGTGACCATTCACAAAAGTCACAACTTCGATTTAACGCCCAAGTTACCTAAAAAATCACCGATGGTACGGTAGCTAATGGTTTTTCCTTTTTCAGGTTTTGCTGATGAAGATTATAGTTTTCTCAACAACTAAGTTATTTTGGGTTGAGATTAAGTCGATCAGAGATTGATGATGTTTAGAAAGACCCTTGCCCTATGTCGTAATCGAACTCATACCCGACTTGACTTCAATTTCCAGGACAATGCGAAAGTGCTTGAGCTGAATGATCCACGGGAACAGGAAGGCATGTATTATCATAGAGATGTATTGTCCGAATAAGGGACCTCTCACCTAATGAAGCAGCTGTACAGTGAGCGATCATGAAACCAGAATTGAGGCCGCCATCTTTGACCAAGAACGCTGGTAGTTCGCTCAGTGCTGGATTCACTAGACGTTCTATACGTCTCTCGCTCATCGATGCCAGTTCGTGAACACCGATCGCCAAGTAATCGCAGACTTTAGCTGGATATTCACCGTGGAAATTACCGGCGGAGATAATCTCGCCTCGATCAGCGAACACGATCGGATTGTCGGTACCTGTATACAAGAAACATTGAATATTTGAAAATAAATCATCACTAATTGTCATGTGAAAATTGGCACGATGGTGAACATCCTGAATAATTCCACTTCCATATCATATAAATTCCAGAAATAATTGTATAAATTTTCATGTATGCCCATATATATATATATATATATATATATATATATATAAATATATATATATATGTATATATATATATATATATATATATATATATATATATATATATATATATATATATATATATATATATATATATGAGCCCAAAACTTATCATCACAAATGTAAGTATAATGGCAAATAAGACCGTCTTCTGCCTCATTTTTATAAGTATTTTCCTGACACGAGTGGTTGAGTGTCTTTACAGTGAACCGTCATACAGGAGATCCCGGGGTACGATTCCCGCCGTGGTCGACCATCCTGACAGATGTTTTTCGTCTTTTCTCTCCGTTTTTTCAAACTTGTTGAAATTGGGATTGTTCCTCAACAACATACCACGACTGACTACTTCCAACTAGCCAAAAACACTCGATAAAATACCATCATCTCATTTCTCATTCGACGAAGCCAATTGATCTCAGTCATCAATGCAGTACGTCATAAATTCAATGTGAATGTCAATTCATTGTAATATTTGTACTTCGTTGAAAATAATTCAAACTGTCTGATTCCATATTTTGAAAAATCTTTTTTCAATCCTTCTATTATATTCATGTTTCTGATACAAATATTACATCTTCCTAACTCTCTCTCATTTATGATTACATTCATCAGTAATGATTAAAAATTATTATTAAATACCGTACCGCTGTTCATCTCGACAGTTAATACTCCATGGACGAAATCAATCGTATCGTGAACAATCCCATGCACTTGCGGACAACACCGCAACGTATACGCGTCCTGGACTCGATTGCAGAACCGATGGCTCTGCGCAATCTGGGACGGATACGTGTCCGAATGTAACAAAGCTCTCAATCGCTTGGCAACAAGAATCTGTCCCTTATGTGGTCGAATCAATTGAACATCCGAGTCGAAGGCTGTCGACGTGCCTTTCAGTACTTCCAGAGTGAGAGCGGCGACTACGTCGGCTTGGCGAGCGATAAAGAAAGACCGCTCGACAGCTTCGGCACCCAGAGATGTGATGAGTTGGGTGCCGTTTATGAGAGCGATACCTTCTTTGGGACCGAGCTTCATTGGTGTTAGACCATTGGCTTTTAAGACCTGTGAATATGTGTTTAATTGTCTTATGTATGTTCAATTAATTTCAATTGATTTTATAATGAAGGCTTAAATGAGCGTTATAAGGACCGTTTTCATAGCTCGCGGCAGGCGGCAGGCGGCAAGCGGCAGGCGGCAAGTGTTTAAAAAACGCCTGCCGTCTGCCCCGTTCACATAGTCGCGTTTCTTCACACTCACTTCGAGATTTGTCCAATTTATTTAAATATGTAATTCTTGTTCAATTCAGGCGGACAAGTGATTTTTAGTATCGTATGACGTGGCACGCAAGAACCATCATGGTGTATATCTAAAAAGTACTGTTTTGGAAGTAATATTCCGACATAACCCTACCACTTGTATGACCACTTGTATGAGTGAGGGTATTTAACCGCGGCGTTTTTTTCCAAAGTTAAATTTATTCCATGTATAGGCCCGTTTTCATGGCTCGCGGCAGGCGGCAGGCGGCAGGCGTTTTTTCTCCTGGCCAATCAGAATGAATGAAATCCCTACCGCTTGCACTTGTTGCTCTCTACCGTGAGACATGGAATAAATTTAACTTTGGAAAAAAACGCCGCGGTTAAATACCCTCACTCATACAAGTGGTCATACAAGTGGTAGGGTTATGTCGGAATATTACTTCCAAAACAGTACTTTTCAGATATACACCATGATTGTTCTTGCGTGCCACGTAATACGATACTTAAAATCACTTGACCGCCTGAATTGAACAAGAATTACATATTTAAATAAATTGGACAAATCTCGAAGTGAGTGTGAAGAAACGCGACTATGTGAACAGGGCAGACGGCAGGCGTTTTTTTAAACACTTGCTGCCTGCCACTTGCCGCCTGCCGCCTGCCGCCTGCCGCGAGCTATGAAAACGGTCCTTATCACGGTAGAGAGCAACAAGTGCAAGCGGTAGGGATTTCATTCATTCTGATTGGCCAGGAGAAAAAACGCCTGCCGCCTGCCGCCTGCCGCGAGCCATGAAAACGGGCCTATAGAGGTTTATAATGAGTACCAATGAAAAATTCGATCAGTAGGGCCTATATTCATTAAAAGAAATTATTTATTTATGAAATTAACAATTATTGTTCTTCTGTCTGAGCACTTTTCTCGAATCAACATTCTCCTCACATACCTTTCTAGTCTATTCTAGCAAGAATGAGTTGAAAAATGAAAAAACAAAAAACAAACAAACAAACAAATGAATTAACAAAGAAGAATGGAGAATTAAAAATTGTCTCATTCCATCATTATTGGATGGATAAAAATAAGGAACCCGACTACTCCACTAGAACTTTATCACTGCTGCTTTTAAAATATTAATAAATACAGAAAACGTGTTTGATTCTTCCATATGCAATTGAAAACAAGCCTATAAGAGAGAAGAAGAAGAGGTTGTGTTGGAGAGGGGGGAATGGGGAAAGAGAAAGAGCAGAAGCAACTCACCTCAGCAGCGTCCCCCCATCCGGTACCAGGACTCCACATTTGACCCTCGCCCAGAAGACCCAAGGCTAGATGAGCCAGGGGGGCTAAATCGCCACTGGCACCGACAGAGCCTTGTTCAGGCACCCACGACAAACAAGATGCTGAAACCAAGTTATTCTTATCAGTACAGTTAGATACTAATAGTTAGATACTGTTAAACCGTTATGTTTCTTAGCTCTATAGGGAGTCTGCAATAGGAATTAGCATGAGTTGCATACCCATACAGCTATAATCCGAGGTTTATTGTGGATTATAATAGGCTAAAGAAGGCATTGAACAATAGTGCTACCTGTCCGAGTAAAGTTAATCACCAACAAAGAGAGATATCTGCTCAATATTGATTCTGAGAAATCATTTATACGGACACTAGACGCAGGTAAACATCACAGGTCTACAATCGGTATATTATTTTAATTTCACATTTTTTTTTAGTTATTGCGTTGTGGTATTTTATAATTCTAATATTGTAGTACGTTATTTTATCTCATTCTGTGTCTGACGGGAACCTTTGAGGCAAAGACAGAGTCTTCATTTATTAATAAAGATATATATATATATATATATATATATATATATATATATATATATATATATATATATATATATATAACATCATTTTCCTTTAATTCTCCTAATAATTGGTCTATATGAACTTGTTCCGCCTTCAGGGAGTATATCGTTTCCTCGGTTTGGAACCTTCGATTCTTATTGAAGGGTCCATTTCGGAAATCTTTCTTTCGGAAAAATTAAATATAGAAAATATTTTCAATAAAAAATCAAGTTTTAAAATATTTTTGAATCCCAATGGTTACCATTGAATGCATTGATGAGATGATGAAGAGCAGTGAGGGAGATGCCACTGTAGCCTTTAGCCAGCACATTGATACGAAGTGCCAACAACATACGAGTCTTCTCTGGATTCAACGGATTGCCAACACCAGCTGAATGTGAACGAATGAGATTGTACTGGAGTTCTCTGTAAGCCAATCAGTATGTATGTTAATCTCCATTGACAATTCTGAGTTATAAGCTCTACCTTAACATACACTTCCAGATATACCATTCACCATCACCTGTATCATCATCCAGATATGCTCAGGATTTTAACATAATTCCTGTCTCTCTCATTTCTATTTACACCCCATTCTCACCTCATACCGGAAAATGAATCAGATTTTACATTTTAGTGAGTTTTGAAAAATATTTCATTTTATATTGTTCATTAATTTATGTTTTCCTAATCCAGATGTGTTTTAATTCATATAAACAAATACTTACTATAGTATTTTAAATAATGGTGAAATATGTTTCACAATTAACAGGAAATAATGTTCAAAATAAGTGGAAATATACCGTATATAAATCTTGTACCATTTGTGTAGATACTTACTCTAGCTTGTCAACGTCGATAACTGTTCTCGCGAAATTACCAAACCCTGTCGTGATCCCATAAACAACTGCAAAGAGAATGCTTACATGAATTAATAAATATGAGAATATTTCAAATGACGATAAAAGAAACTATCCAACTCAAAAATCTTACGATTGCAATTTACAAATAAATTGCAATCTATTCAACGTAGTTTCAGTATCCATAATGATAAATTATCAAATATATTGTAACAAAGCAGAGAAGAGAAAAAAATAGAATGATATGATAAGAATGGAGCACGTATATCAAGTTAATCATGAGAATTCATAAGTTTCATTATTTTGATGGTATAAATTTCACATGGGAATTTCACATTTCAATTTTAACCCCGATAACAGCTCAATAATCTTTAGATGACTGAAACATTCGAAGCTTATGATTATTTTTCGAATAATTAAAACTTGGGAGGATATAGGCCTATGTCAACTTGCCTTTCTTCTCTGCAAGAATCTTATCAATCAGATTTCGAGCTTTATTCACATTTGTTTCCGACTCGTTCGTGATCTTTCATGAAATCAAAAAACATGAGATGAGTTATCTTTTTTATTAGCCATATGATGATTCACAGAAACTTGGTCACATAGAAGAACTTACCTTTATTTTATACAGTCCTTTACCTAGTGATCTGAGATCATTTGTTGAGAGACTATTTCCATCCAAGAACAGATACTGAAATATAAAAAGACGGTTAGAAAAGTATTGGAGCAGAAATAATAATGAAATCTAATGCCAAATTGCAATACCTCATCAGCCTACACTTCGAGTTATACTCCCTATCAATAATATGATGATCAATGGACATTAATTTTTTTCTATTGTGAAAAAAATAACATCACAATATGCTTCTATATTTGAGTATTCACAAACTGGAAAGAAAATATGATCATCAAATAGAGCGTGATATAGATCACTAGCTTCAGAGTATTCTACTTTTCATGCTCCTTCTCTATTTACAGCTTTATTTGCCTACTTACTTCTTCTGGTGGTTCGTACTGCCCAGGTCTAATGATAATATTAAGGATTATATTGAGCCAGTTCGTCAACAACAAGAAATATTATTTATAACTTTCAATATAAAATATGTCAATATGACTGTCAGATTATTATGAATTTTTAATATAATTATGCCTAGAAGTCTCACTAAAGCTATTAAAAATATGATCTGATCACATCTGGTTGTGGTCCAACAAAGCCCAAGTCGAAGCCTCACGAAATTGTGATAAAGGATACACAGGCTCCAAGATGTGTTTCAGATTGTCCGGTATGCTGACGTTCACATTCTTCTGGGTATGATCGGAAACCAACACTAGAAACAAGATATTACGTCGTTAGCAACAATAGTATCTGATGGGATTTGATTGAATCGATAAAACCGATGAACGTCAATACTTGGGTATGAGAAGAATACTTTTTTCTGTGAGAATAGGGCTTTTTATTTGAGAATATTCGGATTTTAGTTAGCATGCTCTGAAAATAAAGAGTGATTTGTTTTTTGAAGCTCATGCCTATATTGTCCGGATTATTTCGAATATCTCAATTATATTAACCAAACCGATCAAAACATACTCAACAAAATATTTCCATATATATTTTTGGAATTAATAAAAATCTGGACACAAATTCTTGAATGCGAACCCTATTTCTAATGACCACAGTCGAATTGAAATAGAAAAATGTAATTCCTTCGACACAATAGAATATGGCCTGTGGCGTAAATTATCATATTTCACAAAAGCCCTCAGACGAATTCAACGAAGTCAACGTAAGATGTCATCACATCTAAAATAGCAAAATACACATGCAAAATAGCAACATTTGAAATAATGTAGAAGAAAGAATATTTACCGACGGTGACGAAATCATTGTCGTCAAGTACATCCTTGACGAGATCGTCGAAGTCCAGGATAACTCCACCCCTTGTCTTCCTCACTTCCTGCAGTTTCTCGACGCGAGCGATGCTGGATTGCATTCTCTGAAAACGGCGTACCGATTCCTCTCCCAACCATCGTATACTACAGTCACCTTTATCGGAACGATGAGATATTTTATTTATATTCATATATATATGTATACATATATATATATATATATATATATATATATATATATATATATATATATATATATATATATATATATATATATATATATATATATATATATATATGTATATGTATATATGGTTGAATAATCAAATTTTATTGGATTGGATCAAAGTGTGAATTTCTTCAACTTTCATCTTTCTCAATCTATTCACAGCTTCCCACAAATTTTACTCTTCACCCTCTATATTTCCACCACATTACATCTTCCAGCTGTTGGTCTGATTTCTTGGTCTTGAATTTTCAAAACCTATATCCTCTTTTGTAGTAATGTGAAAAGGTTTCCCAAACACAATTCATGTGAATAAAGAGAGTTCACAATTTATTTCACGAGAATTGTGACGAAATTTGAATATTCTGATTTATCCATTCATTTTGCCATTCAATTCAGCCGAGAACTGACCTGATCGAGATTTTCCCATTCTACAGGCATCAGTTTGCACTGAAACGTCGCTGTTTCAATACATATTATTATAACCATACGAGCCCGAGCAATAATTTTCGTAATGAATTGGGAAAAAACGTAATACAGTCATCACATTTCGAATCAAATGTCCCTGTTATTGAAACGAGGAATAAGAAAAATAATGGAATATAATTATAAAAAGTATTCTGGTATAGGCAGGCAAATATTAGTAATGAGAAATATACGTGAGTATCTTTCCCTTCCATGGGAAATTCTTGTTCCAAATTATCACCGTACTTTTTTGAAAATCAAAAGTCTTAGGCCTTCTTGATCTTCTGTCCAACTGTCCTGCTGTTCACACCCTCACTAGTTATAAGAAGTATTCAACTCATTTTATTCGCGTTCTTGCAAAGTTTCTACTATTTTATTTGCATTCTCTCTTATCTTTGTTCATCATTATTTATGTTAACACTTTTCAGCTTATTCTCATAGCAAATTCTTCCAAATTTAATAAAAAAATTAATTTAGAAAATGTTTAACGTATGTGTAGAACGATTTTTGGGGTGAACATTCCGATATGGAATGGTACGCGGAAATCGTTACAAAAAACCTTTAGTAAATAGCGTGAGCTAGAAATGTTTCACATTTTTTCATGAGTTTTCTGCAATGACAATTGCTTTCATGCAGTGACAGTGTTGAGTATGCAACACAAACTGCAATGATGGTCACCTGATATAGGTGTGTGAAGGGATATCAAGGGATATCACTCATTGTTGAAAGAGACAGACAACAATGTCCCCCACTGAATATTAACCAATTTCTGATGCTTCGCTCGTTGACATATACTTGACAAAAATCTATCATGTTGTGCTCTGTTGACTGATGTTTTATATGGTTGTTAAAAACAAGTAAACTAAAATCTGAATGAATTATGTGTTGAATATAATCAAAAGAAATATGTTATTTTTGTTGCATTAATTAATGATACATAGTTGATAACCTTCCAGCTGAAATGACTAGACACATATAACTGAATAACATCGTGTTGAAAAATGCTTGAAATATTTCACGTTCTTTTGAATTCACCAATAAAGTATGCACATTTTAATGAAGGCGACATCATATTATATCTTGAAATCTGCTAACTTGTGTTTACTGTTCTTAAACGTCCTTCAGTTTCATAAGTCGCTTTGCATGGTGTTTGATTCACGATAAACACGGACGATGCCAGAGATGACAACATCTAATAAATGATCATTTATATTTTAATATTTTATACAATTGAATAAATTACCACAAATTATAATATCATTCTGAGATTTATTATATCTGAATGGATAGGAATAACTGAAAGTATAATACCTGGTCCACAAGATTTCAAGGTTGCGTATTACTTCTAATGGAGTGAAGAAGATCTGTAATAAGTGGTGGAGCGTGGGGGAGAAAAAAGGGGGTAATTTTTTGGTTTGTTACCATGACTGTGACACTATAAATTTATCGCTTATTTTCGAGAATTTTTGTCTGCTTTAGAGATTATGTACATCTTTTGACTCTATTCAACTAGAAATTGAAGTTATATGAATCATTTCAATCGTTTTATATTCAAAATCCAATCGGTTTTACTTGTTGATAGTTTTCCTAATGGCTCTTATCAATTATTGATGTGAAATGAATACATAATTATTTTTATCTTCAACACGACTCATCCGATTCATGTTAAACTTTGGGAACTATGTATATAATACGTGTACTCAAATTCTGTGGAAATTTGAATTCATGCAGAGATTTTCTCCATATTTTTCACCCTGGGTTGTCCTCATGAGATTTTCTAAAATTTAATTTTTTTTTTCCATAAGTGGTTCAATCAATTGCCCATCAAAACTTTACAGTATCTGGTTTATATAATAAAATATGTGTATGCCAAGTTTCGTCGAAGAAAAAATCTCCATCAGTGATCAGTTTGTTCAGTGGAGGACGAACAAAAAACAAAAAACACTTTTGTTCATTTCGAGAAAGGTGAAATTGAGTCTTCACTTCGCTCATCCAACAATTATTGTGGCTGTATGCATTCAATTGCTTACAACAACTTTGATAACAGGTTTTCATTACAACAACTTTTGAAGGCCATAAATTTAAAAACAAAATTTTACTCCTTGTTTGTATGTACTTATATTGTATATTTGTGTATTTGTAATACGTCCAATTCACGCCCAATAATAATTTCAAGAAAATCAAACATACATGAAAAGAAGTTGAAAGAAAAATAAGACCAACAAACACTTTTTCTATCCATCCCAACTTGGTTTCTCGTGGTTTCCCACAATCCTCAAAGCAAATGCTTGAATGAAGTACTAATTGACCACGACCTAATTAGTATTAATTAGTAGTGTTAGCCATAATTATACCTTTTCAGGACTATCACTCATTTTTTTCCTCTTGTATAATGATAAACTTCACATCTGCTGTTTGGAAAGAAGTGAACATTTCCGAAGAGACTTAGTTCAAAGTGGAAGATATCAACAATCGTGTGTTTTGATCACTTTTAATACCAATGCTGGTAATGTCCGGATGTTACACAGAAAAAGTTTTTCACTATAATGTGTTTCGGTCTTATGGAAACTGAAAGGCTTTTATATGTGGCGAAAAATTATGTCACAGACAGCACAGTCTTGGTTTTAAATAATTAAAATGGGGTGGTAAGATCACCCTTGTGGTGCCCCGTCCAAACGATCGTATACATTCATCCTCAGCCTTACTAGAGGAACAATGTTTTTGTATCAAAAACAATGTTCAACAAAAATGAGGGGGTTGATGCAAAAACAAGTCAAGTCACATTTTTGGCGTTTTTGAGAAAAGCGCGCAATCATGTAAAATAGTCTTTTGTCTTCATTTTGGAGCAATAATAAGTCAAGTCCGGACATACCTTACAAGCCAGTATGCAATGCAAACTTATAGCCACTCACTTTTGTGGGAAGAACAAGACATGTCCCGGGACTTGCCTCGTTCTTGTAACCAATCAAGGTGGCAGTGAGCTGTCAGATTTTACCAAATGGCCGTCTAGAGTTGAAAATCGAAAAAATCCAGAAATTCCAGCAATCAAAATATCAACTCTGTATTGATTAAAATAAATAACTTTGATAAAAATCGTAATTATGTAATACAATTATTTTTGGTGCAAAAACATGACAAGTCCAAATGCATCAAGGGTTGCAAAAAATAATCATCCCTTCAATAAAAATTACTAAAAATGATTTTTACAGTAGAAAATTGATGTATTTGTATCACTATACTTATAGAAATGAATAAATAATATTGGAGCTATATATTTATTTTGGAATTTGGAATCTAATACCATGAATATCTCCAGATATGGAATTTGTGACTTGACTTGTTTTTGCACCAACCCCCATTATTGTTGTATCAACAATGTTTTTGTATCTATTTTATCAAAAACAAAAAAACATAATTCATATACATTTGTATGTCTATTTTTTCACTTTATTTTCCTTTCTTCAGCTGGCTAGCACAGAAGAATATATTGTTTCGTTATTGCGGCCCATCGTAACACTATTATGAATAGCATGTATGTGAGCATATTTTTATTTCTTGGACATTTGGGAAACTTTGTAAAATTAATATTCATTCAGTTACACACCAAAAAGAAATATTCATCAACTAGTATAATGGTAATTATTCATTTCAAGATCACCAGTAGGCCAAATGAGGACTAAGCATGCACATTATAACAAACAATACATTAATAAAATGTTCGAATTAATTATATTTTAATCAGGGACTCGAAGTGAAATCGAAATCGAAATCGAAATCGGAATTAATTGATATATTTGTGGAAGTGGAATCGAAATTAAAATTTTTAATCCACGTTTTTCAAAATTGGAATCGAAATCGAAATCATCATTCTGAGATTGTCGGAAGCAAAATTGAAATCGCGATCTCTATAATTTTTTTTTTATCGAAGCATACTTTTCTTTATCTTTATGGAAAAGATTATTCAATAAATCATTTTATTCCCCGTTATTATTCGTAGGTAAAGTGGGTAGTAAAACTTGACATTACTGGGTACTGGTTTTCAATAGAACTTCGCCAAACTAGACCTGTCTGTAATATCGATCTCAAACAAGTGTCGGAGTGCATCTGAGAAATGATGGTTATTGAATGCTGTCAATTTTATACAATTTTCATGATGGAGATATTATCTTCCTACCAAAAATACACGGATACATTTTCGACCTACGAACTTTTGTGTTTCAACTCGTATTCCTGTTTTTTTTTTTTTTTTTTTTTTCGTACCTCATGGGTTTCACAAGTGTCTGTGTGACTCTTATCGTGAAGAGGTGGGATAGGATAGTGGGGAGGAAGCGGTCGTGGCCTATATTGTGGGAACCATCCCGGCATTAGCCTAGACTACAGAGGGAAACCACGAAAAAACCCTGTAAAGATGGGCGGTGGCGGGGATCGAACCGGGTCCGATATGCCCCTCCACCTACCGGATCCTCGGCTACATAAGCCGGTAATGGCAATACAATAGCGTTATATTTCATTTGACGTTTGGAAATTCGTGGGAGACGAATACGAATAATTGTCATACCTCACAAAATACAGGAAGGGTTGGTATACTTGCTGCTAGATTGTAACTACAGATTAAATCTAGGTGGCCACAGTTTTCTGAACTGATGCGTCTTCAGTTGTCTGTGTCTCTTGACAAATGGTGGTTGTTGTAATCGTGTGGTGAATAAAAACATAATTTTGAAACATATTAGATATCATATCACATCTTCGAGTGCCATAGTTCTGCTCGTTATCTCTCTCTACAGGTCTTTACTTTTATTTTGTTCGTGAATTTGTAGTTTGTAAATCTATGCTTTTGTCTACGAAAATGTGTTCATCAGTGTCAATGATGATGTGCAAATAAGATAGTTTAGAATTTGATAATTGCTATAATTTTTAATTTTCATTTGATGATTGGACACATGCTATTAAATATCAAACGAACTTATTTGATAGTAAAACTGATAACAATGGGAAGACCAGAAGTGAATTGCATTCAAGACAACTTTAAATTCAATAAGGCAACAAACGAATCTACTTGTGATGTGGAGGGATACAGCTCAAAGATTGAAGTAAGCCGCCACCGACAAGTTTTCTTTTGCTAATTATTGAATAATGTGGTACAAATCTGGAAGTGGAATCGAAATCGAAATTAGTAATTTCAAAAATCGGAAAATCGGAATTAGTGATTTAAAAAATCGAAAATCGGAATCGAAATTTTTATGAGCTAATGTTGGAAGTGAAAGCGAAATCGAAATCGAAAAAAGTTTCACTGCGAGTTTCTGATTCTAATTATTTTCTTCTATCATGTTGATATAACTGATTACTAATCACTAGAAGAGGTCTTACCGATTCATCCTCAACCTCACTTAGGATACAACAACTGTACAATATCAAGATTTCTATGTTGATAAAAGATAAAATGATAATCAAAATCGATTTTGATTGAATATGATTACATCTTTGTGAAGAATAAACTATAATTATCAGTAATTATCACCATATCATCCACTATTCTAGTATTATTTCACCGTATTATAGTATGATTACCGTTCTTGCAGGGAACTTGCAGCCAAATACCCCCGGCCCTCACCGAAATCTTCATAGCTACCATTTATCAATAGGATAACCTTAATCGACGGAATCTTCTTCACCACTGAGATAACAAACCTTCAACTTCAACGCCATACAACGTTTCAACTCATTGCTTATAAACAGTAGGCCTACTCGTCTCGTGTTGGGTTTTCCTCGGGACAGCGTTATAATTTATCTAGTTGACGACAAGGCAATCTGGTTCTGCACACGGGGGACAATCTTTCGAGTTTGCCTTCTATGAATAAAGAAGATTTACTATTCACACATTTTTTAATATTCACATGCACGGTGATACCCAAATTCTGTCATAACAGAAAATACCGTTAAGATAATAAAGTATGTTATCTCTATAGTTTGCGTCTCGGAAGATGCGCGATCAACGAGGGCATAGTAATTGCGCAAATAATTTCTAATTACATCAGGATAAGTATAATTGTTTAAATACTGGTATTGGGTAAATAAGTATAGCTTAATTTGCATTTATAAATAATGTATTAATATGATATAATTAATACAGAATTCTGGTTTTGTTCACAATACTTTTGAAAGCTAATGTACATGATCTATATATAGATCATGTAGGCTCTCATTCTATATTATGCTATATACTTCTATAGGCTTCGTTTTATGTATGCGCCTATATAGGCTTTGATCGATTGAACCACGTAAGTGGTTTATGCACTTTTATCCACTTTCATCCTGTCCATCCACTTTATGTACTGTATCGACATTTGAATAGACTTATTATTCATTCTGAACATCTACGAGTATTTTGGACATTTTTTATCTATGACGGAGTTGAATCTTTCATTTCGTATGCTGAGGCCTTATAATATATTTTTCTGATATCATTCATACTTTTCTTCTATCAACATTATATGTAGCGTATTATTAATATTCAAAACGGCTATCTATACAGCTCTATGGCGGCCGAATAACATCCCAAAAGCCAAACGCTTTTATCCACAGGAAGTCACCCTCCCGCAGATCCGTTCTTCTCATGGCAGTTGTAATTCCTTCTACCCAACGTTTCCTCGGTCTACTACCTCTTTTTCTTCTTGATGAACTCATGACCTAGCTTTCATTGGAAGCCTCTGATCTGGCATTCTTCTCAAATGACTATACCACAGGAGTTGCTTCACCTCTACGTTGTCAGTTATAGTGGTCTCCACTCCCACCATTTCCGGAGAGGATCGTTCCTAGCACGGTCGAGTATCGAAACTTTGCAGCATTTCCTCCA
Organism: Brachyptera risi; assembly: GCA_964007535.1. Classification (NCBI taxonomy): domain Eukaryota; kingdom Metazoa; phylum Arthropoda; class Insecta; order Plecoptera; family Taeniopterygidae; genus Brachyptera; species Brachyptera risi. The sequence goes on along the minus strand of OZ023331.1, from coordinate 30,478,276 downwards.
ATATTGTCCAACGCCATTGCTCGGACTCTTCGTTAAACACCGAGGAGGTAAATTCCAGATCTCCAACACCAAGGGAGCACAGCTTTCGACGAAAGACTTGAATATTCAACATTACATGAAGTTAAAGTTAAAAAATTATGAAAGATCATTTTGAAACATAAAAGTGAGGCTCATAGGGTCTGTGACAGCTTCATCAACGGTCCAATAAATGACAAGTAATGAATTACGTGTAACAGTGTTGGACTTATAGCTGCCTTGGTATTTATTTGTCCTATATCCATTTTTCGTATTTTCGGAGTTGGATGTTATATAATATTTTTCAGGGCTGGATGTCCTATATGTCGGCTGGATGTCGTCATTCTTTGCGGATCAGGTAACTCTCGCGTGTTATATCGAATGCTTTTGTGTCTTACATCCAGGTTATTTTGATATCTAATGCCATGGAATACAGTATACAGCGTCTTACTCCAAAAATACGAAAAATGGATATAGGACAAAATGAGTACCAAGGCAGCGTTATTATATTTTCACTTCATCAACTACTTTTCACCAACCCTTCTCAGCGCACCAAACCGCGCAGGCATTCTTCACACACGCCTACAAGTTCAGTGACGATCAAATGAATTCTGCCACTCACAAATCTTGCTTCGATAGCTATTGGTCAAGTCACAGATTAACAGATGAGTATGGACGTTTTTCTGTGTCAAATCGTAAAAACGTGCCCACTCTGAAACTCATGTGACTTCGGGTATACAAACTGGTAGGTCCGGGCTTCAGTTCTCTGCAGAGTGGGGAGTGGGGACATTCTATCGGCCAACAAAGGCCAACAAGGTTCGAAAGTAGTAATAGTCTACGTGCAGAGCCGTTCAATTATTATTTTGGTTATAACTTATATACATTTTATCTCTGCAGAATAATTTTGTAAATGCTCGACTCATTGCACTCAGGAATATTTAAAGCAAACCAAACATATTCACCAAGAATAAAATATCTCTTATCAAGACGTCTTATCTCTCATTCTCATCTAGTCGGTATTTTGCAACTCAAGTTATCGTTTCTGATTGTTGTTTGTTTGAAGACCCCACCTACAACTAGGTTATTTGGGGGTGAGCGAATGATATGAATGATTTTCACAAAAATGGATGATCTCAGTTTTATATATAGCAGTGTCTCAGCTGCATGAGCCATACTCGCGAGGGGGGAAGGAAGCTTTTTATAATTTTTACAATGTCACTCGATCTGTCGGGCATATGTTGAATACACGCTAAGAAATGATCCTGTTATGTAAATACCACTTTTTTTTAGAACTTATAAATTATTAATCAATCATTAGAAACCATGGTGTTTATTCAAAACATGGTGAGAATGTACAGTACAAAATTCTATACAAATATTTACAATATTTACAATATTTAGGCCTATACAATATTTTATATTCAATACAATACATTTTTTCATCCTCGGCTTATTTTATTATATTTCATTATTATTACCATCTAGATATTATTTACATATATGACGTCTGTAGGATGGGTATCGTGTTTTATATTGTAATATCTGTTATTGACTGTCCATATACTGTACGTATGTACATTCTATGTACCAGTCCTTTGGATGAAAATTTTATACATGAATAAATAAATATACGGGGCCTATAGCGATAAAAAGAAAAGTATATAGACTGCGTTAACCAAGGCACTAATTAAATACATATGGTGCTCGACCATGTACCCTCATCTCATCTTCCTTAAAGCGAATTTTGGGCCCATATAAACTTTCAGATACTGCATGTTGAATGTTAATTTCAAATTAACTTTATTATTTAACCAGTTTTCTTCAGTGAACGTTAAGTTGTAGGCCTATTTTTCTTTGCTTGTTAAATATGATTATTTACGAAATAGATACCGAAGTGTTGATTGAAAATGTGAAAATATAATTGAGTAAAAATGAATTCTTGTGTTTTATATATATTTATGTATATATATATATATATATTTATATATATATATATATATATATATATATATATATATATATATATATATATATTCATATATTTATATATATATATATATATATATATATTTATATATATATATATATATATATATATATAAGGCCTATATATGTTTCATATATATATATATAAATAAATATATATATATATTTATATATATATATATATATATATATATATATATATATATATATATATATATATATACACATATATATATATATATGTATATATATATATATATATATATATATATATATATATATATATATATATATATATATATATGTATATATATATATATATATATATATATATATGTATATACATATATATATATATATATATATATATATATATATATATATATATATATATATGTATATATATATATATATATATATATATATATATATATATATATATATACACATATATATAAATATATATATATATATATATATATATATATATATATATATATATATATATATATATATATATATACATATATATATATATATATATATATATATATATATATATATATATATATATATATATATATATATATATATATATATATATAAATATTCTCACCAAAAACAAAACCATGTAAGAACAGGGAGCCAAGCCCTTACTATTATATTCAAACAGCGATTCAAAGACTTTGGCATCCATATACTAATCAAAGTAGTGATTTAAAAAGTTTGGGCCAAGTTAGGTGTTCAAGAGAGGGAAAATGCATGTGTGGATATATATTGGGCATATAATGAAAACGTTCGGTAATTATAACTGGGGTGAATAGCTTTTGACATGATGTAATGCAATATGCATGGCATGTACATGACCTCGTTGACTATGTAGCTGCCGTGGTGTGACCATCCCTTAACAATAACATTGACGGTTGGGAGTTTTGCGCTGACAATGGAAAGATGCCATTGGTTGAGAGCAGTGCGGGTCGTGGCTTGCGAGTCGCAGGAGTAGGCCTATACTTACTACACTAGTCACTGCCGGCATTGAGTTTATAGTGTATATAGAGGGGACAAGAGATAGGAAATGTTGTGCGAGATTATTTTGAGCTGATCAGCGCGCTCCGGGTGTGATGGCGGGTAACTAACGCTTGGCCGTTCGGCGGGAACTAAAATACTCGACTGTGAGTGGTCAGAAAGGTAACCAATAACAGAGCGACAGAACACTAGCGCATTCTCAGGTCAAAAGTGGCAACCAGTAGAACGGCGGCAACTACATTATCGGCGATATTTCAGCTCGTATTTCAAATCTGGTATTTCGATGATGCCGGACTACATTCGATGCGTCGTTTCCAGTTATTACGTTAATGGATTATTTATGATTATGACTGGGTGACAGGAGGATATATATTATATATATATTTAGTCACAATTTCTTTACACAATTTTGTAAAAAATTTAGACTCAACAACAAATTTATATGTAGCATTGTTTTATTCGCCCTACGAGGATCTTGACACATTTTGAGGCATCATATATACAACCCTCATCTTTGATTTTTTATTTTATTGCCATTGGTAGGCCTAAAATTTTTAATTAATTTTCAGTTGATTTTGATTTTTTTGATTATCATATTTTCATTATTCCTTTTTTTCTTCGTTTTCTTATTCAAACATTATAAGCTTTATTGATCCACGTATTTTCTTTCTTGTTCATAGTTATCATTATTATAATTTCATTTCGATCACAACAATTCCAGGATTTAGTTGACTTATATTTTGTTTCTCGTCCTATTATTATTTCATTCATCTCAGAATCAGAAAGTGTTATCATTGTTTTTTTTAAATGCCACAAAAGTTATCACAACAATATTACGTATTTTATCACATGAAACATAGGCCTACTACAAACTCAATGGCACAAAGGAAATATCATCACATTAGTGTCACACTTCTGAGATGAAGTGTGTCATTATTGATGGCGTATACCTTGGCGTTATTATGTTGAAGTGTGTAATTGTTATTAGGAACAAATTGATTTGACGAATTTAATTAAATGTATATAAGATTATTTTGAATAGTAGGAGTACTGTATATTGCAAGAAGTGAGTACAGTGACTTACTTATACATATAAAATACAATGAAAGACACAAGGCATGAAAGTATATCTTTTCTTTATGATCGGCCTACAGCTGTTGTTATTCTCGTTTGGGTTTTACGATGGGGTGTTTCGAGAAAAACACAAATATTCACTCATACAAAATATGTCATATTTCATTCACAATGTTGGATGCCGCTTATGCCGGTTTCGGTTCCGTTTTCTTGAAATTTTGTAATAATTATTCTTAATATTGTACTTCTGAAATACAAATATTTGGAGGTTGAAATTGAATTTCTGTTAGGTCAAGGGGAAAGAGAATTGTTATATGTCAATCTAAATACAGCATGGAATTTGATTCCCATTCACACGATAAACTCGGTGGCATGGAACTTGTATGATATAAGGGCCATGTGGTTAGTTTCAATCGTTCATGCAAATCATGTCTACCCTATCCCCCATCCCATTGATGTAGATTACTTCCTGGAAAATGATATATTACCTGCTGTTATGCTCTTGACTAGCATGCTAATACAAATGGACATGATTTTTCAGAATATAGAGCAGTAGAATTCTCTTGTGAGTTTTAGTCTCTGTAAGAGAAAATAATAGAAATGCTTTTTTAAATTTCAAAAATTGATTCGTAATTGATTCTTGTATTTCCACACATATGATTTCACATTTTCTGAGAAGCCCCTTTTCTGAGAACCGCGTGTCTATATTTTATGTTGTGCCTGCACTAGTTTTTGTTTCAAATTAATTCCCATTAACCAAACAAGACGCGACGAAGAAAAATATACGTGTAGTCTGTAAAGAACAGGGAACCCACGAAAAATGTGGGCCTTTCATAATAACGACCATTGTATTGAAATAAAAATGATATGTTTCTTATTTTCAATGTTCTAAACAGGTAGGCATAATCTCAAAAACGCAGGTAAACACGCCAATTGGTTAGCTACACCATTGAGTTCCTATATACTCAATGGCTACACAAACCTGATCACCCTGACAGATAAGGCATTCAATGCAATAGGAAACGAATGGCGAGTTTTAATATGCATTATTAGAACCGTTTCGTATTTCTTTCACTTCTATAATTCTTTGTAGTATCAACATGTTCAAATATATTCCAAATTTTTTAATTCAAATTTTATTTTTTCTAATTTCGGTTAATTTAATTCATTAGATAAGTGGATAATTCATTAATTATTAATGATCAATTATTCATTATTTATTTATTTAATTATTACATAATTTATTTGACATCATATCATGTCTCCTGTGATCAGAAGTGACACTCAGAAAATAGGTACCTATTACCAATTCGGCACTACTGGTAGGCCTATATTTTTATTTCTGAAACATATTCGGACTGAAAATTTGATTACGTTAATTGTTGCATTTCCATCACGTATGAATCAGAATAAGTATCATCGAGATCGACTCTATTTTCAAATGGATCAACTATAAAATATCAGCTAATTTAACTTTGTGTAACCATAGAGAAGTAATTTAGGCCTATTACTTCTCTATGGTATAACAACACTGGCTTGCGTCATGATTGGAGACTATCCACATGCCCCCGTGACATTTCACTAATACAAGTCCTGCTGTGACCAAGTGTTTCTTGTTGGCTATCTCTAGAACTTCGTTTCAAGTTGATACGTCAACAAGACGACAACCATTCCAGGAAGTTTCAAAACAAAATGCATGCATTTTTTGGATTAGGAAGCTCAACATTGTCAAAATTAATCATGTGTATCATCAAAAACATTAATTGAACATCGTAAAGTGAATCTATTGGTGTATTGAATTAGATCAACTGTTCATTTCTCAATCGGAAGTAAAATTATATTTCAAATTATTAATGAATGATATGATATTACACGGTATAACATTATAAACTCGATTATCATCATGATTTGTGATCATTACGATATGATTTTAATGATGAAGTTATTGAAAAATCAATATAAATGGAAATATTTTATTATGTGTTTTGGTTAGTGGGAAGGAAACGATCGTGGCCTTCTGTTTACTAGCCACGATGCATCTCTGTCAGGATAGTCGACCATGGCGGGAATCGAACCCTGGTCTCCTGAATGACGGTTCAGTGTGCTAGCGATCGATCCGCTAGTATCTTTTGGTTAATATTACACTAGGCAAACGCGTTATGTGTTTCCGCGTTGATGGATGAGCTAGAACATAATCATCTTATATCTTTTGATTGGTTATTATATATATACACCTTGAGATACAAACAATCAAGTCACTGCCATCCTATTTTCTAATCAATTTCAATGATAATAAAAAAGGGCTTTGTTTTAATCGTTTCTTTCATTCGTGACACCTGTTGCTGGGAATTAATTGTTTTTTTAATAGCTTTGAGTGATTTAAAAAAATTGGATTATATATTTTTCTACATCAAAACGGCTGATCCGATTTGACTGAAAGTTCGGAATAATGTGTATAATTATTATATTGAAATTTCCTGAGAATTTGAATTCTCTCAAAGGAAATATTTTTGACGAATTTTATTCATTGAAATGAGTTTTAAAATAGATCGATATGGTTTTAATATAAATTTGTCTGATATCGAGAACTTGCGTTAATTCATACGTGCTGCTTGACAAAAACTGAGTAGGTTTCTGGTAGGTTTACATAAAATTATTTCAGGGATTAATTCTTGTATCTTGACAAGTCTATGAATATTTGATGTATATGCACCACCCCATCCAATAATACTGTAGACCTACTGAATGATTGACATAGCTAGAGCAAACGATCAAACGCATCGAGAGATACGATCAAAAGCATCAAGAGATACGATCAAAAGCATCAGTTTATTTAATATTTGCCTTGACATATAAGATTTGAAAAGTAAATTTCGAATTTTTTTCAGGGTGGATGAAATATGTTCATTCCATTTTGAATTTGCGTCAATATTATTCCGAGATATTTAGTATATTCTTTACATTGAAGTACATTGAACAATTGCATGGTATTTGACACAGGTAAAAATAGCAACCGTAAGCTCTAGCAAGGCATGAAACCTGTTTGACAACTGTCGTGACGGCAATTTGCCATCAACTTTGCGGGGTGGTTTTTGATGATCGCAAGTTGCGACCGCTAGCATCTTTACTAGAAGTACGTGAATGCCCCCCGATCTCCACCGTAGATAAGGGCGCTTATGGAGACTAAAGTCCTTGTCAGGTAGAGTTGAGGCTGACGTCAGAGCTTTATTCCCCTCATCGTTACCAGAGAGGATCGAAGCTCTCGACGGGACCGTGGCCGAAAAGGCCTATTACCTGCGCCGGAAGGAACAATAGAAATTGAACGACCATTATAGAAATAAATTAGAATCGTTGTCGGAGAATTAAGATGTTACATACCAAAGATATGCACTGGAAATGAAAATATAAGCAATTCACTTTTTTATTTGAAAAAATTAACTCATATACGGCCGAGATACGTCGATATGTTTGTGGGAGTGATTTTTATTTCCCACAAACATATCGACGTATATCGGCCGCATATGAGCGAATTTTTCCAAATAAAAAAGTGAATTGCTTATAATTTCATTTTCAATGCATATCTTCGGTATGTAACAATCTTAATTCTCCGACAACGATTCTAATTTATTTCTACAATGGTCTTTCAATTTCTATTGTTCCTTCCGGCGCAGGTAATAGACCTTTTCGGCCACGGTCCCGTCGAGAGCTTCGACCCTCTCTGGTAACGATGAGGGGAATAAAGCTCTGACGTCAGCCTCAACTCTCCCTGACAAGGACTTTATGTGAATTCTTGGAAGCCATCCATTTGTTAGAGGGATGTTGAATGAATGAATACTGGAATTCATCGGCGCGTCAACGAATAGGTTCCGAGAGCGTTACAGCATTGGGTGAAATTTCGAATATTTAAATTCAATCCTTTTATTTGGCCCGCTTCACAGAATGTTGATTGAAATGAAGTTTTTAGTCATTGTTTCCCAATTAAGGCAATGGATAAACGATAGGATCGTTTGAAATATATATAGAAAATGAAGAAAATAAAAGCATTGTATTGGAGAAAATAGAAAATGTTGAGTTTAAAAATAAAAAATATTAAGTTTAAAAATAGATATGAAAATGGATTGACTTTGAAATAGCAGCTAATATAGCTTTGTAATACAACATGGGCTTGCATGATGATTGCGATTATATTAACCATATGTAATAACTCGTATACGGACACTTAGGCGACAGACGTTTAGGCGACGGACACTTAGGCGATCTACTTTAATCCACTTTATCATTGGACACTTAGGCGACGGACAATAGGCGACGGCCATTTTTACATGATCAAAGGCTTATTAGAAAAAAGAACAAAAAAAAAAGACTGGATATGTGAAACGCAATTGTCTATCATTTTGGAAAATTCAGGTCAGGAAAAAATACCAATCGAATTGAAACTTTGAAATGAGTTCTCTCAGAGGTGGTTCAACCGATTGTGCCTCAAAACTAGGTATACAGTATCGAATTAGATAAGGACACTTATGTATGCCAAGTCATTGAGTTTATGGTTATAACACTATAAACTCAATGGCCAAGTCTCAACTGATTTTAGATTTTCGTTTGACCTGTAGAGCGCGAAAAAAAGGACTTTTTTTCGAGTATGGTGAAATTGAGTCTTCGCTTCGCTAATCTGATAGTAACTATATTAATTATTATTAAATTATATACTGATTGGATGAGCGAAGCGAAGACTCAATTTCAACATACCCGAAAAAAAGTGCCTGTTTTTTTTTTTTTTTTTTTTGTTCACGCTCCACAGGTCAAACGAAAATTCAAAATCAGTTGAAACTTGGCACACATAAGTGTCCTCATCTAACTCGATACTGTATAGTTTTGAGGCGCAATCGGTTGAATCACTTCTGAGAAAATTCATTTCAAAATTTTCAACAATCCCATGAGAATAACCCAGAGGAAAAGATTCGTCAAAAATATTTTCTTCCAGAGAATTCAAATTTCCGGGGAATTCTAATATGATAAATATACACCTTATTCTGAACTTTCAGTCTAATAAAATCAGCCGTTTCAATGAAAAAAATATTTAATCCAATTTTTTTGAATCTCTCAAACCTATTAAGAAACCATTTAAATGTAAGCAACAGGTGTGGAAACGATTAAAACAAAGCCTCTTTTACTATCATAGAATTGATTAGGAAATAAGATGGCAGTGACATATGATTGTTTGGATCTCAAGGTGTGTATATATATATATATATATATATATATATATATATATATATATATATATATATATATATATATATATATATATATATATATATATATAATAACCAATCCAAAGATATAGGTTGATATGTTCCAGCTCATCCATCATCGCGGAAACACATAACGCGTTTGCCTAGTTATATTAACACCCTTGACATTCCACTGATGTAAGCACTGCTGTTCTCAAGTGTTATTAGGCCTATTACTTTTCAGTTTCACCAACAGTAGTTTGTTCCTGAACTAATAAATACTAGATTATATTTTCAGACAGCGTTAATTATCTTCTTAGATGAGTCTAGCAAAGATTTCCATTCCATATACCAAAAAAAATGGGGTCCGCTTTTCATCTTTTATTCTCTAATTTTGTATTTCGCAATAAATTATAATAAATGTGCCTGCAACTCGCCCCAATAACATTTCAAGTTTCTTACATAAATGACACGACATAAATTTGTTCAACAATGTATTAATATTCAAATAAAATATCAAGCCTACACAATATATTATACAAATATTAATAAATAATATACATAATTAATAATAATATAATTGATATCCGTGTGAAAAGAACTATGAGTAAAGAAGAGTGAATCGTTCTATTGAATGTTTGAATATTGGGCTTACTGTTTTATTAGTATTTACATTTTTCAGTGAATGATTGATTAAGACATTGAGTTGATTAGCAAAGCAACATGACCGTCGAGTTGGACGCAATGACACGAACAAGCTCTCTTATATAGCAGGGAGTTCAAATAATCCGCGCTGAGCGCCGAACGCTGAGGTCGATCAAGTAGTAGGCTAATAGTTCTCGTACACACCACCTGAGCGCTAGATACATCACGGCGCGCATGCTAGTAGTTCTCGTACGCACCACCTGAGCGCTAGATATATCACGGCATGCTCGGGCACCGAAATCTGCCGCAAGGGATCGGTCACGCTCGTGGCGGAATGTACGGGCAACATAACGATTTTTCGCACAACAGGTTAACAGGGCATGACGCCTCTATATACACTGTAAACTCAATGCTGCCGGTCAGCGATAGCATTGAATTTTCCAGTAGGTTTCACGTGTTGAATCTTGAAAGTTTTTAGTTTCGTTGATATCATCTTCTATTTGAATTATTTTTCAAATTCTGGGTCCAGCTTAGCTAACATAGCTTGTAGGCCCTAGGCTAGTTAGCCTAGTGAGTTAAATAATATCAAATTGCCATTGCCATTGCCTAGGCGGCGAAAAAATGAGGGAGATCACCACTTCGAATTTTGACCTGAAATTTAATGAAATCGAAAAGGTTTTGCAGCAGGCACAGTTTGTATCGTTGGATACAGAGATAACAGGCATAACTGTTGATAAAAAATCCACAAGATGTAGATTTGGGTAAGTTAATGACCAAGACTGGGCTATTAAATACTTTTGTTTATTCTTTGAGAAGAACATAACCCCACTTTACTAGAATAGGGCTGATAGGGCCATTGTGATAAATTGATTTGGATTGTGATAAGTCTAGGGCCTAAAAGTCCAAACCCATTTATGGTCAATGCCCTATGCATAGGCTAAGCCTAGCCTACCTCACTAGATCTAATTATTAAACTTCGTGTTTTTTTAGGGAGTTCGATTCTGCTGAAGACCTTTATCTGAAAATGAAACACAACGTCAAAGATTTCATTATTATTCAGTTGGGTTTGACTGCATTTCATTTTAATCCAAGTACAAAAAAGTACACTGCTTCATGTTATGTTTTCTACGTATATCCGAGATCAGTTTCTACATTGCAGAAGACCTTCCTCGTACAGCCATCTGTATTTGAAACATTGTCTAAAACCGACTTCGACTTCAACAAGGTAGACCTAGGCAAATCATCAATATAGAATGGGCCGAAGGGCATTAGTTCCATTTTGAACATGTTTTTTGAGGCGAAAAACATTTGAAGGTTTCAATTTTTAACCAATTATCATGAAATTTTGTGCTTGTAGGCTACCGGTACATAAGACCTATTAGTTAATATTTTATGAAGTTGGAAAAATTGGCTTTATAATTAATTTTATTTGTTTAATGGTGGTTTTCTATGGTCTAAGATAATGGAGCTAAAGACCCAAAGTATGACTCCTCCATTACCGGTACGCCCAAGCAATGCAAAATTCTGCTGTCAATATTTGAAACTTGGATGTCATTTTTACCCTTCTTTTAGTAGGCCCAAGTGTTTTCCATGTTGCTTGAAATGCCATTCATGCACCCAATGAATTTCTCTCTCTCTCTCTCTCTCTCTCTCTCTCTCTCTCTCTCTCTATCTATCTCTCGACTGCATTGGCCCTACCTCGTTGGCACGGTGTATAATATTTTAGGTGATGGTCTATTTTGGCTGGTACCAACAGTGCAGCTAGTTCCACTAAAATCCGCGCTGACTGCCACAATGATACGAGGCCAGTGAGCCACGCTCTACGCATGCGCGCACCAAATGTACGTCATTGTTAGCGGCAAGACATCCAACTGAACTGTCAACTGTCTCGTCTGTTCAACTCTGTCTGTCTCGTCTTAAACTGTTCAACGTCAACTGAACGTCAGCCCAAGTATCACGGTGGCGTTCCGACGGATTTTGATGGAACTAGCAGCACTGTTGGTACCAGCCTTCCAGCGCACGGAGATAGCCCAATACATTACCTAAACTATTATACACCGTGGTCTTTCGTCATTTAAATTGACGTAGCTTAATTATTTGCACACAGCATTTGGACGTTTCCAAGTGCGGCGACACTTGTCTTGAAATTATTCAAGGAAGTGATTTAAAAAGTTTGGGCCAAGTTAGGTCTTCAAGAGAGGGAAAATGCATGTGTGGATATATATTGGGCATATAATGCAAACGTTCGGTAATTGTTCTGGGATGAATAGCTTTTGACATGATGTAATGCAATATGCATGGCATGTACATGACCTCGTTGACTATGTAGCTGCCGTGGTGTAAGAAAATGTAGGCAAAATTTAAGAAAGAAACTGCGCTAAATCACCTCGCTGTCAATGCGCCTTAAGACCCTAATATTCATTCATTCAGAAAGAAACTAAATGGTTAGACGCATAGGCCTACGTTTCCACACTTCTAGAAATTGAAAGGCTCAAAAGTGACAAGAGAAACTAGAATTCTAAATTGTTTGAAAATATATAGGCCTAGGCTATGAAAACTTTGAAAGTCAGAATAATATTTGCTCAAAGTGGGACATCTTGCTTGACAAAAAGATTTCAAATGTTCGAGCGTCCAGATGTTGAAACGTTGGTACGGTATCTTGAGAAGTGGCACAATGTCGCCTCCTCTGTATTTCTCATTCATTTCAGCATACTGTATTGAACATTATTCAGAAAAGACATAAAAGTGAGTGAATGTCAAAAATTTGTGCACATACCCTTCAGCCTATTCTGCGTCGAAACATACAATTACCGTATTCATTTTGCTTCTTTTTACCTGTGTATTGAATCAAATTAAATTTCAGTGACGTTTTCAACGTCTACCAGATGTAAAAGTAGAAATCATCACATGCTTACGCCTATAGGTCTATGTGTAGCGTATTCATTTTGTTTCTCCTTTTATAAATTCTCTTTATTCTTAAATCTATGGTAGGCCTATGTAGCTATAGAGTAGTAGGCCCACACTAATTAATGTAGGCCTAATTGTATTTTTTTGTAGGCTACATTGAAAGCCTGGCCTACTTATGCTAATCCAAAGGCTGAAACCATATATATATTGATGTTTGATTTAAATGTTTCACTTCAGGTTTTCTACAAAGGTATTACATGCCTCAACAACAACGAGGAAAAGCAAATTTTTAACGATCTTGTAAAACACTCAATGGTTGACGGATGTATTGAACGGCCGATTAGCCTTGAAGAAGAGAGAGAACTCCAAAGTCAACTTTCTACCATTTCCAAATGGCAAGTAGCAGCAAAGGATGGTGCCACTATTGAATTGGAAGATATTGATACGAGCAAGAAGCTATTTGTGTACCTATTGCATAAAGAAATCCATCGACGATTTGGAAATTGTTGGACTTTCAAAACCCTGGGTGGTGGTGTAAGTAACTCAGCCCTACAATATACCTACAATATAGCCTACAAATGTGGATCAATAGATCTAAAGTATTTGTTTGACTTTTGACTTCGTCCTAGGCTATATAAATGGTCGTTTTCATAGCTCGCGGCAGGCGTTTAAAAAGACGCCCGCCGTCTGCGTTCACATGGTCGCGTTTCTTCGCATCCACTTCGAGATTTGACTCATTTATTTGAATATAGAATTCTTGTTCGATTCAGATGGTCAAGTGATTTTTAGTTCCGGTATCGTATCATGTGGCATGCAAAAATAATCAAAGTGCATATTTGAAAAAAAAATGTTTTAGAAGTGATATTCCAACATAGGTAACTGTACCACTTGTATGACCACTTGTATGAGTGAGGGTATTTAGCCACGGCATTTTTTTCCAAAGTTGAATTTATTCCATGTCTCACGGCAGAGAGCAACAAGTGCAAGCGGTAGGAATTTCACTTATTCTGATTGTCCAGGAAAAAAACGCCTACCGCATAACATGAAAACGGGCCTCAAGACTCAGTCATAGGTATTGATATATGGTATAGGCCTACTTCCAAGTAAAGGCCCTACTACAAACTGTAGATGTCAATAGGCCTATATAACAAAATTTACAAAAATACCTAGAATGCAATTTATTGCAGAAAACAGAGTGAAAACAGAAATGAGATGTAGCCTACATACACATCATTTTATTCATTTATATATCTATTTATTCTAACTGTAGATCCATTACATAGACCCTACCAGTCATGTCAATGTTGTTACAAAAACAAAATAGGTAGGCCTACACATATTCGAACATATACAGTGAAACCTCTATGCATCGTTCCCGGATCTATCGTTTTCCTGGATGTATCATTCATTTTTTCTAGCCCCATTCCCATATAATCAATGTTGAATTTTCCTGGATGGATAGTTTTCCTGGATGGATGGTTTTATTTTCCTGGTCCCTTGAAAAACGATGGATAGAGGTTTCACTGTATAGGCCTATATAGGGCTAGGCCTATAAAAAAAGTATCGGATATAAACCTAGATACATGCAATTAAAAGATAAATAAGGTGATTACATAGGCCCAATCTAAAATTTGTAAAATGATACATTGAGTCAGAGAAGACAGTCAAACAGTCAGAGAACTTGTGTCCATAAAGGAAGAAGGCACGAACTGCCCGTGCGCTAGTAGTGGGATGGGGTACGGTTGGTCGTAACCTTCTTCATTTGAGAATACAAGCATAGTCTGTGTTTACATATACAGTGAAATCTTGATCTATCGTTTTTGAAGGGACCGGGGGAAAAAAACGATGAATGCAGGAAAACGATCAAAGCGGGAGTTCATTAAAAACGTTGAAAAACACTAAAAAAACATTAATGTGAACATTATTCGTTTTATTGTAATCAATACAGTACTGTAATCACTTACCATCTCTTTTCACGCACTTTTTGTCATTAATAACAAAAAATAACAATTATTAATAAATAACAAGCAATAGAAGCGGGAAAACGATGAATGCGGAAACAATGAATACGGGAACGATGAATACGGGAAAATTCAACAAACCGATAGAAGTGGGAAAACGATCGTTCGAGCTGGCAAGTGGCGAGGGGCGAAAATAACGAACGATAGAATCGGGAAAACGATGAATGCGGGAGAATTCAACAAACTGATAGATGCGGGAAAACGATCGTTCAAGCTTTTTAGTGGCGAGGGACGAAAATAACGAACAATAGAATCGGGAAAATTCAACAAACCAATAGATGCGGGAAAACGATCGTTCAAGGTTTTAAGTGGCGAGGGCCGAAAATAATTGACGATAGAAGCGGGAAAACGATGAATGCGGGAAAATTTAACATTGTTCATATGGCGGTTTGGTTGGGACCATACAAAACAAACGATAGATACACGAATGATAGACCGAGATTTCACTGTATTTGACCCCAGACACCATAGCAGCACATTTTCTCTTTTTTACGTTAGTCGTAACTTATTTCTCTTTGCAGCAAGTCGTTCCATTGAGTAGGTATATGAGTGATTCTCCTGGTTCTTCCTATACTGTGCTGACAGCTAGGTTATATGGGGGCAGGAATGAGCAGATTGTAATTTAATGGTGAGGTTATTATATCACCCATTTACATTTACAATACCCATTACTACAGCAGGACTCGAATCCTTTCTAGCTCCAGATGTCAAAGCTGCTTGGCAGCTCAGCTGTTTTAGTCAAATGAATGGCAACTCATTTTTCTCTCATACCATTATTTATGTTTTGATAATTATATACCGATACGTTTTTGTTTCAACTTTCTGTTGAGAGAAACCTGTAAAAGAAATAACTAATCATATTTACTATGTTTACAGATTTTGATTCAAAAAGTAACTGATGTAGAGCGACCAAAACTTGTATCTCAAGCAGAAAATAACAAGATCTACGAGAAAGAATTACTTGAACATTATGTTGGTGTTTCGCGAGTGTTCAAGCTATTATCAATTAAAAAATGTCCAATTATTGGGTCTAATCCTTTGTTGGATCTTATGATAATGTACCAACAATTCCACGATCCATTGCCAAGTACGTTGTCGTTCTAATATCGAAAATCCGACTCATCACTAACTGTTGGGATTGCTTACATATATCATCAAATCAACATATCTGATTCAGCAATAGTTTATTAATTTACAACTAATAGGCCTACTAATTAGACGAGCTTTAGCGAGGATTCAATTTGACATACTGAAAAAGATTGGTGTTCGTTTTTATGTTTTTTTTTATGTTTTTTTGTCGGTTCTCCACAGGTCAAACGGCTACAGCTATCAACTCCAAACTTTTTTTCATTATGGTTCCTCATCTAGCTTAGATCTGTATAGTTTTGTGGCATTATCGGGTGATAACTTTTATTTTTATGAATTTTAGAAATTTCAAAAATACCCATTAAAATAACACGGCGGAAAAATATTGAAAACAATTTTATTTTCAAAAAAATTGAAATTTTGTGTGAAGTTGAATAACATCTTGATTCACATTTCTGAAAATTCTCATCTTGATCGGGTCAGCCATTTTGAAGAAAAAACATGAAATGTGCTAAATTGGTACCACTCGAAGCCGTTTTTACCCATTTATAACTAAAATGTCACCCAATTGGCGAATTTAGGCAAAAGTCTGGAAAAGAAGTCGACATACTATTACTATCCGCTCGTCCAACAACGCGTATATAGCGTTTTCCTAGTATTTAAGCAATATCATCAATTAGACATCACTTAATTTGACTTGGTGTTGGTTACTTATGACTTTGAGCATAGAATATTGATCGGTCACTGATCAGTCACACTTGTAGTATGGCAAACAAATTTACCTCAAATAATTTGTTTATTTCTAATCAAATGAATGTATATTTCCATTTTCATAAATTGAAATACCGATTACAAATAAATTGTGGTTTTTCTGTTCTGTTATATCACGGTGTATCATTATTTTGTTTACAGATTCATACAAAGAATTCAAAACAGAATTGAATAATTTGTTACCACATATTTATGATGCCAAGTACATTGGTATCAAAGTGGAGGATATGTGTGCCAAGCATAATATCGCAATGGACGATACCAACGGATTGACAATTCTTAGTAAATATTTTGAGAGTGGTAAAGGTAGCGCATTACCAACATTCATGCCGCCAATTGAACTGACTAAAACAACAAATAGTGCACCCAATACTATTACGCAAGAAGCAGGCTGGGATTCATACTACACCGGATGTTGTTTTATTCGTATGGCACATTTCTTGGCTAAAGAGAACTTCTATGGATGGTATGTTATGTGCTGATCATAGGCATACTCTATATTTTAGAAGTTTATAGCTATAGCTATTGCCTGTCAACTATCGGTAAATGCTTATTATTAGATGAGTATAACTATGACTTCCACATGCCACACACTTTCATTCCAAATACAATAAAAAAATTGGGCTTCGTTTTATGTTGTTTTTTCTTTTATGTTAAAAAGGATGCTTTCACTGCGTTTTCTTTGTTAATTCCCATCTGAATGTTGTGAAAGACACTGAAAATATCCGTAATTACGTTTTCTATATTCAGTGAAAATTTTGAAGTTTTTGAAAATTTTCCACATTTCAAGTATTTTCCATCCTTGTTATTCTTATGAGGATATCTCGAACTTTCCGAATTTTTTCCGGAAAAACCTTCCTACCGATTTCTATGAAAAACGATCCCAACCTATTCTGGTATGACAGAAATATGTAGAAAAAGTTTCAAGTCGAAAGATATTTTTCCTGACGTGTATGCCGCGCACAAAATTACAAACAAAAAAAACGAGCCTTTTTTTTTTGGTATGTGAAATGGAAATCTTCGCTACGCTCAACTAAAAACGTAAACCTATAATATATTTTTGGTATAGGCCTATACTGGTACATATATTCAAAGCCATAATCAAATCGAGGATGGGTATACCGTATGTGGTATGCCTATAATATGTACGTAGCTTAGGTATACCGGTACTTGGGCTACTAGGCGAACGCGTTATGTGTTGTCGCGTTGATGGATGAGCTGGAACATATCAACTTATCTTTGGATTGGTTATTATATATATATATATATACACCTTGAGATCCAAACCATTACTTCACTGCCATCTTATTTTTCCGTATCAATTTCTATGATAATAAAGAAGGCTTTGTTTAAATCGTTTACAGTTGAGTGGTGACACCTGTGGCTTGGATTTAATTGGTATCTTGATAGCTTTGAGTGATTTACAAAAATTACATTATATATTTTTTACATAAAAACGGCTGATCCGATTTGAGTGAAAGTTCGGAATAATGTGTATCATTATTATATTAAAATTCCCTGAGAATTTGAATTGTCTCGGGTGAAATTTTTTTCACGAATATTTTCCTCTTGGTTATTCTCATGGGATTTTTGAAAACTTTGAAATAAGTTCTCTCAGAAAAATAGAAAAATAGCGCCTCAAAACTATGTATACAGTATAGAATTAGATGAATTAGATTTTTGTATGCCAAGTTTCAACTGATTTTGAATACAAGTTTGACCTGCGGAGCGCGAAAAAAAAACGGGCACTTTTTTTCAGGTATGGTGAAATTGAGTCTTTGCTTTGCTCATCCAATGAATTGTATTTTGATATAGGCTACTACATTTGCTCTTGATTTTATCTTCATCTTATGCTTTCAATGTCAAGTGCTGAGTGTAAGCAAATTTTGTCAATGAACTTAATGATGAGGTAAATTGTTAATTGCACTAATGCACTTTGTTAATTATTTGTAGCAGTGTGGAAGAAATGCCACCTGAAATGACACTAGTCAAGCTATTTGCTGCTGGCATCAAGCAACACAAGAACTGTGTTGTAACTGCGCAGGCAAATATCCCTTATTTGGTAAGCATAACAATATTTCAAAAAATTAATTGGATTAGTGAAAAAACTGAAAATCGAGGATTACGGTATCTCATATCTAGATTCAAATCACTAGGGCCTATTTGATAATGCGAGGTGATCAAAGATACAATAGAACATTGTGATTTATAAAATCTGATAAATATACTTCCAATTCTTGATTGCTCAGGTGTTGAAAACAGTAGCAGTTTTAAGTTTTGAACGTAGGCCCACTCTTGTAAATAAATATTGCTTCTCCACTTCAAACAAAGTCAGGTATATCACAATTCAATGCTGGTTGGCCAGTTCTGATACGTTGTCAATTTTGACAATACAATTCATTCATTCTTTATTGGAACAGATTATGGAAAAAGAAAAGAAGTACAAAGACAGTGTATAAGTCTATCTGATATTGGTAATAATTGTTGAACTATGGAAAACAGCCCATGGGCATTTATCATACTCCCAAAAGATAAATTCATCATATTTTGTACTTATGTAATCTGAAAAAACATCATCTTTAAAATCCATGTATCGTTATAAAAACATCACTTCTATACTTTACATACTACACTAGTGTTCGTGTTTGTATCTAGCCAAAGAAATCGCTGGACAATATCTTGACCTTGCTTTATATTTCAGCGTCTTGACAAGGATGACGATCCGAAGCCCGATAAAACACAACAGTTGATTGTAACGACTCGATCCTCATTTGCAACAAAATCCGAGTGGATATTCGAAGATCTAAGCCCTGCTGCTCTCGACTCGATGCACGTTACAATGCTTTCAAATAAATGTGCCCTTGTAGCCGTCAATTCTTCTGACACCGCTGACAGGGTTATAAAGCGATGCATGAAATACCAAGATTATGATGTGGAATATTATAAGGGTTCCAACAAGACTCGTGCACTTCTTACGTAAGTACCGGTATGCCTACGTTTTTGAATGCCCTTGCATTTCTTAGTATTTCGATTTACCGGTAATCCCATATTTAAATATTTTTAAGGAATTGATAATTTTTTTCTTTAGGGGAGGAGCAATCATTGTAACTGGGCTGTGCTTATGGAAGGTGTATAACTACATCCGATAAAAGTTCCTACTATACATATGAAATGGAGAAATAAAGACTCGAGACATCTCAAATCTGTGACACATATATTCATATACGTACTATCATCATTTAGCGTCAATCAATGTATTTACGTCAAGGATGTTATCACAATGAAGAAATTTTAATATGTATTAGCAATACTATATTCTACCAAGTAAATTACAGTAAAACCTCCATCATATTTCAAGGGTCCATGGTGGAAGAAACCTTCACTGAAGATAAAGATTATATATGTGTGTATGGAGGGACAAAATGAAGCGAAATCTGGGACCAATGAAGAGATTTAACTTGTATCTTATTAAATTATGATGAAACGTAGTCACGTGACACAGTGTCATTTGTACCCTGTTATGTGCCACTGAGCCTCTGATACTGAATATGCTCTACCCTTAATGCTTTTTGTTCATGTTTCTGTTTTTAAGTACGTTAGGCTACTTCATAATGAATAAACAATATTCCTTGGAAACTGAAATGACTAGTGTGTACATCCCAGATAAATTTCCTACTACTAATTTCCTACTAAAATCTACTAATTTCACAGCTCAAGCTAAGACTCAAATGTTTGAGAGTGTATTAAACTTTTGATTGATGATTAATTGATTATTGTTTGTTCAACGACCCCTTGAACAGGTAGGTTGTACGGGGGTACGAATGAGCAGGTGATTATAAAACTGTGAGAGGTGATGATGAGTGAAAGGAGTAAGGACAATTACAAAAACCCATGCCTTATGCGGAATTCGAACCCAAGTCCAACTGTGACCTCAATTTCTGAAGCGGTGCCTCAACTGACAAAAGTGTGGCTAATTGAACTTTTGCTGTTCACTTGAAGCTAAAAAGGACTTCAGTAAACCCTCGTTAATTAAAACTGATCATCCAAATTTTGATTTATGGTAATTCAAACGATGGCTCTGACCAGAGCCGTATCAAGGGCTAGGCCCACAAGGCCCGGGCCTGGCGCAGCAAATTTTCAAGGGGCATTGATCAGCCTATTGAAAATTAAATAATACTTGAATATATTTTTAAATAATCGTATATTTTCATATGATATACATTCACGTTTTGAGAAGCCAACTAATGAAAAGAGAGCATTCTGTATTGCTATACAGTTATCTTCTAGTATACCATCTAGTCTCTGTGATATTTTTGTCTTGCTGCTTGGATGGCCTGACGCCTGTGATAGCTGTTCATGACAAAAAGGCTGAAACCAAAATTGTATCGTATATTTTTATTGAATAATAACTCGGAATAGAATGTTCCATATTATCACTTTTCTCTCATCACTGATGATGTTTTTCTATTTCTGTGCAACTTTTCCATGTCCAACTGGACTGCACGTGTAGATGATTCAGATTGCGAGCAGGTATTGAAGGCATGTAAAATGCACAGTAAACACTAAATATTTTATATGTGTACAAAAAGAATTTGTATTTTACTCAATGCAGACGATGGCTCCATTGATTCCATTTACAGTTTTCAGTTTAATTATAAAGTCAAGTGAAGCCAAGTATAGAAAGCGTGCTGAGAATAAAATTGATCGGAATGAAAAAGTACGGAAAAAACTACTTGGAAAGATTCCAAAACTTGATACAGTGAAACCTCGATCCATCGTTTTATAAAGGACCAGGAAAACAAAACCATCCATGCAGGGAAATGATCCATCCAGGAAAATTTAACATTGATTATATGAGAGTAGGGTGAGAAAAAATGGATGATACAAGCAGGAAAACGATGGATCCGGGAACGATGCATTGAGGTTCCACTGTATATAGTATATACGGTATTTTTTAAACATCAGATTCTATCATTGCTGTGCCAGTACCCACTTTAGATAACGGTGTTACAGATACTTATGTAAATAACATATCATTCACTAGTTGATCAGGTCAAGCCAGACGTTGCTACCGTTAGAGTACGTACCCAGTTTGAAGTAAAGCTGTAGCGCGTCTACGTGCCGCCGTAAGTGGAGGACTAATCTTTATTAAAAATTTAAATAATCAAATTTAGAAATTGTTCTTTCCAAGTGTTAGAGACGATCATGCAGAGTGGATAGTGACTGATGGTGCGTAGGAGCATTTATCATCAAAAGTATAAATCAAAATTTGAATTCAGACTTCTCAAAATTGGTGAAACAATACCCCAAATAAAGTCAGTGAAGCAATATCCTGACAGAAACAACATTTGAACTGCCTAAAATGTATAGCTCAAGATGGTAATCTTGAAATCTGAATCATGAAAGTGCTGTTTGAAACTTTTTGGTGGTTGCTCATTACTTTTAATCAAAAATTAATTCATTGTACCTCGTCATGAAATGTTGATGAACTGATATCAATTTTCAAATTCAAACAATAACCTAGTTGAAAATTTAATGTTACAGTAGGCCCTATATCATTTCAACAGCAGTTCACTGAAATGAATCTTTTTTAATGTACACATAACAATGGTAGGCCCAAGACACATTTGAGTTTCCCAACATTGGTATGCCACACAAAATTATAATTTACATGAAACAAAAGACATACCTAAATTCCTCTTCATGACAAGTTGAATTCCCTGAATGCAATGAAAACCCCGATCCATCGGTTTTTATTGGACCAGAAAAACAATCCTGAACATTTCCTGAACATTCAGTCAGGAAAATTCAACATTCATTATACAGTGGAACCTCTTCAGTATGTTTTTCAGGGGACCAGACAAAAAAACTTCCATAAGTGAAAAACTTACTAAAGAAACTATTTAACTTGTAGGAACATATAGATGGGATCAGAATATAAAACTTACCAAGGTGAAAAATGTACTAAAGAGGTTCTACTGTACTATATGGGGGAAGTGGTGGGGGGAAATGAATGGTGGCAGCTGGAACACAATTTGGATCCGGGAACAATGCATCGAGATTTCAATGTACATAGATACAATACTGAGCTCTATAAAAGTATGCTTTCCACATTCAAGAAATATTTATTTATAAAATGACTATTATTAGTTTAATAATCTGTACCAGTTGTACTAGATTAATCAAGCTTAATTTTTTTGAGCTTCCAACAATCTGCTAGCCATCCTCGTATCTGCCGCAGTGATAAGAGAACTGGTATCATTACTGGCAGGAATAGTGGAATGTAGACTGCATATCTGAAATGAGATATATTTTTGTATTACATCAACATAGCATACATTCAATTCCAATTATCAATCAGAAAAAACTTACGTCATTACCATTCACTCACTCAACATTACGACATTTACTCATTTGCAGGGATATCGTGGGTCTACCGGTACTCTTAAATAACAGAGCTGTTGGTGGGGTAATTGAGCCAATAATGATCCATTCTAAAAAAGCTCAAGATACAACAACAGAGCTGATATGGCCTAGACTTTGAGTTGAAAATTATCTGTATAGGTATTTGGTGAAAACCATAGTGTACCTAACAATATTCGTCACACAGCTGAGAAATGGCTCAAGCATTGATGTACCGGCGTATATATATATTATATTATATCATATATTATATCCTGGTACAGTATTCGTGTTCATGAGAGATGAAGAAGCGAACCACCTGTGCGCTAGTGGTGTGGTGTGGATTGGAACCATCCGAACCAAGACATCTCTTGTGCAAATATTTACAGAACTATTCATTTTCTATAGAAACAATAAACTTCCAATAGTGATCAAGAAGAGAAAATCAAGGATCTCATTGCTAACGAAAAAACAATTCAAGTGCCTGATGTACTATCTTAGTATTTACTTGATTCAGTACTACAGTAAATGTATATTACTTTTGATCATCGGGGAAATACAGCAATGCCAGTAAGGAAGGATCAGTAAACGCAGCTTCGGCCGACAAGAATGCCTCCTTCGAAATGTTGAACGCCGCCTCGAGTTGGCCAGCATTCAATAGGGTGGCTGAACGCTCGACAGAGCTTACCGCCTTATAGATTGATGCACCAACCTACAAACAAAATATTGAATTGAAATACATGTATTAAAAATATAAGATGTCCATACTATGTTGGTATTTACAAGGGTAAATGCCTGTTATGAAATAGTATATAACCCAGAAGACCTATGAATTAAGCAAACTCGACTTACTGCATCATTTATTACAATGTTGCTGATTTCACCCAACAGTTGTGCCAGTGACTGCAGGGTGAGAGTTGCCGAAGTGGTTTGCTCTAAAGTACGCACGCGAAGGAGTGAATCGAGCTCCCACTGTCGAAGACTTCCAGTACTCAGCGGAAGCATCGCGGCACGTGGGATGACCTCCTAAACAAACAAACAAACATGTTTCTCAGAGCTGGTTATGCCAACTCAAATTCGTGAATTAATCATTGACGAATGAACTTGTTATCCCTCTTGGTTACATCAATGTTATTTTCATATCTCAAGTAATAATTAATACTTGGTTATCAGTTGGTACAACCAGCTTAGTAAGCTGTTTAGTGCGAGTTTTAGACTGCTGTCCCAATGGACTACCTGGAGTGACCTGTGTGAGGTAAGGTAACGTTATACCGGTACTTCTCGAAGAGAGTGGTGTCACTTTCAATGTTTCAAATTCAACCATCGTAACTGGAGTACGTATGAAATTGATACAGAATTCACCACTCCACTAGCTTACTGTTCAATGAAAATAAAGCTACCTCACGGTAGACTACAGTAATGACTGAATTGAAAGAAGATTGTTTTCCTTGAAAATATCTTTCTCCCGGTTCTAACAATCTTAAATCAGGTCGAGTGATGATAGTATACCATTATCTAGGGCCTCTCATATAATGTCGACTGGCTAATCCTGTCACACATTTTTTTGATTATTTACAGTATCTCGTATTTTTTCGATAATTTGAAAAATTATTTTCTCTTACGTCTAGGTCTTGAATGCCCAACAGAAGCCTTAACTGAGCCAAGAACGTGCCCATGATCTGAGCCGAATCCGCGACCACCTTTTTCGGCGCCGGCAACGAATCGTTTGAACAGATGGCTGCAGAAGGGTTGTATATTGCGATGCCGCCCCAACGTGGTGACAGGAATGCGTCCAGACCACCGGGACCGGGCTTCAAACGCATCCCCTGACGACGGTAAATGTGCAGCGGTGAACGTGAACACGTCGGCACATATACGACAAAATTCACGCACGGATGAGCAGACACATGAGAGGCTGAAATACAGTGTATGAGAATTATCTTTAGATTTGGATATTGCTGAGGGACAAACGTCAAGTGGTAAGCGAATGAAATAATCATATACTTTTAGGGCCCCATTATTCAAAACATTGGTTAGTATTGATTGGGACCTTGGTCACAACAATGTTTAAAATATCAATAGACAAGGAACTTGACTCATTCAAAAGAATAAGAATTGTACTCACCTAGTTTTTTCTCAAGCGGCGTAATAAGATGTGGCAATATTTCTTCGGCCAAAGCGTAATGCTTGCCTACTCCTCCGCTCTCTGGCACATTCTTTGGTGGAACGTCCAACGTCACAAAGTACAGCCACTGCGACTTGACAGTGAAGTCTGCTAGTACTGACAACTGAGACAGTAACGGGTTCATGAACTCTGAAACAAATGAGAAAAGTTGCTGAAGGAACACACGTGAAATTAATCAACTCATGTAGACTACAAACATGCCACTGCTTCTACTTTCCTGAATGGATCCTATTGCCAAACTATTGATGATTCAAACAAGCATTTTAAGCAAATAATAATCATAAATCAGTTAATAACCTTCGATGGCTTGTTTGAGATCTAGATGCAAGTCAATGACTTCCGGATCCGGATTGACGGCCGTAACCATGATGTCGTACTGCTTTGAAGCAGGAACACGACGTCTTCCACCACGATCTTGATCGATCAACGTCGGAGACGTCATCGCGTCTTTTAACCGTTGAAGCGATATCTCCTGAAGTAGCCAATGAGTGAGGACTTCGCTCAGTTTCACTGCACCTAGTTAAAAGAGGAAGAACCAGACACAGAGACCAACCTTAGTCATGTAATCTAAAAATATTACACCAAAAAGATCAGTCTGCTTTCATGCTAATCACCTACCAGTATTGTCCCAGTACCTATTGTTGGCCTACGTACCAACTGATTTACTTGAATATAACTTCAACTAATTCTTTTTGATAGTAAATTTAACATACCCTACATGATTAATTTTAATCGATACCAGTGCTATAAAAATGTGCCACTTTTCATAGTATGCCTACTAATTCATCGTTCAAGAATATAATTCACTGGTTAGCTTTTTTAAATCTTTTTTTGTTGACGTACAGGACAAAATGCATGTAACATATACTACTTTTCTACATATAGTGTTGCGGCTTGATAGAGACACAATGTAGAACCAAGGTAGCTAGTCGAGCTACTATATAATATAGGCCTATTCAATTTCCTTGTAGTGATGAGAAATTAGTTGCCCACTCTATTGCCACAGACGAGCTTGACAGATATTTCTTGATTTTATTTTATTCTATTTCCACAATTCAGTAAATTCTACTTACTTGATTCTGTCGAGAAATACACTGTTCTTTGATGACCAACAAGCACCTGGTTTGGAGACAATCGAGCTAGGCCAGGTACTTCAAGCAACAATAACTCGCCAGGCTTTTGCGGATGGAATGATGCATTTTCTAGATCCTCGATACTTTTGACAGATGCCAAGACTTTTTTGTCAATAACTTGATTCAAAAATGAAATCTGAAACAGTTCTGAAAATTCAACAGTATTATTTACTGAAATTTGAATATTGTAACATTATGCCCTATTATAATCTATAAATAAAATAGGCCTATAGGATTGTCTATAGTAGGGCAGCATACATAAATGGAGATACAGTACAGTATAGAATTGGAATATTCAATACGGTACTCGATAAATTCAAAATTGAAACATGGTCAATATCGATTGAAAAGATAACCAAAACACTGAGAAGTAAGTGATGTAAGAAATAACTACATTGCCTAACAACCTTCCCTAATATGAATTAAATTATATTTGAAGATAGGACTATGAACATTAAATCATAATTACTGGTTTACTACCCCAAAGTCAGATGGCTGCAATCCATGATATAGTAGAGAAAACAGATTGGTTCTACCCTGATTGTTTGAGCCTACTTACAACTATCCAAAATACAAAGTCAGTTCAAGTGTAGGCCTATGACTTCTAATCTCACTTTTTTCTATTCGATTCAACATCAATTGAAAATTGATTAATCAATTTCGAAAGGCCCTCCCATCAAAGTTTCGATATCGTAATGTACATAACAGTTGAACCCTAATTTCGACATATAAAAATATCAATGACATACTTGATGTTTTTAGTATATCCTGTAGATCATTTACTAGTTTTTCACCACGTGGAGGATCTAATGTCGCAATGCTAATATTCATCACAAACTTCACTTCCAGTGAGTCGAGTGTGGCAATGGAGCTGTACGGTAATGGCACTCGATAGACTTCTGTAGCTTTCCACCATAGCGGCATACCAATTACGAAAAGGATCACAGCATAGGACATGGCCGAAAAGATTTGATACGCCTCTGAAAGCAGAAAACACTGATTGAATGGTCACAAATTGACACAACGATCATGGAATCTAACAAGAGTATCAACTGCGTGTGTAGCAACTGCGTGAATGCATACATAGGCTCTACTACAAAGACAATGTTTGAAATTTATCTATGTTGGCAATTAAAGTCACCTATGTTCTAGCCGCACTGGGTTCAAGCATTCTCATCAATGTGATTAGGCCCTAGAAACTAAAAGAGTATTTAAAGAGTAGAGTTCATGATGAACAGCACCCTGTTAAAATAAACTATACAGTGTAACCTCTATGCATCGTTCCCAGATCCATTTTTTCCTGCTTTTTTTCATTAGTTTTTCCTCACCCCACTCCCATATAAATGTTGAACTCTCCTGGATGGATTATTTTCCTGCATAGATGGTTTTATTTTCCTGGTTCCTTGAAAAACGATGGATAGAGGTTTCGCTGTTCACCCAAAACAAAATCTACGGTATGTGAACAAGCCTAATCAACACACAAATGTACCATAAACCAAAAAGCTTTGGAAAGGGTAGCAACGCAATGTTGAAATATTAGGTCCTTGAATAGGGCGATAGTAGTCCTGCGGGTGGTTATTAAATGAAATGTTTTCAGAAAACGGCCACGACTGCTCAGCTGGTATTGAAGAATTTGGTAGTTATCTGCAACTTGATATTTACCAGAATAGGCCTATGATTTTATCTAAATTCAGAGTCACAAATTGATAATATTTCAAAAAATACAGTTCAAAGAGTATTTTAATTAGAGTTGCCGTTCGATATGAAAACTTATCGTTCTTTACATTGATCATTAATCGTATATATCGATATTTTTTCTCCTATTCGATAATTGTATCAAATGTCAAAATATCTCGCATCGGAATAATTGCGTTACAAATTGCGGTCTAAACAGCTGTGTTGATTGATTGACAAGTGGTTGACCTTGGACTACGTGCGGGACTTTGGTCCTAGCAGGGACGGGTAGTAAAATGACGGGATAGAGGAAGAGGCAGATTTATGAACTGTAATAAGAGCTCATAAAAAAGTGCAAGTATGCATCTGGAACCTCGACCTTCGTTGTTTCTAGACTAACACGAGTGTGAACATGTGGTTTGGTAACCTGTTTTTCTAGCCAAGAAGGACCCGATCAACCTTTCCCTCCATCCTACAACCCAACCGCCCGGTAGTCTATATTTTCGTCTGTTGCGCATATCAACTCTGACGTCAATGCAAACAGCGTTCATCATTGGCTTTCGAGTGCCCAATAGAAAACAAGAACTTTCGCGCCACATACACTGATTGGAGCAATTCGTAAAGGGGGGGAAAAAAGTTTGAAAATGAAACAATGTTCATTTCGATAATTGAAAATAATCATATTGATGTCGATCTAACTTGATATATTGATTATTGTTGGCAACCCTAATTTTAATACTGATCATTCAGTTATTTAATAGGCTAGCAGACACTTGTAACTATACATATAAGTTTGATGGTAAGACACCAAATGGAAGGCAGTGATGTAACTATGCTGCCCTCAAGTGGTTATCAAATAAAACAATACCGACGCAGTCATAATATACGCCTGGTACTACAGCCTGCCATAAACTACTCATGTATGTTTTTGTTAGCATATAATGTCACTATGGCACTTGTAATGTAACCATTGAGATGGGTGATTCATTGTTAGCTACCTATTGATTGTTAGGTCAAGATAGCATATCTACATAAAAATATCTGTAATACTGTGTGCCTCATTCATCAATTTGTAAATACATCTAATAAATCTCCATTGGTATTAATCACTATGCCTACAGGTACTTACAAATAGAAGAGTTTCACTTACCATCTCTACCAACATTTTCTTCCTCTTTTGGTTTTTCAGCTTTAACAGTCTCAACCATCGTAAATTACGAGGTGAGAGAACGGCGTATCTGTAAGCGAAATCAAGCTTGAGTGTCAACTCTCACAGAAGTCCCCTAAAAGAATCCTAAAGCCTGGTTCCCACGCCGATTTTTTTCCGGATCGTCATAATCCAGAATTTCACCGAAACCAGATGGCGTATTTCGGGAAAGTTTGTTCAACTTCAATAATTTTGTCCCGAAAAAGTTTAGTTGCCATGCTGACTGGCTTCTAGCCACGGCTTTCCTGTTTTTCAGCTGGCATTGGAATCATTTTGACACGTAGGCCTTCTTTCAACTACAGGTACTTTTAAAGATAAATCGTGTAAGCCAAGAAAAAGACATAGGATATAGGCCAATACAGACTCGAGGATCTGAAAGAATGTTTACATCCAACTTCTAGATAGTGAGAGATATTAAGAAACAGCCCTGGGGCCAAATTTACAAAAGGTCATAACTTTGATCCAGCTCAAAGTTACGACAATTTCTACTTTATAGAGATAATTCCATATTTTCATCTATTATTTTCATTTTTTTTTTTCAAATAAAATCTATTATTATTATCAATCTATTATCATTATCTTTGAGACAGTATCAAAGTTGATTGGTAATTTATCTTTGAAGCAACTTTGATCAGGATCAGGGTTGATCCTGATCAATGCTATCACCTTTTGTGACTTCGGCCCCAGATTCACAAAGGGCCGAATTCACAGAAGGTCATACCTTTGATCTGGCTCAAAGTTACGACAATTTCTAGAGATGATTCCATTTTTATTTACTATTTTCAGTATTTTAATTTTTAATTAAATCTATTATTATTATTTTTGAGACAGCATCAAAGTTGATCAGTAAGCCTAATATCTTTATAGCAACTTTGATCCCGATCACATTTTAAGGTCACATTTTTGCATTCCAAGAGACCGTAACTTTGTTATTATCCCGTATTTTCATGGTATTTGGCTCTCCTGAGAGAACAATATTCAAACAAAGTCCCAGTTCTTTGAAGCTAGCCAGGCCTAGGATGTTATCTCAAGTGGCAGTCATGGTAAGAGACCTGGGACATGGTTCCCCCAATATTAACAGATGAAGCGAATGAATATTGCAACTTTTGCTGTATTTGACTCCCGAAATATGAATTATGAATTTATTGTTGATTTTGTATATAACATGAGTATTGCATCACCTGCAATCCGCGGCAAGATTCAGTTTTGGTACAGAATCTAGACATTCTTATACCCAAATTCATATATAGGCCTACCGGTAGTGATTGTCAGTAGTACTGTCAGTACCATTAATAACTCTACCAGTATATATACTACGTTAGAAAGACTGTACATTCTTATGGGAGGCTCTATAATTCTGACAGTTCGAGCTTCACCCAAAAAACAGGGTGTTTTGTCCAGGTAGTGCTAGTGTCGCCGGTTGATAGTAACGCCGACACTAGCACCACCTGGACAAAACACCATGCTTTTGGGGTGAAGCTCGGGCCGGCCGATCACGGTTGCTCCTATAAAACTTCAACATTGGAGGTACTCTCTTATAACTACAAACTCAATGTCAGTACCCCTGAGCTAGGCCAGTAAACTCTACAAACTCAATGGCTGGGCTCGCCTGGTCAATAACAATGGCTAGTCCATGAAGTAGGCCCGATGTAGTGATACCTACATACTTTATCATAATACAAAGAAGGTGTATGGTACCGACTGACGTCTTCAAAGGGAAATATTTCCGGGGTCAGAATCCGAGTCCAGGGGCCCGATTGCATATCGCGCAACTATCGCTTTCATATCGAACTACAGGCCTATAAAACAACAATGCTATACACGGCTCCGAGAATTATTATGTTAGCAGTTGCATTTGTTTTGCACAAAAATTATAGATTTTGTAAGTTCAACAATACCACCACTACCGTAGCCACTCTTATCTACATCTAGTTCACAAGGGAATCCGCTAAATCACGAAAGGCGATTGCGACCCTAGTCATTGAGGATAAACTTAATGCTTTAGATATTGAACACTATATACTCAATGCTGTAGGCTCTGAATTGACTGTAAGCATTGAATTTGTAGTGGAAGAAACCACAAATACCGTCTGATAATAGTACCAGTAGGGGAGTTGGTAGGCCCACACCTCCTTCATATTATGATGAAGTATATTGGTGGCGCCTATCACCACATCGTGAGATAGGCCTGAGCCCTTAACCATCAAGTTTGAAGTTTCAAAAAAATAGCCTCACACCGAATGTAAGTTCCTTCGCACGTTTGTCTCGGCCAGGGGAAAGAAGTCCAACTGACAATAATTCACAACAACTAGACCTAGGCCTACAACTAGAAACTAAATGCCTTGAGTCCTTGACCACACATGAAGTAGGGTCTCGTAAGGATATTAAATTTACTCAATGCCTTAACCCCCTAACCCAACTTCCAGCAAATCTTTTGTAGGCCTAGGGCCTAGGCCTATATCTAGAGTATTGACCACGGGGATAGGGTAATTTGGCAGTTACTTTACTATTTCCTTACTTTTAGTTTCTCAGATCATGAACACCTACGCTACACTAGCTTAGTTATTCCGCATTCATGATTATTAGGCCTACACATCTTCAATAAATCCAGAAGGGATAACAGCAAATATGATAACAGGGTGTAACTTTGGTTTGACACTTCGGTAAGTTCGCTTAGAAACCGGTGTGTCGGAACGAAACATTCCAGTATAACAAGGCAGTGGACAGGAGCCGGTAACCCAGTTATTACAACGTTTTGCTAGATCCTGAAGAAGTGACAGAAAACCCGGGGTGTGAAGAACTATCGATTTAGCGATAAGGCATATTTAAATGGGAAGCTAGTATAGGGCCTACCTTTGACTATAGACAGTACACATACCTTGATCTCGAAACTATTAAGTCGCTACCTTCTCATTGGATCAGCGAAACAAAGACTCAACTTTAATAATTTCAATAAAAAAAATTTTCAGACCACAGGTGAAACGAATTTTTTTTCAACCGCGGTCACTTTTGAAAAAAATAATTTCGGAATTTGGGAAACTCGCATAAGAATAATCCAGAGGGGGGAAATTGAAAAAAAGATCTCGGAAAAAAATCCAAATTCCAGGGAATCCAAGTATTCGAATGGTACACATTATTTCAAAGTTTTACATAAATCTGGTGAACTTTATCGAAAATGAGAAAATATGGGAAATTATACGAAGAGAGCTATTAATTAGATGAGCGATATCCCACTCTTTTGTAGCAGTCTGTATGCTTTGTTCCTTTTTTGTGTGTGTAGGCCTAGGGACCTAAGCACAAGGTGTAGGCACAAGTTGTATTTTGGAGTTCTCAACCCATAACCAAGTCAACCACCATCACCGGGGACTTGACCTGAATCGCGATCAGCGTCACGGCATAGGACAACTCCATGGATTGTGATTGTTAGACGAGCTTTAGCGAGGATTCAATTTGACATACTGAAAAAAATTGGTGTTCGTTTTTATGTTTTTTTTTTTTTTTTTTTTTTTTATGTTTTTTTGTCGGTTCTCCACAGGTCAAACGGCTACAGCTATCAACTTCAAACTTTTTTTCGTGATGGTTCCTCATCTAACTTAGATCTGTATAGTTTTGTGGCATTATCGGGTGGTAACTTTTTTTTTTATGAATTTTAGAAATTTCAAAAATCCCCATTAGAATAACCCGGAGGAAAATACTTGAAAAATCAAAATTTTTCAAGACCTCTCAAATTTTCGCCGAATATAAAGGAAACTATTAAGCACATTTTGAGAGATTTTTCGCATCAATCGGATGAGAAATAACGAAGAAAACGCATTTATAAAGCATTTTCCCATCAATTTAGGCTATTACGGGAACCAATTAAATCTATAGCAACAAGTGTCACCAATTAATTCAAAACGATTGAAATGAATGAAGAGGAAGGCCGTGACATAACTGATTCTCGTAAGGTTTTTGAACGTTTGGAGTGATCCAAGGTCTGTAGATGTAGATTGGGTTGACAAATTATTTTTCATTCTAGATTTCTATACCCTAAGCTCGTCTAACAACGCGCATCCCGCGTTTTCCTAGTTTATAATATCAGCTTGTGGACACTTATCTGCCTCTCGTAACAATGAGTGACGTCACCTGACAGAAGCCATAGTTCAATGTGTGCAGAGTTTTTCATTATATTTCATAAAAATATCTTGCTTATCTTACAACACATACCATACTTTACATGGATATCTTACTTATCTTACAACACACATGCTGCATTTATCCATTCATGCATTTATATTATTTATTTATGCTTATGATAATCAGATGAAACCAATGATACTTTGGTCATTGGTGGAAACTAGACCCTCTCTAATTCTAGCCTCTCTAGGGAACCTTGATTAAACAATAGATGAACTAGGAAGGCGATGAAATTCCAAATCGAAGTGTTTAAATGTATTTCATCAAGGACTGGTCAACTTGATCTCTGCCAAGAGGACAAGCTGCAAACCATCTTATGTGTGTCAGTTGATGTGTGGCAGAGATCAAGCAGATCTTGCATTTTGAAAAAAAAATCTCTGTAATCCGCTGTTCTTTCCCAAATTTTAATTGATATATATTTAACGGTTTGAATTGTTTTTTATTATTATTATTTAACTCTTGCAAATGCACATAAATGCGCGGTGGCAAGTTCCCTAAGTACCCCTATCCCACCATCTCCTTAACCCTCTGACGGAATAACTTTAACCTGATTTCATCCCCTTCAAAAACATTTCTACTAAGCCCATTCCAGTCCCTACCTGTCCTATTTAAGAAAGAGAATTTACCGACATCTAATGTAGCCCCCTTTATGTTGTGCTCTTTCTATATTAGTTTGCTTCTAAATGATGTGAAAATATCACATATGTGAAAATATTCACATATGATATGTGAATCATATCATTTCTTTCATCAAACAGCTGCTTCGGTTCATGTGAAACCTGGAAATAATGTGTATACTAGGGCTATGTACTGTACTATGCACTGTATGTACTGTGTTCTTGAATTATTTTGCATTCATTTGAAGATTTTTTCCAATTTTCGGGTTATTCTAATGACGAATTTCAAAATGTTTTTACTCAAAAGTGGTCCAAACCTATTATGCTTCAAAAGTATACAATATCTGTTCATACATAATAGGCCTACATTCTTATATTATAAAGTTGTACATAATGAAAAATAAAAGAGAATACCCCCATTTTCTTGAGTATAAGCCTATATACAGTGAAATTTAGTCTTTGCATCGCACATTCAAAAACTGAATGAAAACTATGTAGAATCAGATAGGAGAAACGCCTCCAACCCACAACCTATGATCATACTGAAAAGCTCTTCTATAATTTTTCGAAATCAAACAAAAAAGTAGGTATCGAACTCGTGCCCTCAGGCGTGAGAAATGCTCCAGCTGTCTAAAAAAGAGATCGTAAAATATTGGCACATTTAATTAATTTCAATTTCATCACCATTTTATTCTTGTATTTGCCGTAGATGGCATGAATTCATAACAAAAAATACAAAACAATAAAAAATAAAAATACAAGAAGCCCATGTAGCTGGAAAAGAGTCTAGACTGATTTTTTTCAAATCAACAGCTTTCTTCAAGATGGCAGAAAAAATACCGGTAATTGAAATTGCAGTAGAGAATTATTTAATTCTCTATTGCAATTTCAATTATTTCAAGGAAATAATTTCAATTTCAATTTATTTCAATTTCAATTTCAAGGATATATAATATATATATATATATATATATATATATATATATATATATATATATATATATATATATATATATATATATATATATATATATATATCAAATATATATATCTTCAATGCATCCCTCCATTCGGAAACCGACAAACCAGCGTTTCCACAAATCCATTTATTTGCAGGTGTGCATTCTTGATAGAGAAAGCTCACCAGCTCCCTTCTGATGGCGCCCACACCAAATCTCATATTCTCTTGTCCTGAGGACTTCTCGTAGGTGTTCACCTCGAATATGACGCCGAGCAACTAGTTGGCTGGAAGTAGGATCGATCTTCAGTTTTCTTAGGCATTTTTCCTTTTCCACATCTGGTCTCCTGATGGCGTTGACATAAGGGTTATTCGTTTTTTCCAGAGTATCGCATATATTGAAGTGTCGAATGAAAGCTTCCCATCTTGCTTTAAAAACACCTGAGCCTCTGAATTGCGACTTGTAAATAGCATAGCATCTGGAGTATCACCTGGTAACCCGATTACATCCTTCACAGCACTTTTCACAAGTTTATAATATACAATTGTCCACTGAATCCATTTTAAATCACTATTATTGTTCAATATAGAATAACATAGCAGTTATTCAAGTTTTTACACAATCATATCTCACTCCTGTTATATTCACATAAATATATGAATAATTAATCCCAATCAAAAGTATACTTGTATGTGCATTATTTGTAGCTCCTATTGCAATGTATATTTCAATGCGAAAGCGAGTAATATCATGGTATATTCCATGTATAAATTTAAATATGTGAAATTATACACCCACACCAATATACTAGT
This sequence comes from Brachyptera risi, assembly GCA_964007535.1. NCBI lineage: Eukaryota > Metazoa > Arthropoda > Insecta > Plecoptera > Taeniopterygidae > Brachyptera > Brachyptera risi. The sequence continues at coordinate 30,442,349 of OZ023331.1, read as the reverse complement.
TTATTGATACAAATACAATTAATAATTCCACCGCATCAATATTGTAATTTTGTCACTCGGAAAATTTAGGATTCTGAGCTATACAACTCTCTCCCACACCTCCAAATATTTGTTTCCCAAATATTAATTAATATATATATATATATATTATATATAAATATATAATATATATATATATTATATATAAATATATATATATATATATATATATATATATATATATATATATATATATATATATATATATATATATATATATATATATATATATATATATATATATATATATATATATATATATATATATATATATATATATATATATATATATATATATATATATATATATATATATATATATATATATATATATATATATATATATATATATATATATATATATATATATATATATATATATATATATATATATATATATATATATATATATATATATATATATATATATATATATATATATATATATATATATATATATATATATATATATATATATATATATATATATATATATATATATATATATATATATATATATATATATATATATATATATATATATATATATATATATATATATATATATATATATATATATATATATATATATATATATATATATATATATATATATATATATATATATATATATATATATATATATATATATATATATATATATATATATATATATATATATATATATATATATATATATATATATATATATATATATATATATATATATATATATATATATATATATATATATATATATATATATATATATATATATATATATATATATATATATATATATATATATATATATATATATATATATATATTATTCAGTAATATTATTATATTCATCACCACTATAATGATGTATGACCTATAGTAAATACTTGCTAAATGAAGAAAAAACCTCTTCAAGAAAAAACGATACTACCTGTGACAATCAAACGTCATACTACTAACCACGCCTTGTATAAAACGTAGTAGGAACTAGCATCATCGTCCGAATCACGGTGCAAAATGCGAATAACAATTTACGCAGATGCAGAGCCAAAACACAAAATGGCTGAAAAACCAGCCAAAACTCACGAGGGTAAGTAAATATTACATTATTAGTATATTAAACGTATTACTGATTATTCTTAACCAGTTATAATAGTAAGCAATCAAATCTACTTCCATAGAAGGTAAAAATAAAAGTACCACGAGTTTTAGTCTTGCCGTATAATTACTGAAAAATTCCTATGCTAACCTATGGTGCTTGACTAGGCCTAGGACCTACGCGTAAGTCGTTGGCCATACGTTTTTCCTTTCAATGGCTGCTGCCTTTTACGTTATAATTATAGCCCTTGTAAAGTACGCTCAATATAACTGATTAATTCTTGCAGATATCGAAGCCCAAATTCGGGATATTCAATCCCGTAAGAAAGAAATAAGTGAAGACACAAATGAGAAAGGTGTTGGCCTTGGTGAGAGTGGATATTTTGACCGCGATATTTACGATGGAAGCAGCAACAAATATGATGGTTATGTTACTTCTATTGCTGCTAATGACGAAATTGAGGTAAGTTGAATTGATTGGCAGTATATTAATCATTCCTCGCTTAGGAGATTTCTTTTGGGGTCAGCACTCCAACAGCAGAGACTGGTTTAAAAACATTCTACAGATCTTTCTGTCCTGCTTTGGTTTCCGGACTCTCAATGAATTGCTCTACTGACAGTTGGTGGAAATCATCCATCGGTATTTTTATTGGTAATTTTGTGTTACCGGAGTACTAGGTACCAAATTCAGATTCTACGATTTGTGGGTAATGTTGGTGTTTTCTTGTAGGGCCTAGTTTGTGGTTTGAAGTGTGTTTTGGAGTAACCTTAAGTTTATAATTGTTATGTTTTGTGTGTTTGCGACTTGGTTTAATGTGGCGATTTTCTGATATCACGTATACTCCGCCATGTTTTTTGCTATGTTGTCACAGCTGGGATGACGTAGGCCTATCAAGGGGTTTAGATCAGCTTGGTGTACTTACCCTGCGTATACCGCCGGCAGGCGGAACGGAGCTTATATACTCGGTTTTTAATGTTTTGGTGGTAATTTGTGTTGCCAGGTGTTGTTTTTGTCAAAGTTTGATGTTTATTTATTCAAAAACATTATCTTCAGGAAAATTTTTACGAAATTAGGGATGGTACCGAGTAACTCAAATTTACCTTTTTATTTTGTAAAAGCTAACCTTGATCCTATGCCCTTATTCCCTTAATAAAAGTATTGCATGGCCGTGAAAAGCTCGATAGTTTTTGGAGATAATATGTCAATATATAGGCCTAGGCCTAACCTGCAAAATGAGGAACAGTGGCATCTCATGATATTATTACCAGCCACTTTGTAACTACGGTATGCACTTTCGGCACTAGGCCTAACACAATTGTCAAACGCCAAAGCGTGCCACCCTCAGTGGCTCGGTCAGCTGTAGTCTTTTAGTCGGATAAACATGATGAATAGATATATGTCTGGTGAAAATGGTCTCGGGTATTTTCAGTCGGACGTCGCGCCTACCTTCTGACCTAAGATCTACCTAGTAGGCCCTAGCTACTAGTGATGACATTGATTCTCAAAATCGGGAATCGATTCTCTAAGCTCCAGAATTGATTGAAAATCGATTTAAAAAAAAAAAGTTCATCCTTAAAAAAGCTGTATAATTTTCAACTTTTTTTTCAACCTTCCCGCTGCGTTTTACGTGAAAAATAGCTGCTAGAGACTTCTTTGAACTGTACTGTACCATTCGGGTATTTCCGTCAACGTTCGGCTGTCACGTAACCGAAGGGATAGCTTCAAGTGCCCAGATAGTAAAATCCCAACAATACAAAATGATATAGAAAACGAAATGAGCATGTAGGGCCTATTGTGACGTGAAGAAGTACAGCACTGACCCCCTCCAGAAAAAAACCTTTTAAAAAATCGATCATTCGATTTGAAAATTGTTCATTATTAGAATCAATTCTGAATCAATTTTTCATTAATCGATGCTATCACTAGTAAGCCTAGGCCTACCTACCCACCTACTTTTAAAACTACTGCGCTCGCTTATTGAGATCTGGAAAGTGAGAGGCATCCTTGCCACCGTTCATCTTTCAAGTTTTTTCGTGGTTTCCCTAGCTGTAGTCAGGGGCTAAAGCCAGGATAGTTCCTACAATATAGCCCATGACCATTCCCTTCCAACTATCCTCCACATTATCTAAGAAACCTGAAGTCATCTCATCATTCCATCATCTCATCAATGACGCCAATAGATCTTTGAAGTTATCAATAGGCCTACTTTGCATCGGAGCATCGTTTAATCAATGTTACTAACGGACAGGCCTAGGCTGTACTCACTAGGCCTACTCAATGGCTTCAGAGGCCTGTATGAAAAAGAAATATTTTGACACGGAATCGGTTCCAAGCTGATTCCCAATAAGGGTGTGGGAAAAGATAGTGATTTCATTATCGATGAACGACAATGTTGTTAAAATTCCTTCAATTATCAATTATATTGAACATCGTGTTCCATCTGGCATCATTGTAGGACCTACATTATGTAGTGTTCAGTCAGTAATTCTAGTTGTTTCTGTAGGTAGGCCTACCGTAATATAAGATATCTCTGTTGGTCATTGTAGGCCCCCATTGAAATATTTGAATAATGAAATTTATATTCACTCCACCGGTATCAACTTATGTATCTTATTTTGTAATGGATTTGGATTTGGATTTGTAAGGACTGTTTCAAGGTTTCAGGGTACCAGTTGGTATTTTATTGATGGTTAAGGTTAAAATTATAGGTGGGATCACTTGTACGGCTTATGGCAAATGGATGAAAGACGAGACTGTGATTTTCCGGTTTTCAATCCTTATCTTCAAGCCTTACGCTAAGCAGCACTTGGCCCAACCATCACTTGACCAAACCCTAAAAAACATTGATTGCTGATATATTTACCTTTCGAAGTTTTCCCTTATGACGGTGTGATGAATCAAAATATAATTTGGTTCTGGTTTTCAGGATGAGGAGTTCGACGTGGTGTCGTTCAGTCAAAACAAGCGGCCTGGCTACACGGCACCTGCAGCATTACTCAATGACATTGCTCAGGTAAGAACACAAACCGTTGTTGCATCCTTTGTCTCAAGGTTTTTAGTTGATTTCATCCTCATGTTTTATACAGTAAAACCTCTATCCATCGCTTTTCATGGGACCAGGAAAATAAAATCATCAATGCAGGAAAACGATCCATCCAGGAAAATTTAACATTGTGGGGTGAGAAAAAATGAATGATACAAGCAGGAAAACAATGGATCCAGGAACGATGCATGGAGGTTTTACTGTATTATTTTTATATTTATCTTTACAGTATGTTTGTTTTTTAATTCAGGGAGATTTCTCGGACTAAATTAATTCCATTCAACAAACGTTAATTGGGCTGAAGAGCATTAATTTTTATACCTTTGTTCTTGTGGTCTGATATTGAATGTAAAGTGCATTTTATTGAATTGAAAGTAGGCCTAGTTGAACATCTGTAGTTGAACACGTGGTGATTGATGTGCTAATTTTCATGTCAGGAATCTAACCTCGATTTTTATTCCATAATTAGAGTGAGAAGGACTATGATCCATTTGCTGAGCGTAGACGCCCTACGATTGCGGAAAAGGAAGATGAATATCGTCAGAAACGGCGACGTATGATAATTTCGCCCGAACGGATAGATCCGTTTGCCGAAGGTTTGTACCGAATAAAACTTACTACGTATTCATATTCGTTTGAGGTTCAACTGTCTAACTTGTTGATATTTTCAGCCTTTGCCATGGCTAAAATATAGTTTACCGGTACTCGTACAGGGATGTGCTAAATTGGTTATTAAATTTGCTGAGCATTCATCAGTTTGAGCTAAGTATTGAGAATTTTTACGGAGTAGACCTAGACCTATTACAGTGTATTGTTGACAGTTAATTTTTGAAAAATAAAAAAATTAAAAGTTAAAAAATTATATAATAATCAAAATGGGGTGGTAAGATCGTCCTTGTGGTGCCCCGTCCAAACGATCCTATCTTTCATCCATAGCCTTAATTGGGGAACAAAGATTTTGTATCAAGTTTCGATGTTATTAAACAAAAAAAAATTAATTTCTATGAGAACAATTTTTAAGAAGTTGGTCAGTCATTATTTGTAGCCGTGGACATATTTCAACTCATTTTTGATGCTCAGCTCAAAATTGATCGGCACATTAATTATAAGAAATGCGCACGTCCCTGACATTGTTTATGCATGAAGGAACAAACGTAAAACCTGTAAACTTAAACTTGTAAAGAACTTGAGGACAGTCCGAGGTAAACATTTCTGCTCTAGTGCTATATTAGATTGTTTTATAGTTCTTGTTTCAATACTCAACTGATTGACCTGTCCAATTATTGGTTGTCTTGTTCCTGCATGCAATAAAATTTGTAAAAAGTGCTTGCTTTGATATTGTTAATCATAAATTTTATGATTCGATTGTAATTAGACCGGACTGTAGCTGGAATGTATTCACTACTGGAATTGAATATTTTGATTCTGACCTCTGTTCACTGATTTAATATGACACGTGTAGCCTATGTGTAAAACACGAGGTGTAATTGTTATTCACAATATCAACAGCAATCACTCAATTTGGTTTGTACGAATTAGGTGCGAGTAGATGTGGTGCCTCCAACTATTGACAAACAGTTACAAGTAAGGCAATGAAATCAACCTCAAACGACCCATCAAAGTGTATCTATTTTTTATTTCTTGCAAGTGTATTTTTTATGTACTTTTCTCCTTAAGAAGTAGTCTCTTCACTCATCCATGTATTTATGGGCCTATAACTTGAATGTTATAAAATAATGTCTTATTAGTTTGAACTTGAAATACATTGTCCTATAGATAGGCAGGTGCATCCCGTGCATTTCCAATCAAATTCTAAATCCAGCTTCAATCTGTTTCAAGTTGAATATTTACAAGTTCAAGTTGATACATAGAGCTGCTACGTTAATTGTGTTGAACTCCTTATATATCGGCAATGTTGATACGCTGAGACAGAACCTACCGTTTCAAGAGTCGTTCATTGCCACGTACTGTGTTTGTTGATAGGTGGTTGCTGTGAATGAATGACTATATACCGATCTCACATTAAAAACCCTCCCACAAAATAACTAGTGTAAAACTATCAGATTATGATGCTAGCCGGAATGTATGGGAACTGGTGAGATGCGAGATAGGGTGGTGTGGGAAGGTAGGGGGGATTGGAAGAGGCTGGGGATTAACTGGAGTTACCTCTATTAATCGTCTTCAATTTTCTCTCCCATTCGAGGAATACCTTCTGCAACATCTTGGACGTGTGTGAAGACTATCTGCAATAATGACGCTCAAACTTACGTATTGTAACAAAATATATCTATAGTCTTATCTATCTGGAGATGCCATCAAAACGTTTCAAGAATTGAAATTACTGCAGCAGGCAATTTTATATAAATCACTCGCCGTGAGACGAATTTACGTAGGCTTTCTAATTATCAATGACAAATATTTTTATGTAGAACTTTTCTGCTACATCCAGTAACACACCAAAGATGGGCTTACAGCAATACATTATATATACTGCTCGTACATTGACAAAATTCAAGATTAAAATTGACAAGTTTGCCTTTGAGTAGGCCTACTAGTTTCAAATTGATCATATCTTTCTTGGACTTCTTGAGCTTGAAACCATCCATAGAACATGCAAAGCTAAATTGGGAAGTGTAACAAATATCTAGATGGCAGTGAATCATCAAGTTTGGGTGACTGATAATAAACTTGGTGACCACGGGGACATCAGAAAACCAGTGATTGCCAACTTTCAGTATCAAGTAAAGTAATGTTTTTAGTTAGATCCACAATGTGAATTTTAGTGCTGCGGCTCTCAAGTTGAGCGTAAATGTACATCATTATCTATTCATCCATAGTATACTTGTCGATAATGGTGGCATGCCGGTACAGACATGTGGCCAAAATAACATTGAATAAGCATGTGAGTGCGGAAACATCTCACTTGAGTAGGCTAAGCCGCACTGGATTTTAAAACACCATCTTTTTTGTTTGCTCAGTGCATTGCTCTGGATATTTGCACTGTCGTCCATAACTTGCTAAACATTTCATGCGTTTTCTTTCAATTGAACTACATTGTAATATCAACTCTCTCAATAATTGGAAATGAATAAGAATAACTTTCTCCACATACGGCCACGTGAATTCGGCTCATCGGTTCATAGAGTCAGTTTCGCCCCCCTGGGCCCCCTGGATGTGTGAGTGTGTGAAACTATCAGAAGTTTACTAATCAGCCCAGCTCTTTTCTAGGTTGCTTGTGTTTAAGGCCTGCTAAGAAGCGAGAACACTGTTGTTGTGAACCCAGACTCGAAACGAAGAAAGCGCACGTACGTATATTGCAGTCACAGGCGTTCGAAGGCAAATCACAAGCCATCAGTGATCACTCCTGCAAATTGTTATGCTTTTGATTATGTAGTCTCTTAAAGTTGATGATGACATGTCATAAAACAACTAAAGTAAAACACGTAATCATTTGTGTTGACCATAATCAACCAAGCATTTTTATTTCCAAGCCCTTTGCACTCAGAATGCAGATCTATCTTTTTAATTTTGTATGAAATAATATTGAATAATATTTGAATAATATTTTGTAATTGTGATTTGTCTCTGAACTACTGTGTTGTATGTGGTAATAATGTTTTCAGCAGTCATTTGAACAAATTGTATGAAACATTTATATTCGACAAATTTACGACTATGACAAACTTTTGCTCCGAGTTGTGACCATTGTATACCCTGATTATTTTTATAGCTTTGGTCACATCTGGCGCTCATTTTTATTGAATTATTTTTGGCTTTTTTCATCAACGTCCTAAATTGGCTACTGAAAACCACAAATAAAAACAGAAGTTACACTTGTATGTTTTGTTTGGGCCGTGACTTACAATGGTCATTGTGTTGTTGAAAGTACATTTTCCCAGCTTGCTACAATTTTCACGCCTCGCTGTGAAATTTCTTCAAGCCTGTTTTGTCGAGCAAAGTGTTGATGTATGGCATTGTGAGATACGACCCAGACGTAAACAGTCATTCGAAAATCAGTTAAAAGGCGATTAGGTGCGACATTTTGAATATCTTTCGCTAACGGTTACGCATCGCGTGACGCTGCTTTATTCTTGCAGGTGGCAAAACACCGGACATGGGTTCAAGGTCATACACGGAGATCATGCGGGAACAGCTGTTACGTGGGGAAGAGACTGAAGTAAGATTGAAACAATGTCACTCTCTTACTATAAATAGCTTTCAAATATATACTCCTTGAATATCTGCTGTATAGTCAATAAAAAAGACAAAGATAATTCACCCATCTGGCTCAGTAAACACATCCAACTACACAGTGCACAGTGAACTCATTTACATTTATAGGCACAACTGAAACCTTAGTAGTATGTCATTCAAGGTACCACTCTAAAAAAATGTACCAGTGAAGTGAAACATGCATTGAAGAAACTATTTAATATGAATAGCAATATAGGCCTAGATGTGATGAAAGTTTGAACCTACTCAAGTAGTAAATGTGGGTCAAGAGGGTCTGCTGTAGCATAATCAGTTTCTATACATACAGCCATCTCGTATCATGTTGCAAGGCATTGTTGAGTCTCGTTACTTCCGACTTGACTCCAATGACCGGATGTTGTCTTTCCCTCAGGTACGCAAGAAAATGATCGAGAAGTCGAAAGACGGCACGCTGAAGGTGGTGAGCAACGGTGACTCGGCCAAGTCTGCGCCAAAGAAGAGAGGTCGGTGGGATCAGACAGCGGACACCGGTGACGAGACGCCGGCCAAGAAGAAGGCGCAGCAGCCGCTGACGCCGACTAGCGCAGACAAGCAGGCGCAGATGGGATCGTCGTGGGACAAGGAAGATGTGAGTAAATTAGCCAAGAAGTTATGCCATATGCATAATGTATAGTGTAGGCCTAATTTTAATACAACTTATTTGTCAAGTGATGAATGAATATCTATTGCTAAAATTGGTAAAAACATCAAACTTTTCCACTGGCCTTGTACAGCATGTGCAGCCCAGATATTGTATATGCCTACGGCAGTTTCATGAAGGTGCAAAAAAATATTTTCAGTCTTCTGTAATTATTTTGTGAAATGCAGTGAGGATTTTCCTTCAACTTCACATACACTGTACACATACACTTCAATCAACCTTAAATTACTGACGACCTGATCATGGACTTCACTAGAACGTGCCTAGAATATTCACTAGGAAGAATACTTAGCTAGAGGAGTCAACAGTTGTCTGTTTAATTATTCAATATGGAAATAATAACATTTGGACGGATTCATTCCATATCGAATATCGATTGAAAATATTGAAATCAAATAGCAACCCTTATAATAACCAGCCCTTGTAATACTTCTGTATATTTGCACAGAGTACACCAGCGGGCACTCGGTGGGACGAGACCCCTGGCCGACAGGGCAAAGGAGGCGAGACGCCTGGCGCCACTCCCGGACAGAGCACACGCATGTGGGAAGCCACTCCTGGTCACGCCACCCCCGGACAGATGACGCCCGGTCGAGAGACGCCTGGGCACGGGGACAAGCTGGGCGGGTCCAGCCGTAGGAACAGGTGGGACGAGACGCCCAAAACAGAACGAGGTAAACTAGTTCAGCGAACAATGATGGCGTGTATCACACTGCCAGGAAATGGTTTAGCCAAAGAACGTGGTTTGAACATGCTGATGAAAATGCCGCTTGTGGGCAAAAATGATTCAGTCCCAACATGTTTTAAGATTCCATTTGGCACTGATGAATGGCATCCATAGTGTGTGATGATTGATGAAGAGGTCAAAACGGTTTGGATGGGCATGCCTCCAACTCTATTTACATATAAGCTAAAGATGAGGCGCTGTGTAAAAATGGATGCAGCTGGTATTTTCTGATTTCCAAACTGTTTTGACTTGAAATGATTCAGAATATTGTGATGAACGTGAAATAGGCCTAATTGAACCATTTCATGCCAAATCGATGGGGCTAAACCATTTCCCAGCTGTATGGTAAATATAGTCAATGACTCCAAATGAATTTTAAGAAACATTCAGCTAGAATTGTAGAGGCGATTCATGATTATCGAGAAGATATTTCTTGTACCCTACTGCACAAATTTGGTGAAAATTTCAAACTACATAACTATCATTCAAATGTTCATAAGGTTTCCTCACACATTCCCTTCAAGCTGATCATAAATGGTGATTGAAATAGAATGTACCACTTGAGAAACTAGTATTTTGTTATGATCTAAATCGTTAGGTCTACTGATAGAATTGTGTTTGTAGAAAATGAGTTGAATTCAGGACAGAATATTATACCCAATTGATGACTCTCATTCTCCGCCCCCTTGAAGTCACAAATTATACTGTCCAATCAACAGGGCTGTTAGATCTGTAGTGAAATTGAAATATACAATCGCCAATTGAGGCATCTTCAAATGTCCACAAATGAAATAGAACTGGCCTACTGGTGAAGCCACTCCTATTTCGAGTCGTCTATTGAGAAATTCAGTAGATCTACTACAGATGCTCGTTGAGAATTCTTGGTGCAAAGTTGTCTCTTTGAAATAGGAATGTGTTTATATATTCATTTTGCGTATTCCATCCAGAAATGCCTGGCCACGAAACAAATTAGTAGATTTTTTGTACAGTCTTCTCTTTGAGCAAAGAATGCATTTATTTTTTATTCCATTAATTTCAAATGAATTTCATCCAGAAACACCCGGCCACAACAGCGGATGGGCGGAAACCCCGCGCACAGACAGAACCGGTGGCGCCGACCTGATCCAAGAGACGCCGACACCTGGCGCATCCAAACGGCGCAGTCGTTGGGACGAGACTCCTGGCAGCCAGATGACGCCCGGTGGCGGCATGACACCATCCACGCCGATCGGCACACCGCACGGTACTCCCCATGGCACTCCACACGGTACACCTGGCTCGATGACGCCGCTCATGACTCCCGGCGGGTCCACGCCCACCGGACACAAGGCCATGGCTATGGCTACACCCACACCAGGTAAAAATTGAGATGATCTTACTGCTTTACTATTAATTACGATTATATTCACATAGAATGCTATTTATAATTTTTTTTTTAACCTCTCATTTGAGTTCATGAAATTTGGTACTTTTGCCACATTGTTGAATAATAGGCCCACTTTCAAAATCTGCAATCTGCAGTGCTTCATCAAATACATAATGATTATTAAACTTTGACTTGGGCTGCATCATAATCAATATTGTACTACCGGTAGGCATTAAATAGTAAATACACAAATGTAGGCTAGGGCCTAGTTATAAACTTATAATTACATATCATACAGTATACTGATGAACACTGACAAATACAAACACATTATGCAGTGTGTTATCTAGTAGAAAGTATTGACATCTTTCAAATAAGAATTATTCTAATGAGCCAATCATAGGCTCATTTGTTGTCCGAGAAAAAAGTGCAAACAAATTGAAGTCACATGAAGTGGTCAATCAGGCCATAATAAAATATTGAAGTGAGTCTATAAAGACACATAGAAGTGGGGACTAAGGCCTAGATGTAATAGAGAGAGAACGTTGCAAAAAGCAAGAAACCTTTTTTAGTACTAGTTGAATGATTGCCCTTTGTGGCTCAATCAATTGAGGCATTGCTTCAGAAACTTGTCATCATTGAGCGTAGTTTCAAGTCCCGCATAAGGTAGGGTAAACGTCCGTTCACGGTTCACTTATCATCACTTCATGATTTCATTATTTCATGATTTGATTTCATTTGTGCTCATAAATGGCTTGGCTGTTGGTGGGATCGTTGAGCAAAGTTATAATCATCATCACACCACTCCGCAGGTCACCTGGCGACGATGACCCCTGAACAGCTGCAGGCGTACCGTTGGGAGCGCGAGATCGACGAGCGGAATCGCCCGCTCTCGGACGACGAGCTCGACTCTATGTTCCCGCCCGGCTACAAGGTGCTGACGCCGCCCGCCGGATACATCCCGATACGCACACCCGCCCGCAAGCTGACCGCGACACCCACGCCCATGGCCGGCACTCCAGCCGGGTTCTTCATCCAGCAGGAGGATCGCTCGGCCAAGTTCATAGATAATCAGCCGAAGGGTAATCTGCCATTCATGAAGCCGGAAGATGCACAGTACTTTGATAAACTTCTCGTAAGTACACTGTTGAAACCTTAAAGTAAGCGTACCGCTTACATTTCTGATTTAATTGACTTTTATCACACAAATTAACATCTAGTCCTTGTTAGAGATGTACATGATTGTTAGAGATGACTGAATCTATAATTTTTCACTAGGTAAGCCTTTAAAGCCTTTCAAGTAGGATCAATGCACAATTGTAATGGACGATTTTATTCTTCTGTAATGAGGTGCATATTTTATGTCTAGATTGGTGTTGGCAACTAATCATGAAAAAGTTTAGGCCTAGTTATGTAGGAAACAGATACCTAAAACCAGTTGAACCAGTAGGCCTTCTTCTGGTCGACTCCATTTTGATACATTTCTTTTTTTCGAAACCATAAAATGAAGTACTAGCAGTAATGATTCAAGCAAATATGAGCGTATACTTATTTCGAGTTGTGACTAAATTGTCATTGAATCCTGTCACTAGGTTGAGGTGGACGAAGAGACGCTATCTCCAGACGAGCAGAAAGAGCGCAAGATCATGAAGCTCTTGCTAAAAATCAAGAACGGAACGCCACCGATGCGCAAGGCCGCTCTGCGTCAGATCACCGACAAGGCGCGCGAGTTTGGCGCCGGCCCACTCTTCAACCAGATATTGCCGTTGTTGATGTCGCCTACTCTCGAGGACCAGGAACGGCATCTGTTGGTCAAAGTCATCGACAGGATCCTTTATAAGCTGGACGATTTGGTGCGGCCATACGTACACAAGGTAAGCTGCTGGTGGCTTTTGGATCACTCGTTTGAATACTGTATATCCATTGTTTCTCAAGGTACGAGGGAAAAAAGCATCCATGCAGGAAAACGATCCATTCAAGAAATTTAACATTGGTGGTGCGGGAGTAGGGTGGGACAAAATGAATGACAGTTGCAGAAAGACTATGGATCTGGGAACGATGTGTTTAGATTTCATTGTGATTGAACCAAGATGACGCCCTCCCTAGCTCAGTCAACTAAGTCACAGCTTTAGAAGCAGAAGTCATCGCTGGGCGTGAGTTCAAGTCCCGCATATGGCATCAGTTTTTGTAAACGTCGTTTCACTTATCACGTCTTAGTTGCATACTAGTTGCTCTAGTTTGCTCATCACATACTCATTCGTACCCCCAAATAACCCAGCTGTTGTTTGAGTCTTTAAACAAACAATGATGGTTACCTTGATTCAAGATGATCATTCTTAAATATGAATTGAGTGATGCCGTGCATTTCAGATCCTGGTGGTGATTGAGCCCCTGCTGATTGACGAAGACTACTATGCGCGTGTTGAGGGCCGCGAGATCATCTCCAACTTGGCGAAGGCTGCTGGACTTGCCACCATGATCTCTACCATGCGTCCTGACATCGACAACATTGACGAGTACGTTCGTAACACGACAGCGCGAGCGTTTGCCGTCGTAGCGTCGGCGCTTGGCATACCGTCGCTCTTGCCGTTCTTGAAGGCCGTGTGTAGGAGCAAGAAGTCGTGGCAAGCACGACACACAGGCATCAAGATTGTGCAGCAGATCGCGATATTGATGGGGTGCGCCATATTGCCTCATCTCAAGAGTCTCGTGGAGATTATCGAGCACGGTAAAGCAATTCACATACCGTAGTCTATAGGCCTACAAATTATTTGTGTCAAATTCTCATTTGTAAATCTTTGAAAAGTAGGGCTTGATTAGAAGGATGAATTCAAATGTGTGATACAGGATGATATGAGAGATGAATGAATAATGATGATACATGATGAGACAAACAAATGATATGAGAAATAATGAGGTGCGTACAGGTCCAAAGGAAAACGCATCGAAAGAGTTTGGTCTTGTTTTGCGTCTTTTATGTGTTTTTGCTCTTGTAAATGTTTCATTTATCCTTTACCCACCCCATTATTTCTCATATCATTTGTTTCTCTTACTCTGTATCACCAGCAATCATTCATCTAAAATGACGCAGGCCTAACATCCATCACAAATTGATACTGTATTATCATTGTAGGCCTACATAGGTACATTTTTGTGTTTTGTTTGTAGACAAGACTGTCGTTTACAATCCTAATTCCTCTCTTTTGAACCCCAGTGTCACTTTTATAAATACTTTAGGCCTACATCTTTTCTAAAATTGATGAATTTTAAAATATTTTCAAGTTGAGTTGTGAAAAAATTCACGAAAACAAGTGAAAAACAAGATTATAAGAACGCTGTTGAATAGTTCATTATTATTTTTCATTGTTCTGATATGCTGGTGTTCTTTGTTGCCAGGTTTGGTCGACGAGCAGCAGAAGGTGCGTACGATCACTGCCCTGGCTATCGCAGCCCTGGCAGAGGCAGCCACACCGTACGGTATTGAGAGCTTCGACTCCGTACTCAAACCGCTTTGGAAAGGTAACCAAATTAACTGCTTGTATTTCCAGTCAAGGTCTCTCTTTCTGTACAATCGGCTCTCAAATTTGGTTTTTGTCATATCAAATAGAATCTAAGCTCCAGGATTTATGAACCCTGTCGTTAATATCCTGCTTTTGTTGATGCTGTTTAACGTATGCATTATTGGTTCTTGATGACGTACCAATGAATTTGAATATTGAGTAGAAACGAATGAATAAGGCATATTTTGAGATCTGTAGAATTACTCATATCAATCGCGCAAAATGACCTAGCTGTCACGCGCCTCTAAACCCTAACATTCATTCATTCACTCAATCAATCATGTCAATGTTTCCTATAAAAGTCAACGAATGTGTGGTGCTTCATGGCCCAATAACAGGTAGGTTGAATGGGGGCAAGCCGTAAATGCATTTTTCCATTAAAAATGTATAATGTGTCGTCTACAGAACGTAATCTAACATTGTTAACTTGCGCGCAGGTATCCGCACGCATCGCGGCAAGGGCTTGGCCGCGTTCCTCAAGGCCATCGGCTACTTGATCCCGTTGATGGACGCCGAGTACGCCAACTACTACACTCGCGAGGTGATGCTTATCCTGATCCGTGAGTTCCAGTCGCCCGACGAGGAGATGAAGAAGATTGTGCTCAAGGTCGTGAAACAGTGCTGCGGCACCGACGGTGTCGAGTCGCAGTACATCAAGGACGAGATATTGCCGCACTTCTTCAAGCACTTCTGGAACCATCGCATGGCTTTGGACAGGAGGAACTACAGGTACGTGTGTCTTGCTGGTATTCTATATGAAATTTATAAGTAAAATAACCTAGTCGTCGACGTGCCTCTGAACCCCGAATTTCATTGGTTTGAATTGAAATCAATGGTGAACATATGTAGGGGCCTACTGCTGATTGCGACTATAGCTTGGACTGTAGTTGTCGTGCCGATAGTTAAAATCCAAGATTATTTGGCTTATAGTAGTCTTTTTATAGTTAACAATTTTACATCTGATACCATCTTTTAGACCAATTGTATCTTATCTGTGAATTTAAAGTGTGATCTTGGGTGGATGATATTTGTTGTCAAACTCGACGTAACATAAGAATAGGCCTAGGCTTAACTTCAACTCTTACGCAACTCAAGTCCAAGTAAAACGCTTCTTTCTTCATTTGATGACATTCTTGTATCAGTCGCTAGTTTGCACCCGCAACTGGACTAGTTGACGGGATCGTTGAAAGAAAGACTAACTGAGTTTGTATTCCTGCAGGCAACTGGTTGACACTACGATCGAGATTGCAAACAAGGTGGGCGCGTCCGAGATAATCAACCGCGTGGTTGACGACCTGAAGGACGAGAACGAGCAGTACCGCAAGATGGTCATGGAGACGATCGAGAAGATCATGGGTAACCTTGGTGCAGCCGACATCGATTCGCGCCTCGAGGAACAGTTGATTGATGGCATACTATACGCTTTCCAGGAGCAGACCACCGAGGTAACGCTCACTTTCTTCTCACTCCCCTTACTTTGTTTTAAATCAACAATTTAAAATTTCGATTCAACAATTGAACCAGTTGGATGTATTAGTGTACTGTACCCGTTCTGACTGCGCTTTTGGGCTTTTCTTAGTCGTTGAAGTGAAAATTCATTAATTCGTTTTATTGTCCCCTCTTAATTGCACAAAGGTGCAGTGGCAAGGCCTTGAACTAAGCAACTAAAACTGAAAATATCCATTCTCAATATGGCAGATTCTGTACAGATTCTAATTTACACCTTCTTGATTGAACGGCAACTCTTAATTTTAGCCAATATCCAATTATTTGTATGTATAATTTACATTCTGTTTGTAGGACGTTGTGATGTTGAACGGTTTCGGCACTATCGTAAACCAACTGGGCAAGCGCGTCAAGCCTTACTTGCCGCAGATCTGTGGTACGATCCTCTGGCGGCTCAACAACAAGTCGGCGAAGGTGCGACAGCAGGCTGCCGATCTCATATCGAGGATAGCCGTGGTCATGAAGACGTGCCAAGAGGTACGGTACATCACATTGTTCTACTAATAATATTAAGGCCCAAAAGACGATTCCTGAAGCCTTTTTTTATTTTTTTTAATAACATCGAAACTTGGTACAAAATGATTGTTCCCCGATTAAGGCAAGGGCTGAATTATAAGATTGTTTAAACGGGGCACCGTAAGTGCGATCTTAGTCTTACCACCCCAGACAATGTCATCTATTTTTACGTTGAAACATTACAGCACTGTTTTAATGATTTAACCACTTCTCCAGTTTTTTTAACACGGAGAGGTCCAACATGGAAAAACGACAAAAATTTGACATTTATTGACGAGTAATTTGTAAGCTGGTTGCCGATCTCTGCCTGGAGGCATCGCAAGCTCTATAAACAAGCCTCGTTTGGATGTTCACAGGAGAAACTGATGGGTCACTTGGGTGTCGTACTCTATGAGTACCTTGGCGAGGAGTACCCGGAGGTGCTGGGAAGCATCCTCGGCGCGCTCAAGGCCATCGTCAACGTCATCGGTATGACCAAGATGACGCCGCCCATCAAGGACCTGTTGCCGAGGCTCACGCCCATCCTCAAGAACAGGCACGAAAAGGTATGTCCACCTGAAAATACGAAGCTTTGACTACAGTTTGTGTTTTTGTATTGCAGTTTGCAGTGGGCTAGAGATGATTGTTCATCCCTCGTTAATTTGAAATTCAAGGCACCCATAAATACCCAGTTTAAATGATGAAAGTTTGGATTAAATCAAAATATTTAACATTCAACTTATTGGTCAAAACTTGGCAGGTACCAGAACTATGTTTTGAATAGAGACTAGAGAGTCATTCTAATCATCGGAGTGTTAATTGGGCGTGATGAGGTGTACTATAATGTGGTCGCAGCATTCAAGCATTTGTTCTCACCACTTTGAAAACTCAATGAGAAACACTTTTAGGCTATCAAAACATAGGCCTGTGTAACTATTAACTACCGATAAATACTGCTGTATGCTCGTTCTTATGAATTACTGATTGACGATTATCATCATTCATTCAATAGGCCTACTAATTCATTCGTTCTAAATAAAATGTCAATAGCATTTTAAATGGATTGGATTAAATGGGGGACTCAAGGTGAAAATCCTATCTTTGTCAATATCGATTATATACATTTGAAATTTTGCACATATATACCTATCATGCTGAGACTAAAACTAAAACTTGAAAAAAAAATCAACATCTAGGTCATACTCATAAATATTCAGTTTTTACGAATTTTCCAGCAACAAAATTTCATTTTCGTTTTTCTCATACAATTTTTAATTTTTTCAATTTTTTTTTCATGAAAATGTTGCTGAAGTTCAAGAATGTTGTTCAGGGTTGTACATATCGTTTTTCTGATATTTTCTTTATATTTCAAGATATGATTTTATTTACAATGTGTTTTTTTTTAAATCAAATTTTATATAAAATGTATTCAGTATATATTTTTTATCTCCATTGTTGGAAGAGATATCAAAAAAGCGATTCATACAAGCCCGGATAAACTAACAAAGAACACACACACACAAATAATCGAGACAATATAACAACTTTTATGATAGTAGCCCAAAAAACAAATTCTTGTTTTGTGAAAAAAAGTGTATTGCAGTAAATGCC
Source organism: Brachyptera risi (assembly GCA_964007535.1). NCBI lineage: Eukaryota > Metazoa > Arthropoda > Insecta > Plecoptera > Taeniopterygidae > Brachyptera > Brachyptera risi. The sequence continues at coordinate 30,423,988 of OZ023331.1, read as the reverse complement.
CTATCAAGATTGACAATGTAAATTGCTGTATTGAAAATAAACCGACGGCTCGATGCACAAAGACACTAAGAAATTTATTTCAGGTATGATTATTGATATTTTCCAATATTTTGAAACATACGACTCGAGTGAACATCCAATCCAATACTAATGAAAAAAAAAAAAAATGGAAAATGTAAAAAAAAAAATGGAAATTTCACCTGAGCTTTCCTTAACTTTTAATACTGACAGTGTACCTAAAAGCTTTTTTAGCATGAAACTTCTTTGGTAGGCCAGATCAGATTCTTTGGTAGGCCAGGCCATTATCCAGATCAGAAACTTTCCCTCCATATATCTGTGAAATATTGCCAACGTAGCCAAATCAGCTGAAATCACCCAACCTAGCTGTTAGCCTAGTGAATCAATGATTCTGTTGTGACCAGGTGCAAGAAAACTGCATCGACCTGGTGGGACGTATTGCCGACAGAGGTCCCGAGTATGTGTCGGCGAGAGAGTGGATGCGAATCTGCTTCGAGCTGCTCGAACTCCTCAAAGCGCACAAGAAGGCAATTCGGCGAGCAACTGTCAACACGTTTGGCTACATTGCGAAGGCTATCGGGTATGTACCGACTTGGGATTATATAGGCCAACTTTAGGTAATTATTTTCGACAATACAGTAAATGCTTGCTGATTCAAAACTCGGTGGGGGTATAAAAGAGACATTTCATGAAGTTATAACATTCAAATTAACAAAAAAAGGTGAAAATTTGAAAGAATATGTTGCATGTCACTAGTTGGAGAAGGCAACATGCTTATTTTGAATTTTTTATGTGAAGATCAGTGATTGAAGAGAAAAAATCAGCAGATCCGCTTGTTTTTTATTTTTCAATGAGATTTTTTCGCTCAAGAAATCATTGAAGGAATTCAATCTGGGCCTAGTCTCTAAAATTCAAAAAGTCTAAATCCCGATTGAGCATATCGAATCGATTCAAGACTACCAATCAAATTTATAACATGAATATCCAACAGAGGGCTGATGTGTCATCATTCATCAATATTCAAAAATATTTTCATTTGAAAGGCTAAATATTAATGCAGGCAGTGAGTTGATAATCTGTTTTTCATTTTAGTCCGCACGACGTTTTGGCAACGCTGCTCAACAATCTGAAAGTCCAAGAGCGACAGAACCGCGTCTGCACAACTGTTGCCATTGCCATCGTCGCTGAAACCTGCTCCCCTTTCACCGTTCTGCCCGCCCTGATGAACGAGTACCGTGTTCCTGAGCTGAATGTACAGAACGGCGTGCTGAAGTCGCTATCGTTCTTGTTTGAATACATCGGCGAGATGGGCAAAGACTACATCTACGCTGTCACACCTTTATTAGAGGACGCGCTTATGGACCGGTGAGTGAAAACATGTTTATATTAGGCTTGCCAACAATAATCGATATATCGATTCAGATCGATATTTTTTCAAACGATATGATAATCGATTTAATTTCGGCGATACGATATTAATATGATTATTTTCAATCATCGAGATGAACATTCTTTCCTTTTCCAACTTATTATTTTTCCCTTCATTTAATTGCTCCAATGAGTGTATGTGGCACGAAAGTTCTTGTTTTTTATTGGGCACTCGAAAGCCAATGAGAAACGCTGTTTGCAATGACGTCAGAGTTGATATGCGCAAGAGACAAAAATATAGACTAGGGCCTATCGCGCGGGTGGGTTACAGTTTGTGGGATCATAGAGAAGTAAACAGTACTGTTTACTTCTCCATGGGAGGATTAACAAAGAGACTGCAATAGGAGGTACAGACTGCAAGCACTGTAACCTATGAAGGGTACCGTATTGTCCCGAATATAAATAAAAGCCGACCCCCAAACTTTTAGATCAGTAATAGTTGAAAAAAGAGTTTCTCTCCTTTTCCACGTGAATCATCAGTCTTCGTGGGAATAATTTAGTCAATTTCGTATTGCCCGCAAGAGAAAGCTATGCTACCGGACGAAAACCACTTGTGACAAACTGTTGCGAGAGGCTTCAAGTGATTACCATATGGCCGGTTTTGAGTGTTTTTTCACGCTAAACAGTCTCGTGCTCGTCAAGGTCAGACTGCGTCAGGGTAGCGCGTAGTACTAGTAGGAAAACGCACACTATGCAGCAAACAGCTCGACGTGTTATGTTTATAAAAAATATTTTTTATAAATAAAAATGATGGAAATTGAGAAAATGATGCTTCTTCATGATAACACATTTATTAAACGTGTTTTTAGTGGAATATCTCTCAGTTTCTAGTTGATTCCGTTGTTATGAGTTTGCGGATGTAGTAAGCTTACGCCCAATTAAAATGAGCAAAAAACGTATTTTCGACCGATTATAGGCCGAGGGTGACTTTTGGGCTCGAAATTAATATTCGGGACAATATGGTATTCTATTGAAAGATAAATAATGGATTCCAGATGTATGTTTTTTTTTTTTTTTTTTTAATAACATCGAAACTTGATACAAAATCATTGTTCCCCAATTAAGGCTATGGATGAAAGATAGGATCGTTTGGACGGGGCACCACAAGGGCGATCTTACCACCCCATTTTGATTATTTAAAACTAATGGTCTTCAACACCAGGACTGCGCTGTCTGTGACCATAATTTTTCGCAGTAGATAAAAGTCTTTCAGTATAAACACACGAATGTTGATATCTTCCACTTTGAACTAAGTCTCTTGGGCAATGATTAATTACTTCTTTCTCTTGACAGCAGATGTAAAATTGATCATTATACAAAAAGCACAAATTAAATTAGTGATAGGCCTATAATGTTATAATTAGGCCTATCGCTCTACTAATTAATGGTCGTGGCCAATTAGTACTTCATCCAAGCATTTGCTTCGAGGACTGTGGGAAACCACGAAAAACCACGTCAGGATGGATAAAAAAAGGTGTTTGTTGGTCTTGAGCTTTTTCTTCCAACTTCTTCTCTTCTTTTCTTCTCTTCTTGTTGTGTTTGATATATATATATATATTTTTCTTCTTCTTACTTCTTTTTTCTTTCTCTTTTTTTCTCTCTCCTCTTTTTTCCCCTCTCTTTTCCTTTATTCATTCATTCATTTCTTCTCCTCATTCCATTTCATTTTTTCACTTCATCTTCCTTTTGTCTTTCATTCATTAATTTATTTATTTTTATTCTTTTTCATTTTTTATTTTATTTTTTTTTCTTCTTTTTTTTTTTTTCTTTTTTTTTCATTTTTCTTCATTTTCCTTTATTTTATTTTTTTTTTTTCTTCTTTTTTTTCATTTTTTTTTAAATTTTTTTAATTTTTTTTTTTAATTTCACTTTTTCTTTCTTCTTCTCATTTTTTTTTCTTTTTCATTTCATTCATTCTAGTTATTGTATTTGATTATTATTCAACCCTTTTTTCTTTCTTTTCTTGTTTTATCTTGTTTTTTCTTTTTTTTCTCTTTTTTTCTTTTTCTGATTTTCTCAATATTGAATGCTTGTGAATTCTTGGACGTATGAGGGAAACCATGGAAAACCATCAATTAGGATGAGAAAAAAAAAATGTTTCAAGCTGTTGATGCAACTTGATGTACGGTAGTCAGAACTGCTTCTCCTTGAGAATATATTCGTCACGATTGTAGTAGGAACTCTACTTCTGATATGTCTCTTCTCGTCTGCCAGTACAAAGCTGCCATTAGACAATCCCCAGACAAACCTTGATTTTTCAACAGAGCTCGGTGTTGATCAAGTGCTGGGCATACAAGTAGGTGTTCTGCATTTTGATCTTCCAGCTTGCACAGGGGACACATGGAACTTGCTTTAACTCCTATTCTCTTCAGATGTTTGTAAAGAAAATCATGGCCTGTTGTAATCCTGAAGATCGCAACTGCAGTAGAACGAGGCAGGGTATGGCAATGTATCGGTTTTTCCAGCAAAGACTCCCATCTCTTTCCTCTAGCGACATCTTCTTGGGCCTGATTTAAAATAGTTTTGGATTTGATTTTGAGCATATTTTTGTAGGAAGCTATCTACATTGGTATTGTGTGCTGCCTCTGATTGGATCCCAATTTGGCGAGTTCGTCAGCCTTTTCATTTCCTTCGATTCCGCAGTGACTCGGGATCCATTGTAAAATCAATGACCAACCATCCTCTATCAGATCGTGGGATAGTTTTTGACATTGATTGGTGATTGAACAATCAGTTGCCTTTGATGTAATAGCTTGAATAGCTGCTCTGGAGTCGACAAAAACCACAATTTTCCGAGGAATGGTACGCTCGCGTATTAACTCAAATGCTATCTTAATCGCTTCCATTTCCCCATCAAAGCATGAACCATATCTTCCTGCTGCAGCCGATTTTTGGAACATGATGCTGTATACTCCAGCACCAGCATTCGATTGAACAGCATCTGCCGAACCGTCGGTGAAAACATGAAGCCACTCATTTGAAGGGTATAAAGTATGTATTGTACGTAGAGACAGTTGCTTCAGTGCGAATACATTCATCGTATCTTTCTTATTCATCTCGTCAATCAGCTTTATTCTCGTCTTGGGTAATAAAAGCAATGACGATGAAGGAGGTGGAAAAGGTTTCCTTGAGGCCACGTCAACTTCTATCTCAAACTTCGTCTTCATGTTATTGACAGCAGCACTGAAACCTATCTGGGATGGTATTCGTAATACTGGTGGCTCATATGATTCCCAGTACGAGTTGTTAAGTCTCAATTGTTTCTCTTGTTGAACAATAGCAGCTCTTTCTCTTCGAATAGATAGTGGCTCGATTTGCGTTTGAATTTCCATCGCTGTGATTGGAGTAGACTTTGCGGCGCCACATATCATTCTAAGAGCTTGATTTTGAACTAAATCGAGAATTTTAATATTGGTTTGACTAGCAGTACAAAAGGCCTCTCGGCCATATTCCAGCACCGGTCTGACGTATGTCTTATACGTTGTAGAAAGAACATCTTGTGTAGCACCCCACCGAGTGGAACTTAGTCTTCGCAGTATTTTCAAACGGGCTTTTCCAATGTCAGCTAGTTTCTGGGTATGTTCTTTCCACGTGAGTTTGTTGTCCATATGCACTCCCAAATACTTGCTTTTAACTGAACTTAACTTTTACTGTTATTACAGCTCAGAAATCTGCCTCTTCCTCTATCCCATTATCTTTCTTTTCTACTCCTCCCTGCTAGGACCAAATGTAGTCCAAGGTCAACCACTTGTCAATGAACCAATCAACACAGCTGTTTAGACCGTAATTTGTAGCACAATAATTCCGATGCGATATGATATTTTGACATTCAATACGATTATCGATTAGGATAAAAAATATTGATGTAATACGATTAGTCGATTATCAACCGATGTTAAGTACAAACGATAATCGATATGAGTTTTCATATCGAACGGCAACTCTAGTTTATATTCCGCTATTTCTTGTGGTTCCTGTTTTGATTTGAACAGTTGCTTATAAATAAATCCTTTTGAAATCCTGAAATTATTGGTTGGCCCACTGTAAGTTATGAAAATGTAATGACATAAAATCAGGCCTGGCTCTAGATCGTACATTTTCATAAATTTTCCTAATTTGTGGCACACAGGTTTTGGCTTTGGTCTTTCAGTCTTCAAAAGAATCAGACTCGGACTCATGTAAAAACACGTGGCTTTGAATCTTCCACCATTTTGGTACTTTCTCATTTGGTTATGTATCAACTATCAATCAGAGAGATCACTCAGATGATCACAGTCATAGTGCTTTTCTCTGCATGAAACACTTTGAAACCTGGTCTATTATCAGTTCGTTGTGTGGAAATTTTGTGCTAAAATGTCATAAAATTCTTGATATAGCCATGCTTGTATTCACATTAGAAAAATTTCGTCTACTAACATTACAAACATCACTATTAACTAACGGTCTACCGTTAATATTGGTACAGTATTGGTATAATTTATTGGTAGGCCTACCGTATCTGTTTTTTTGTGTGTATATTTTAATTTTTCAAGATGAGGCTCAGGCCTAGAGTAGAAATGCAACTGCATCTTTCAAAAGCGTGCAATTTACTGTCAATTGTAATAGCTTGATGAGTGGATTTGTATGAGAAAATCAATTTTGACTATTCTGCAAAATGACCTGTTGTGTCCATAAACAACCGCACATAAAATTAATACTTCACCGCTTGTTGAATAGGAAATCATTCACAGGCTCATTCAAAATTTCGTCTGTTTCTTCTCAGTGACCTTGTGCATCGACAAACGGCGTGCGCGGCAATCAAACACATGGCGCTCGGCGTCTACGGCTTTGGTTGCGAAGACGCTCTTGTCCACCTGCTGAACCACGTCTGGCCGAACATATTCGAGACCTCGCCTCATCTTGTGCAAGCCTTCATGGACTCGATAGAGGGGCTGCGTGTCGCATTAGGGGCCAACAAGATTCTTCAATATGTTCTACAGGTAAAAAAACTTCTGGGGAGTTCTCTGTTGGCTTAACTTCTGTTTTAATTTCACTTTCTTGAGCAGTCGACGGGTTTTTCTGGCTAAGACTGTTTTGATGGGTAACCAAAATATATGATAATGTAGTAGAAAATAAACTATGGAGTAAGGATAGGTTAATTCATCATAGTTTCATTTTCTCAAAATGGCTTATATGAATTACGTGCAACAAAACATTACGGCCTAATGGACCACTTTTTGGCTTATCAGCAGACCACCTTGATCTATACTTCATGTGGGCATTTAGAGATACTCTGATAGGCAATGCCAATTTTCTCACATAACAAACAGCCCGTTTGATTGGATGTTTTGTTTTGTGACGTTTGTGGGCGGGTCAATCACTAGTTGTCAATTGCATTTGGCTTGGAAAGATCGAGCTTGAAAAATAGTGGAACACCCATCTTTTTTCATTGGACCAGGAAAAATAAACCATTCATGCAGGAAAACAATTCATCAAGGATAATAATAATACGTATCAACATTGGTCATAAAATATGAGAGTAGCATGTGATGAAATATATTATAGAGGTAGAAAAATTATGGATCTGTGAACAATGCATTGAGGTTTCACTTTATTGTTTGCTTAGAATTCAAACTGAATTGAAGATCTCAAACCAATGCACATTATTTTCCTCACATGCTTATTAAAATCTTGCGTTTGCTTCACAGGGTTTATTCCATCCAGCACGTAAAGTTCGCGACGTCTACTGGAAGATATACAATTCGTTATACATTGGTGGACAGGATGCATTAGTCGCTGGCTACCCTAGGATAGCCAACGATCCCAAGAACCAATATATTCGTTACGAATTAGATTATGTTATATAGGTTGAACCTAATGGTTTATTAAGTTAAGAATGTACTGTAATACTGTATTCTAGATACCTGGATTAATCATTCATACATAATCCTGACCCTAAAATATGGTAGGCCTCTACATTAATTTTGGAATTATAGACCTACCTGACTTTACCAATCTACTGAAATCAGTAAATATAACTGTATTTTCTCCATTATTTTCACCTTATTAGCCTACAACAATGAAAGTTTAAGAAATTATGATGTGAATGTTTGATTGTACTCCGTTGTAGAGCCTTCTTGTACGCTACATTGCATTTTAAATTACTTCTTAAATGACTTTGTACTTAAATCAGTGTGTAGACAAATTTACCTCACTCTCAAAACTCCCATTGAGGATTTCAAAACTGATTGATGAATTATAGCTTTTTGTTTTGTTAATTTTACCTTGTAGTTTTGTTTATTGGAGGTGACTCCTACCTTGGTGATGAGCTATTCTTCACATTGTGTGCAGACACCACTATTGTCCTATTGTGTCCCCTTCTTGAATAAGCTATTAAGATAACCCATCCTATGGCGTTGAACTTTTTTTATATTCGTTGAACTTGATCACGTGCAAATACAAAAAGCAAATTTCTATTCTCAAGAGATGTTTTTTGTACAATATGACTGAATGTTGTTATTGCCATCAGCTAACCTATAACTCTTCATATTTACTTTTGCTTACCTTCCAGCATTTGATTTACCAGTGTCTTTTGTCTTATTTTCTAAAAAAATTCCAAAAATTGGTACCGAATGTCTTACTATTAGGTAGTCATTATGTATCTTTTTTTATGTGGGATGTATTAGCCTAGGATATTCATGCATTGTAGAAAATGAGTTGAGTATACTAGTCTTATGAGTGCATCTTTCAAATTAAATTGAAAATGAAATGAATTCACCACGTTGTATTCTGCTATGAATTATTTATACCCTCTTTTTCTGATCGTTTCCTATGATCTCATTTACTAGGCTCTGTCGGTCTCGGATTCTTGATCTGTTGGACCATCATCAAAGTTTGGTGGTTTGTGAACTTGGCTTATTACAGTTGTGCAGAATTGTTGGGTCACCAGCACAAGGAGCTCAGTTGCTAGTGCGCTTGCATCATGTGATGTGGAAGGTGAGGGGCATATCAGTTTGATGCCTTGAAGGGGGGTTTTGGTGGTTTCCTGATAGTCGAGTCTAATTCCGAGATAGTTTCTATATATTTAGGCCTCTTGTCACCACTGCTTAATTCCCATTACAATATCAATGCCATTACCTAAGAAACCTTCACCTCATCATCCTTTTGTTCAATGCCAGTAGATCTTGGTTATCATTACAGTGTATCATCATGGAAACTAATATAAATTCAAAAAGTCGGTTGGTCTCGTTTTTGAGATAGAACAGTTTGAGATTTTGAAAATCATTGAGAATAATCTGACTAGTAACTTTGTATACGTTGCCTACAAGGGTTTATATATAACCCTATAATGCTTCATGTTAGTCGTATACCCCAGTGAGATTTTTAGTCAATTTACACACAGTCTGCACTGCATGGCTTGGGCCTATAACTAACTTCCTACTCCCTCATGTTTGCCGCGTACTCCAGCTCGATTTCCATCAATTTACACGTTGCCTACAAGGGTTTATATCCAACCTCCTAGTGCCTCATGTTTGCCGTGTACCCCAGTTAGATTTTCAGTCAATTTACACACTGCCTGCACTGGCTTATAACTAACTTCCTACTGCCTCATGTTTGCCGCGTACTCTAGCTCGATTTCTATCAATTTACACGTTGCCTACAAGGGTTTATATCTAACCTCCCAATGCCTCATGTTTGCCGTGTACCCCAGAAATATTTTCAGTCAATTTACACACTGCCTGCACTGGCTTATAACTAACTTCCTACTGCTTTATGTTTGCCGCGTACTCCAGCTCGATTTCCATCAAATTATACGTAGCACAAGGGTTGTAAATTGGTAGAACTTTCCTCAAATTATTTCCATCTCTAAATCTTCGTATCGGGGAAGCAGAGAAGTTGAAGAGGTTCTACAAAATTCAAGCTTGCAGTATAATACAACTCTCATTAATTTGGTTAATTGTTTTGGAGGGTTGACCAAGTGATTTTTGTAGCAGTTCTTTCTTTTTCTTATCATAAACGAGCAGGAAAGAAGCAGGATCAGAGAAATGAAATTATACAAAATATCACAACATATATTTATTTACTAGTCAAACGCGAAATTTGCGTTGTAAGATGAGCGAGATATCTCAATAAGGTATAAAAGTCCTTGAAATCGTTTTACCCTTGCTACTTTATCGACTTTGGTATTCTACACACCTTGATATCTGAATAAGCTATAAAAGTCGTTAAAGAAGTTCTACTCTTGCCACTTCATTGACTCTGGTATTCTACACACCTTGACGCATATAAAAAATACTTCATTGTTGGTCAACTCTTGAATCTAGAAAGCAGTGAATCTCGACAACTTAATTCTGTCATAATTTTTATGATATATTTTATGAATATTATCAGTCATTTTATTTTTTTTCTTCAAAACGACTGATCAGAATTGCTTAAAAAATCGTAATAATGTGTAAAATCTATGTATACACATTTAGAGAAAATTTCATCCCATTTGGAGAGATTTTATTTTTCAACATTTTCCGCCCAGCCAAATCTTATGGGGTTTTTAGAAACTTTGAGATGATGATTCTCAAAATCGGTCCGACCGATTCATCCCAAAAACTATACAGTTCTAAGTTGGATGAGTTTGCGTGTACAAAAAAAGTTTCATGTTGATCAGTCAACCCTTGCGACCTGTGGAGTGCTTACAAACAAAAAAAAAAACAAACAAAAAAAAAAACACACAGACAAAGCCCTATAAGAGTGGGATGGAGACTTCGCTACGCTCATCAATTATTATGTAGACACTTTATATTGGACAAACCAGTAATAACAACATTACAATACCGTCAACTCTTATTCGTGATATAAAATGGAAAACAGAAATTTAAAATTGATAATATACAGACAAAATATATTTATGAGCATATACATAATTATTATGAACAATAATAAATAGACGAAAAAATGACCTTTCATCTAGTGCAAAACTACGGAAGCTCATTCTCTTTTCAAATTGCAAAGATATTTTCGCAATGGAAAACTTAAATATCAAATATCACAATCAAAGATGGAATAAAAATATATAAGTGAAAACAAAGTAAATTATGACATACACAGCTATACACACGTCAATACACTGTACTGGTGGTCACCACACTAGAAATGATGAATGATATAAAGATATATATATATATATATATATATATATATATATATATATATATATATATATATATATATATATATATATACATATATATATATATATATATATATATATATATATATATATATATATATATATATATATATATATATATGTATTTATATATATATATATATATATATATATATATATATATATATTTATATATATATATATATATATATATATATATATATATATGGATATATATATATATGTATATATATATATATATATATATATATATATATTATATATATATATATATATATATATATATATATATATATATATATATATATATATATATATAGACAGAGAGAGAGATATAGATATATAGGCCTAGATATCGGTATCGAGCATCGCACTCAATTTTATCATTTGTTTCAACATTTCATGAAATTACATGTTTCACCGTTTTTGACATTGGGTTTTTATGAATGAAATTGAACTTTTCTAGCGACCCTCGATTTAGCGAATCTTTTCTGGATTTTTTATGCACTCTTACCTATGAAGACGAAACTTTGTGGATAGGCCCACCTTGACGCACAATTCATCATATTCAAGCAAGTCTTAATTGAATAATAACGTCGATGATTATTCCTATCCCCCGTTGGCTTCATCTTCATTTAACATATTATCTGATCAAGATCTATCACAACATCAAAGTTGATATACGTGATGAAAAGAACTACCCCCCCCCCCAAAAAAAAATGAGATGTAAGAGAATCAAAATCTTTGTGTTATAAATCCTGTTAATAGAGAAATAACAAGAGTTCTTCTTCTTCTTCTTCTTCTCCTTCTTCTTCTTCTTCCTCTTCTTCTTCTTCTTCTTCTCTTGAAATCTTTTTCTCTCTTGTGTTTATTACAGAATTGTTTTTTTTCATTTTTCCTTTTAATTAATTATTCTTTCATGCTTTTTCAATTACCGGTACCATTATCATTTCATTTTTTCCATTCATTTATTCATTCATTCTTCATCATTTTTTCTTTCAATGTTTTCTTTTATCCATTTATTTATTCCTTTTTTAAAAAAATTTCATCTTTCTTTTTCATTTTTGTTTCATTCATTCAATTAGTTCATTTTATTTTTTTCATTCTCAATGTATTTTAGTATTTTTCTCTCGTTTTTTCAATATTATACGCTTGTGAGTTCTGGAACGTCTGAGGGAAACCATGGAAAACTATTAATCAGGTTGAAAACATGTTCAAGTTGTTGATGTAGAGATATTGACGACGTAGGCCTATACTTTTTCCGGGTACAACTCTCCATGCAAGACTTCCTGGGGAAAAATAACATAATATGTATAAAATAATATATATATATATATATATATATATATATATATATATATATATATATATATATATATATATATATATATATATATATATATATATATATAATTTTTTTTTAATAACATCGAAATTTGATACAAAATCATTGTTCCCCAAATAAGGCTAAGGATGAGAAGTAGGATCGTTTGGACGGGGCACCACAAGGGCGATCTTACCACCCCATTTTAATTATTTAAAACCAATGAACTTCAACACCAGGACTGCGCTGTTGGTGACCATAACTTTCCGCCGTAGATAAAAGTCTTTCAGTTTCCGAAAGTCCGGAACACAAATATATGAATATATTAAATATATAAATATATATATAAATATAAAATATAATATATAAATATATATATATATATATATATATATATAATATATAATATAAATATATATAAATAATAATTTATAATATAAATATATATAATATATGAATATATATATATAAAAATAATATATAATATATAAATATATTGAATACATTTTTCAAAAGTTTATCAGAACGTTCCCTGCTCTGTGTATTCACCTGAGTGGTTATAATAGTCTGAGTTTCTAGCACAAAATATTGTATCATTTCCAGACGCGTATTATTTCAGTCATTCAAAGTGATATTGCAGTTCATTGGTTCGATATCGAATATTGAATCGATATTTAAACGATATCGAATCGATCGAAAGTATCGAACTTCAACCCTAGTTGTCACCAACAGAATGAATACAAATAATTTGAAATAACCAGCAGTTGGAAAGATGTTCTCCTAAAATTGATTGACATTTTAAGATGCTATATTGAAAGTATCTTGTATCTTTGATTTTTTTAGTTTTTTTTTAGGAATGTATCTTTCATCTTTCAGTGTTTCATAAGAGTATCTTGTATTTTATATCCAAGATACATTTTGTGAGTATATTTCCCCATCTATGATAGCTGTGGTCCCTGATACGCATAGCTATGCTACAGGCACGGTTGGACCCCAAAAATAATGACGCTTGCGGTGTCCGTACAAATACAGGTCTCAGCGGTTAATGTCCTTGGTCCCAGAAACTAAATACATAACTATACCAATAGCAGTATTTCAAATTATCTTAAATCTTGGCACTTGTAAATTTTAGAGCCCATTATTTGGTATAGCTTGAACCAAAATAAAAGACCACTTAATTTCCTGTTTGCCTGATATATTCTGTCAAATTCTATGCATTCATGATTCTGGATCCATTCATTTATTTTTCATTTATATATTGGTTTTATCGACGCACTGTACGATCTATTGGCGTCGGAGAATTAATATGAGATGGTGGGATGAGAAGATGAGGGGTTATTTTATTAGGTGTTATTGGATAGTGAGGAGGAGTCGGTCGTGGCCTGTTGTTAAAGGAAGCATTCCAGTATCAACTTGAACGATAGAGGGAAACCACTAGAAACCCCTGTCAAGATGATCGACCATGGCGGGAATCGAACCCCGGTCTCCTGAATGAAGGCTCAGTGTGTTACCACTCGACCACTCGTCTCAGTTTCATTCATTTATTCCAATTGGAAGTACAGTGCTGACTTTTTTGTCCAGTGTTTCTAATCACTGATAGATATTAGAACGAATAATCGATTACTCGCCAGGGGAGGCCTGTCGATTAATAATAAAATATCTGATGATTGATAATAGATTGCATAATATATACATACATATAGATACAGTATTATCCATAACATAATATACACTGTCAATCCAGAAAATTATTACCAGGATACAAAAATTGATAAATGAGTGGAATATCAGTAGGCTTATTCTATAACTACATGAAGATAGAGCAAGGGCGGCGCAATTCTCAATTTTTGTATTAATCTTTTGGATTCGTATTTACAATAATATATCAAATTGAATCACTCATTCACAAAATAGACTACAATATCACGCAAAGCTTCTCATATTCTCCATATTCTCTTTAACGCTGAATCAACTCTGAATCCACTTCTAATTTATTTCTCTTCCTCATTCATCATCACTACTTTCATTATTGATATCGATAATTAAGTTTTTGATTGTATTACCATAATTTTCCAACTCATTTTCACTTCCGGCAATTATAATTCCAAATCTATAAGTAAGCTGGACCAGATGAACAGCCACCATCAATAAAATATGATTTTCTTCTATATTATACAATATTGAATGGTCATAGATATAAAAATTCTGATTCGAAAAACATATATAATTTCCTTATTTATACTACGCTTAACGACGCACTGTAATGATAACTAAGATTTATTGGTGATTTGGTGTCAGTGAATGATGAAACTGATGCAAAATGAAATGAAAGGTTGTTCTATGTGTTTCGAACAGTCGTCGAAGGAAGCAGTCGTGTCCAGTATTCACTCTAATGTGAAACCACCATATGTCAGGATGGGAATCGAACCCCGTTCTCCTGAACCGTGACTCAGCGCACTACCCATCACTCACATACAGATATCTTTAATAACTGCTTATAGTAGTTATAACTTCAATAGCTTCTAGTATTATATTTCCAAGAACTCTAATCAGTTTGAAAAATCAATTAATATTATGTCTAATAACAGATGGTACAATTACTAACTGGTTTAAATTGCCATTTCTAATGTTCTGTAATTTATATCAAACCATATATTAGTGGGAGGAGGGGGGGGGGGGTATTTTAAATACACAATAATGCTACACATTGTTGCAATTGATTTGTGAATGCATTGGATGAGCTGCATTAAGGAAGAAAATGGAGTAAATACCCATTGAAATGATCAACAGATACAATTATTTAGAGCTATGTTGCGAGGATGGAATTCTTCTCTTAAATTGTGCATTTTTTAGTGTTATTGGATAGAACGAGTGAAAACAGATATACCAGACAAAAGATACAACAGGAAGGTAGTGAATTAATATAGTTTCGAAATCAAGCTATCTGCTTCCCATTACATTTTTATACACATAGTCTTTTATCTTACAGCGCATGCTGCGTTTTCCTAGTAGGGCTTAATCCAGTCTAAATATTTTCTTGACCTTTTTCTTGGTATCAAGAATATGCTTAATCCTATACCGGTACAAGTATGATATTATTTTAAATACTAGGAAAACGCCATATATGCGTTGTTAGACGAGCGGATAGTAATAGTATGTCTATTTTTATGCCAAACTTTTGCCTGCATTCGCCAATTAGGTGACATTCAATTTATAAATGAGTAAAAACTGCTTCGAGTGGTACCAATTTAGCACATTTTATAGTTTTTCTTCAAAATGTCTCACCCGATCAAGCTGAAAGTTTTCAGAAATGTGTATCAGAATGTACCTCAACTTCACGCAAAATTTCAATTCTTTTGAAAATAAAAATATTTTCTTTTAACAACTGTGTTATTCTAATGGGTATTTCTGAAATTTCTAAAATTCATAAAAAAAGTTACCACCCGATATTACCACAAAACTATACAGATCTAAGTTAGATGAGGAACCATGATAAAAAAAAAGTTTGAGGTTGATAGCTGTAGCCGTTTGACCTGTGGAGAACCGAAAAAAAAAACATAAAAACGAACACCAATTTTTTTCAGTATGTCAAATTGAATCCTCGCTGAAGCTCGTCCAACAATATTATGCATGTTGGGATCCTTGAAATAACCTAGATTCTGAAATAATTATATGACTTATTATATTAGATTGCACGGTCTGTAGAAGTATTTATAGTATCCAATCGAACGTGACAACATTCACACAACGTTCTGCATTTCCAATCAACATTTTTCACGGAAAGAACACTTGACCTCATTTTACTTTCGGAGTTTTTAATTATAAAATATAAGGTACGGTATACAAGTTTGTTCGCGTTTTCAAGTTCGAATCAACTTCCGATAACTGCAGCAGTTTACACTTCAACTGTCAAGTTCCCTCAGAAAGTTTGTATTATGATACTGCAATGATAATTAATGTTTTCGATGAAACTATAGAGTCCTTACTTGCATTCCTTCTCCGAAAATACTAAACTTCAATCTGACTTGATTTACCAAGAAGAAGAATGTCAATTTATCTAAAATATATGAAAATAATATAATATTGAAATTATTATTGAAGTCTGATTCTGAAAAGGCTCGCATGCATCAGTATGCACATTTCCCTCCATCTTTTTCCTAAAGTATATAATATGAAAATGACTTTCAATCTTCACGAAGACGTTCATAAAAATAAAAAATACGTTCATATTGATTCTTGATTTAGAGTGGTTTCTGGTTTACGTACTAATGGTATTCAAGAAGATAATGTAATAATAGAACACGAAACCTATAAATTTAAAGTTTATAGATTTATAGACTGTATAAGCGAGTATAGTTTAGAGAATAGCTTGCCTTAAGACAATCATTAACTGTACCCCCCTAACCCCATCCCCCGCCATTGGTGCGACACCGCCTCCCCTGTGACGTCTCCGCCCCTCTATGCAACACCGTTGTCGTCGCCGCAAACCAAATTCTCATTTCCCGCGACGCTTACGGGCTCGGCTCTTGGGGCACAGTACTTGTGTTTGTCTTTTAATGACTCGCTTTCCCGCTTGTCATAAACGGCGCTCATGTCGGCGGAAGTCTGTGGTAACTCGATCAAGGTTCGGTGAGGTTTCTGGGAGGTTGTTAAAGGGTGGTGGGGGAGTGAGTTTGAGGAAGTGTGGGGGAAGAGGGGATAACCTCTACTCATAGTTCATAAAGACCTGGGAAAAGAAAATTGAATTTCTATTCAGGGATAAGAACGGAACTTAATTTGAATAAATGGAAGTGTGAATTTAGCATTGATCAACTTTTTTTCAGCTATGCTGGTGCTAATTCAATTTCGTTTCGAAAAATGTGAAAAAGACAGATTTGTCTTCGTGATTTCACTTTACATTTCAGTTTTCAAAGCAAGAGAAAAAAAAGGTGAAACCATTCTTGTACGCAACAAATTATAGAACATTAGTATTCCACTGAGGCCCGATTGTCGCGTGAACCGATTTCAAGTGTTTTATACCCCTAACAGTGACAAGGTTATTTTGGTATACGAAATTAAATCTGAATCACTTAGGGGATAAATGAAGATGTAGGAGTGGTTCACCTATCGACTTACTCATAGGCCTGCTCCGGGATTTGTGGTTGGACATTAAACGGGATGCTGTTATATTAAGGGATGATTCCTCTTCCTGTATACTATGGAACATCATAGGACATGACCATAACCACTTCCCTCTTGTAATAATGCCATGCCTTAAGAGTTAATAATATCTCCCTCGGTCCTCACCCCCATTTAACTAAGTTGTTGGTGGGGTCGTTAAGCTATCAATAATGATCATAATAATATTCCTCTCCTCCTATCACTTTCACACTAGACAATATCTCGTATCGTAGCAAGTGAACTCATGAAGATGAAAAATAAATCGTTGTGCTAAAAAATAATTCATTCAATAATTTCCGGCCTCAAAATGGTTTTCCGTGTCTATGAATTGTGTTGGCCATGCATTGTGGCGTGTATTCATATGAGAATGATGTTGATAATTCAGTATTTTAGTTAGACTTTAATTACGCGGATTTTCCTTGTATGCTTGACAAAGTTAATTCAATCTGCTTCATATCTTTTTCTCAGAGATGGTATGCTCGAATCTGCTACTTTTTGCATGTTACGTGCACTTATAATCAGACTTTAAGACAAGGGTTTTTCGAAATTTAATTTTTCTCTGATGATATGATTTTTTGAAATGGTTCCATGATTTTGACAGGATTCACTGCGTTTTGTAACTTGAGAATAATTGAAAAAAAAAGTTCAATAATATTTCACTAAAATTTCTCCGTGTTGAAGTTTGTTGAATATGTATTCAAACATGCTGTACATTTTTCAATTATTTTCTTAGAGCGACTTGTTGTGAGAAGATATATTTATGGTTGAAAACAATATTCTGATATAAATGTGATTAAAAATAGATATGTTATTTACTTACAGTCTACTTAAATTTCACAACTACCCGCTACTCATACTCAAAATCAAGAGTTTCCAAGAAAAAGAAAAACACGGACCTGAATGGTAATAATTCCTGTACCCAAAGTATCAACAGCATACAAATACACATACAATACAGACAAATCATACTTCAGTTTTCATCACACTCCAATAAATATTTATCTATCCAAAAAAATAAAAATAATGTCAGGTCTGGGTTCCCATAACAATATGTTATAAAGATTCATATCTACCACTTGAGTTGAAAGAAAACGTTATTTTTCCCTTTTCGATCTAGGCCGGCTTACTTACTGTGCTTCAATTGCAAAGCATTGTTAAGATGTAGGTTGTAGGCTGTGAATATTTTGATTGATAACCCGATTGTAATTTTGGAACTTGAGGTATTCATTTCTCTAAATATTCACATATAGAACAAATTTATTCAGTGAAAATTATAGTGAATTCGTGTATTGTTATACTTGCCGCTTTGTCCAAAGTTACACCTGAATCTAATTGCTATTCTTCAATTTTCAAAAATCAAAGTGTTCCAACAGTTTTATGAATTGTATGTAGGATTCGAGCATTTTCAGTTTCATCTGCGAACGGAACTCACAATGTTTATTCAAATAAGCCCAACTCATCCATTCAAATCAATTATTGAAATATTGATAGGCATTTGATCGGAAAGTAAGTGAATATGTGTTTGCTTCAGGGGGAACCCACCCATCAGGATATATTGTATTTTTTGTATTTTATCGATGTAGTACCATTAATTTTTGAATAGTATATTGAATTTAAAATGGAGAGAAAGTTGAAAATTCCGAGAAATGTTTGGAAAAAGTAGTTGGAAAATACTTTGAATCGTTAAATGAAAAGAACAGTGGATAGTTAGCATGAGAACTGACAATACATACATTGGTTGAGTGAACCTTCCTCTATCAGATGAACTGCATCTCACCAGCATAACTTCAACCGTTGTGATACAAATACTAATTTCTGTTACTTTGATTCACAACAATAAATGGCGTGACTTTCCCTGGTTTTGTATGCCAAGCGCATATGGTTGAACTGTTGAGTGTTTATGTAGCCCAAAGACAGTTGAACACATTTAACACATCGATATCATACACGGAGAAATATCTCAAGAAGTAATCAAATTGAATACGTTAGGAGAGATGCATATTTTGTGACCATTCTCAGTATCAACTAAACTTCTGAAGCATCAACAATCGTATAGTGGCTTTCAGGATGAACGTATTGTTGTGAAACTGCTTCTCACAGTGCAGAGAATTACCTTCTGAAATATTACCGATCCATAATGAATATTCAAAATATTTTCACAAATAATTATACCCCGGTGGGAACTTTTCGCCCTATACGGAGACTGGGGACGCGTTAAATGTTCATGCTTTCTATATGCCGGTGCCACGGTTTTAGATTGATTTGATGTTATATTAAATTGGTTCAGGAAGGTTTGCAGGCTGGGATGCTTATAGGCCAATCAGATTGGATCGATAAGGTTAAGTTGAGGTATGTACATCAACAAAAACAACAACAATAACAATATCGTAATAAATTACATGGTTCGTGATGTGATGATTAGAGGTCACCACTTGCATTATACGAAACATATACCGTGCAACTCCTCTCGAATTAGTTTTCACTGATTTATTCATTGATATAAAATATTTGTATATTGGGTTTAACGACGCACTATAATGATAACTAAGATCTATTGGCGTTGGTATTTATTCATTCATATTGAGTTCAATAACGCGCTCTCAATACGACCAAGATCTATTGGCGAAGAAGAATGATAAATGAGATGGTGAGCAGATGAGATGGACGGTTATTTTATTTTGTTTGTGGGGCAGTGGTATAAGGAAGCTGTTGTGACCTGTCTAAAATCAACCCGGTATAATCTTTAAGCTTTGACAGCCGACGAGATCCCACGGAAATCCTGTCAGGATGGTCGGCTATGGTGGAAAACGACTGTGGTGGTCCTTGAATGATATTTCAACGTGCTATAGTATATTTATATATACATATATGTATATATATATGTATATATATATATATATATATATATATATATATATATATATATATATATATATATATGAATATATATATATATATATATATATATGTATATATATATATATATATATATATATATATATATATATATATATATATATACATATATATATATATATATATATATATATATATATATATATATATATATATATATGTATATACATATATATATATATATATATATATAAATATATATATATATATATATATATATATATATATATATATATATATATATATATATATATATATATATTGGATTTTTTAAACTTTCTCAGTTGTTATAAGTATTCATGTTTCTTTGAGATGAGAACTGTGTGAAATATATAAATAACATAAAGTTCAATGAATTATAGAGACAACTATAAAAATATTGAATCGATATTTATTGATTCAACCTATCGTTTCAAGAGCTTGTTGCTCTCTTGATCACAGGTCAGATACTGCAAATTATGAAGAGCAATCCAATAAAAAAAAAAAAATGCGAAAATTACAAAAAACAAGTCTCTAAGATAATATCAAAAATCAAGGTGGATAATGTTAGATAAATTGAAACTGAGTTGTAGGGAGGGCCTATTTTTTCAAAGAATTAAAATATTAGAAACAATTATACCAAATCAAAATTAAAAACATGAATAAATGAGAATGAGATTAACAAGTCAAATTAAAAACAGAAAACCAGATTATCAGAAAATATACAAAAACTGATATAGAATCCTAATTTTTTTATTTTTTTTACTGGGTTTTAACGACGCACTGTAATGATTACTAAGATCTATTGGCGTCCGATGAATGGATGAATGATTAATGAGATGATGGGATAATGAGATGAAGGTTTTTATGGGTAGTGGGAAGGATAGTGGGAAGGAAGCGGTCGTGGCCTATATTGTAGGAACCATCCCGGCATTAGCCTAGACTACAGAGGGAAACCACGAAAAACCCCTGTAAAGATGAACGGTGGCGGGGATCGAACCGGGTCCGATATGTCCCTTCACATCCCGGATCACTAAGCAAGTGAGCTAACCACTCAGCTACTGTGCCCGTGAGAATCCTAATGGATGAATGAAAATGATAACAGAGGAAGAAATTGAAAGACAAGCATCAAGTTGTCTCTATAATCCATTGAACTTTATGTTATTTATATAATTATTTCACACAGTTTTCATTTCAAAAAACCATGAATACATAATATATATATATATATATATATATATATATATATATATATATATATATATATATATATATATATATATATATATATATATATGTATATATATATATATATATATATATATATATATATATATATATATATATATATATATATATATATATATATATATATATATATATATATATATATATATATATGAACATATATATATATATATATATATATATATATATATATATATATATATATATATATATATATATATATATAATGCTTTATACATATTCTAACAAATCACCGAATTTATATAGAAAGAGCTATTTTCAATAGAAATTTCCATGCCAATTTAGAGCACCCAAATGACAAACAAAGTAGTTGATGTACAAACATTTAGCTATTACACGAACGGCGGCTTATTTCCCAGTAATTAGTATGTGTATATATGCATACCTTTTCATGACGAACATGAATAGATAGTTAGCAACAAATCCGTCAAAGCGCTGATTGATGTATAGTTAGGGCCAGTATATTCTACTAGAACAAATCATCAATCAACAGTATGACTTTTTGTACTTCCATCATGTCCATATAGTATTAATTAATATACGTTGTCTTTCAACATGTCAATATATGATATTGTTGATGATTAAATAACCCTTTTTTAGGCCTATCTCAAGTTGAAAACAAATTTATTTTTGAAATAATTCATTATGCATAGAGCTCATAAAGCTCAGTAGAGCATAACCGTGAGGAAAAATATGTAGGCATAATATAAAAGTTATAGGCTATATTATCAAGGTTCATGATTACTTTCAGTACTATATAATTCTTCTTCAATGTATACGATGAAACATCAGCTTTGACTCTTCGAGTTATTAAAATCTTAAATGTAGACGTAACAAAAGTAGTTGATAATTACCTTTGAATAATGAAATTTAGAGAGGGCTTGTGAAAGGTTAGTGTAAAATTCTGAATTCCTTATCATTTCTCCATACAATATTTGAAATTTCAAAAATGAATATCATCATTTAATTTATGTATATTGGGTTTTAACGACGCACTGTAATGATAGACTACTATCAATAGATGACTAGGATCTATTGGCGTCGGATGAATGGTTAATGAGATGGTGGGATGATGAGATGAAGGTTTTATGGGTATGGAATTAAGGATAGTGGGAAGGAAGCGGTCGTGGCCTATATTGTGGGAAATATTTCGGCATTAGCCTAGACTACAGAGGGAAACCACGAAAAGCCCCGTAAAGATGGACAGTAGTGGGGATTGAATCGGGTCCGATATGCCCACTGCCTCCCGGGTCACATGAAGCAAGTGCGTTAACTACTACGCTGAATGTGCCGGTCATGAATATTATCTATATTATTTTAGAACTAGTGGAACATCAAAAATATGTCGTTATGATATGACATGATGTACTTCTATTGGGATGTATAATTGGTATAAATTTTAAGACATGCAATGTGCTTCAGTTCAAATATGCTTTCAATTCCTTCAATATGGTATACGTTCTCCGCAGCTTATATATATATATATATATATATAATTTTTTAATAACATCGACACTTGATACAAAATCATTGTTCCCTAGTTAAGGCTATGGATGAAAAGTAGGATCGTTTGGATGGGGCACCACAAGGGCGATCTTACCACCCAATTTTAATTATTCAAAACAAATTAGCTTCAACACTAGAACTGCACTGTCTGTGACCATTATTTTCCGCCGCAGATGAAAGTTCTTTAGTTTCCAAAAGTCCGGAACACATTATAAGTAAAAACCGTTTCTGTGATATATATCCGGACATACCAGCATTGGTATCAAAACACACGAATGTTGATATCTTCCACTTTGAACTAAGTCTCTCGGGCAATGAACACTTCTTTCCATTAACAGCAGATGTGAAGTTTATCATGATACAAAATAGAAAAAAAATAGTATAGGCCTAAAAAATTATAATTGGACCTAGCACTCAATTAATAAGCTTATATAGTATCATTTTCACAGGTATACAGTGTAAGCTCATTTTTTAGGCACAATTTAGTTATTACATGCTGAAATATTAGGAATGGAAGTTAACAGTTTCATTGCATATCATTTGACTGGGTTTAAAGAGTAGATCTACAAAAACCAAAAAAATCAGGAATACATTTTTCATGAAAAATTCTATTTCGCTAGATCAACAACCATGCACTCATAAGAAGATAAAAAAATGTTGAAACCTGAAAAAATAGTGAATGAGGTGCTTAACAATTTCTGGAATGAATCGATAGAAAAAAAATCAAATTGAGTGAATGTATAGAAAGCATCTTGAAAAATGTACGATTTCTCCCCACAAGTTTGAATCAAGTTAATGATAAAGTACCGAAAAGATTTTTTTAATTTGGTATGAAATAAATATATAGATATAGATAAACTCTCTCAAGCCCTAGCTTCTGAGATCTGTGGATGCGTCGTGTGAGAGTGGATTTATCTTTAAGTCAGTCATCCCTTATCTTCAAGCATTGGATGGAGAGGGGAACGGAGGAGAAGGGGAGGGGCTCACAATCCTCTACCGTCAATCCTAGGTTGCGACAGCTCTAGTCACAACCCAAGAGAAATCTAATCAAGCAATTCTCAACTGCCACCCCCTCACCAAGAGAGCGCACATCTTCTCCCCCTCCCTTCCTCCCCCACTTCCTCCTCCCTACATCATTCTCATCGCAGAGACAGTAGTTTCATACATGTATCCAACAATTATTGTTTTGTTGTTGTGCGAGTTGCAAACACGGGGCTAACATTTCATATTTTATACATTTAGAAATGAATTTTTTTCTGCCCACTAGAATAATTGCCATCAGCATTGTAACGGATCATCCATATGAACTTTCAATTTTTTGGCAACTTATTTTCATAATTAGTAGAGCGATAGGCCTAATTATAACATTATAGGCCTATCACTAATTCAATTTGTCCATTTTGTATAATGATAACTTTACATCTGCTGTCAATGGAAAGAAGTGATCATTGCCCAAGAGACTTAGTTCAAAGATATCAACATTCGTGTGTTTATACTGAAAGACTTTTACCTACGGCGAAAAATTATGGTTACAGACAGCGCAGTCCTGGTGTTGAAGTTCATTAGTTTAGAATAATCAAAATGGGGTGGTAATTGATAGCCCTTGTGGTGCCCCATCCAAACGATCCTATCTTTCATCCTTAGTCTTAATTGGGAAACAATGATTTTGTACTAAGTTTCGATGTTATTGAAAAAAGAAAAAAAAAATTATGTCACGAAAAAACTGGATATAAGAATATACAGAAGTTGAAAATATTATCAATATATTTGTCATATTATGTCATATTATTCATCATAACATATTTATTATGATATTTATCAATTTTTACATCATAGAGTGAACCTAATAATTTTATTCTGTGCATGTACAAAATAACAATTTCTTTCGACAACAGAAGAGAAGAAAATGGAAGAAACTGTTGAATTTTCAATTTTTTGGAATTTCACAAATCATTCAAACAAAATACTTTCTCATTTTATTTAATATTTTCGTCTCATATTGGGTTCAACGAAGCCCTGTTATGATAACTAAGATCTATTGTCGTCGGATGAATGATTGATGAGATGGGATGATGAGATGGAGGTTTTTCTCAGGTAATATGAGAAGGATAGTGGGAACGAAACGGTCGTGGCCTATATTGTAGGAGCTACAGCCGAATTTTCCCACATTATGTTGTTAATATTATCACAATCTGCCCCGGTGTAGCTCGCGTGCTCAGTGATACCTGATCAAACGTGCAGAATTCAATGCAGGAAGAAGAGTTCAATCTACCAGGACAAGGAGGATCCTGATCAGAAAATGGATGTCTTATATTCAAACGAAAGAGCTCTTTAGACATATTATCAGTACAATAACTTATAAGACAGTGTCAATTGATTGTTCTAGGCCTCTACATTTGTGGTAGCCAAGTCCACTCTCTCACTCACTCACTACCTCAAACATTTCACAACTCTTTCTAGTCAACAGAGAAAACCCATGAAAAACGAAGAAAAAAAAACAGAAAAATGTGAAAACACCTAATCAAACCGAGGTCCGATCCATCTTCAAGCATGAGCGTTAGTTAGCACTGGGCAAAACATTTTTCATCTTATCTGAACACTTTTAATCATTTCCGTCAATTTTGTCAGTAAGAGTCGATCGACACAAAGGCCGGGTTTTTACGTAGCTTGTTAGAAAAATCACCGTTAATTTTTTATCTCCCTTGGTTAACTATGTTATTTCATCTACTCTAATAAGCCGATTAGCCTGACGGAATTTTTAACGACCTATTGAATAGCGCTTGGAACTATAACGCTTCTTTGATCATAAGCGTACATTTGACAGGTAATAGCTAAAGTATTAGCCATCCTAAATTTGACGAGATATAGAAAAATCACAACGACCTGCATCATCATAAAAAGTTGAGTAAATATGAAATGAGAATATTTGAAAGTTATTCAATAAGTGATTCCGTTCTAAATCTGTGGCGCTGTACGATCGTGTAAGGAAGGAATCGGATTCCTGAATAATCCACATCACCTGGTGGCTTTCATCTAGGATTAAGGGTTATTTGAAATGGTGGGAGAAAGGGAGGGGGGGGGGGGAGTGGATGAGTGGGAAAAAAAGTGAAAGAGAGAGATGATTGACAGGTGATACTTCTGAAGAGTTTTCTATTTGTCAAGCGATTCAGAAGAGCGAGAAGAAATGAGAATATTGAGAAAGAAAATGATGAACAAAATCATAATAAAAGAGACTGTAGTTTTCATT
This sequence comes from Brachyptera risi, assembly GCA_964007535.1. Lineage (NCBI taxonomy): Eukaryota > Metazoa > Arthropoda > Insecta > Plecoptera > Taeniopterygidae > Brachyptera > Brachyptera risi. Next base: position 30,397,978 of record OZ023331.1, on the reverse strand, counting down.
TTAACTTGTGATCTAATGTGGTAATGGTGCATGTATATAATCAATTGCGATAATCTGAGTAGTGCTTGATGGACCAGAATGAATGTTTCTCATACCAATTAATACTTAACGAATTTGTCGATCCGCCAATACATACATATAATTATACGACGCTTAGCGGATCTAGATTAATGGTTCAAAATAATTGTAATTGGTTTCGAATAAATCGGTTGCAATTAGACTCCGTTGATTAATTGGATCCAGGGAATTTCTCGCTTACAGTAACAAAGTTATGTTTATACTTGTGATTTTTAGTGGTATCTATTTGTCATGGTGAATCGTACTACAAGAGTCGGTAAAGTAGTTCTACGTTTCCTAGCGTTATCAGTTATTCTATACTTTATAGACTACGTGTTGGGACCTTGATTACATCCCATAAGTACGATAGTAATATTTTTATGTTTTCGTGTGTAGCTTTTGTAGCTGTGTTATGAATATTTGATCAAGATTCAATTGAATACATTGTTTTTTTCTCAAGACCCCCGGATTTCTGCATTAATTTTTATACTAGGCGAACGCAGCATATGCGTTGTAAGATGAGCGAGATGTCTGAATAAGGAATAACCGCGAGTCGTTAAAGTAGTTCTATTTTTGCTACTTCATCGGCTCTGGTATAATCAAAAACTCTACACACATTGATTCATTTAAAATATATTTCATTGTTGGGCAAATATAGAATCTAGAAAGCAGTGAATCTTGGAAACCCAATTCTGCTTTTATTTCCATCTAGTTGATGAATAAGTACCGTTTATTAAATTCTTTTCTTCAAAATGGCTGATCCGAATTCGATACAAAATTGTGATGCGTACTAATCATGTGTTCACATTCATAGATTTTTTTTTTCAGAGAGATTTTATTTTTCAAATTTTCTTGGCCAACCTTATCTTATAGGGTTTTTATAAACTTCAAGATGGTATTCCTCAAAACTGGTCCAACTGGTTCCACCCCAAAACTATATAGCGTTTGTTCTAAGTGAAATAAGTTTGCGTCTACAGAAAAAGTTTTATGTCGATCGGTCAAACCGTTTGATCTGTGCAGTGCCTACAAAAAAAAAAAAAAACACAGACAAAGTTCCATAAGAGACTGACGGAAGTCTTCGTATTTGCTCATCTAATGAAAATCTGGAAAGCAGTGAATCATAGCAATGTTCCTGCTATTATTTCAATCTATTTGTTGAATAGAAAACATTCATTAAATTATTTTCTTCGAAACAGCTGTTCTGAATTGCATACAAAATTGTGATGATGTGTGTCATTATTGTGTTCACATTCAAGAATTTTTTCTGGAGAGATTTTGTTTTTCAAAATTTTCCGCCCAGCCAAATTTTATGAAGTTTTCAGAAACATTGAGATTATATTTCTCAGAAATGGTCCAATCGATGTAATCCAAAATGAACACAGTTCCAAGTTAGATAAGCCTACGTGTACAGAAAAAATTTCATGCCAATCTGTCGAACCGTTTGACCTGAGCAGTGCTTGAAAACGAAACAAAAATAACAACAGAAAAAACACACAGACAAAGCTCCATAAGAGTGGGATGGAAGTATTCGTATTCGCTCATCTGATAGGATAATTCACCCTACTGACTTGAATACCCTAATTTTGTGTGTAGATAATTCGGAGAAAATTTCTCACCATATACAGACTATGATCTCATGATCCTTCTAAGAGAAACAAGCTATATCTATCTGTTCTTATCTGTTCTATCTGTTCTTCATATCTTCTGAAAAAAGTTGCAGATAATTAGTTTTCGACCCGAAACTAAAGTTGAGACGTAAACTTGAATAAAGTTTCAAAACGCGTCAACTTTACCCAACAAAATATTCCCCCAAAGCTATTACAACTATGTTCAACATACCACTAGGCTGCAACTAAAATAAATAGTATTACACGATCTACCAACCTCGTTCCCTTTTGACAAGGTAAGCTAAATGAGAGAAATTCGTGAACGCCAGCTAGAAATTCTGTGACCTCTCTAGACATATTACATCATCAAAGCTTTGACTCGACCTGTCATGAGGTCATGTCAGAGAGACAGGGGACAGCGGAAAGCAACAGATCACGTGGGGATAAGGGGTGAGAGGGGCTTATCCGATCCTAAAATATTATCAGAATTTCTGGTTTCTTTTAGGAAAACCAATTTAACTCTTTACAAACCCAGGAGCTATTCTGGCTATTCTACTATTACTGCTATTCTGCTCTTGCTATTCTTGCTTGATAGGTCTGAAACTTGACTCGACAACATTTTTCAAAAGCGTATCTGATTTTTTAGATGAGCAGTGTTCTGTCGTTGTTATATTTTAGAAATATTTTCAGTTGAGATTCATGACGTTGAATTCAATAATATTCAAAATTGTTTTTTTTTGTACATAGACTGAATAACCAACCAACCAACGACAAAAACCAGAAAAAATGTCATGTTTGGAGGTAAGTAAAAAAAAGTTAATCTCCATGGTCACTGCCAATTGGATCTTGCTGAAATGAGTGATTCAATGAAAAAGTAATTGGTTGAACTTCCCAATATTCGACAGTAAAAGTTGCGGGTTCGCTGTTCTCTGTTAGTAGTAAACAGTGGAACTTATACTTATATTATACTATTATTATACTATATCACTTATACTTTGTCACTATGGATCTATCCGACACTGAAGTAATACCATGCTACATTCTGATTGCAGTATGACAGATGAGCGATTCCCAAAAAACTGTCAACAATGCAACATTTTTGATAAATATCGTTGTTGAGATATGCGCAACTCTATTTTGCTATTTTTCATAAGTTCCACTGTTTACAGTGAAAAATTAAGTAAGTTCCAGTATACGTTGGTATAAGTACCAGTAAAAGAGTACAGCAAACGTGCAACTCTTACTGTCAAATATTATGAGAATCAACCAAGAAGTTTTCCATCGAATCGCTTATTTCAACCAGATCTAATTGGCAGTGACCATGGCGATCAACTTTTTGTTACTTTCCTCCAACTACAGAATAATTTTCTCGGTGCAGATTACATGATACGGAAGGAGATTCTTTGGTTCTTAGCGTTAAGTATCTTTCATTTTATTATTTCAATATCTCACATCTGATGCAACTGTTCACACAGTAAGCCTACTATTTTATATGTGTGAATGAATCAATATCAGAATTTGCTCATGTAATACATGTCAATTGAGAACATTTAAATTTATGAACATAAAATTCGAACGGATCTTTTTTCCCCATTTACGAGGGAAGTTTGAACTCATATAATTATTGATGAGTCTATAGGCCTATATATAACTTTCCACAACTTTTTCTGATCTGGAAAAAAGTTTAATATAATTTTCTCTCCTCAACGTGGTGTACAGTTCACTTGAGGTCATAATAAGCCCGGTGACACAAGCACTGCTCGGTTAAACTCGGAAACGGAGATGAGTTTGACGTATTTCTCGCGTCGTTGGTTTCCTAAAGGGTTTATTTAAATGGAGTTTATCGTCCTCCTCCTCTTCCTCCTCCCCCCATCCTCCCTCCTCACACTCCACCTTATTCACGGATAATCTAATCCCTATTGAGAACTGAGTATATTTAATAACACATCATTTCACATGCAATCGAGTTGAAAATACTTGGTGATGGAATGATAGCTATTAGAGGAGCGAAACGCTTGACAAGATCATGCGTGATGATTGGAGGGATCGAAGTGCAATTACGAACCAATTAGACACGCAAAAAAATGTACTATAGAGACGGATATTTCGAAAAAGAATTTAACTGGACCTGTATCAAGTCCAGTCAGTCTTATTCTGTATGAGTCGGTGAAAATAAACAGCATGGCTAATAATGGTGATTACAACACTTGGCTGCCAGTTGGAGTTGTTATGATGTTGGTAACTTGTTTATTTTGTGATTATCATTTTTTTTCACATAGATTATCCAATCTACACAGTCAGGGAAAATTCACAAAGCCTTTGAAAAATACTCAACTTTGGGATAAAAGAGGATTATTTAATGTCTATATTTGTAATTTTCACATTGATTGAAGGTGATGAAGAGAACGTAAATATGATTAAAATTGAGTGCAACTATCGGTAGGAAAACAACAATCATGATATATAATAGATTCATGAACACAATGGAATAATCTAGAATATACTAGATAGAATATAGAACCTGGAATATACTGTTACAATAGATGAAAAACATTGAAAAACTTGGAATTATCGTATAAATTATGAATGAATCATAATAATGTGAATGTGAAAAATAAACAGAGCAACTAGCATCAGAAAATAATTAGCTTGAATATATCGGATGACCTAATAATGCACCAGATGAACAGAAATGAGAAAAAAAAAATTATCAATACCATAAATGTGGGGAAAAATGAAAAATAGGATTGATAATGGAGTCATACACCACTACAACAATACACAGCATTACATCAATAAACCAATTTCGAATGAGACGGAATAGTGAACAAATGATGATAAAATATATGAAATTACAACAAATGGATTCAACACTGGGTCTCTTATGGGAATATGAGGTTGATATAGACTGAATCATCGATATTTCCGAAATGATTATCCAAAATGAAATTCAATTCAATTTCAATGTGTATTCAATTTTTTGAAGTCTAAATGAATAACAACAGAGCCTCCAACTGAGTGTAATTAAAAATACAAATTGAACACAACAAGCTGTCTGTGAGTAACGTATTTCAAATCATTCTCAAGGTCCAACATGAATCGAATATATATTGAAATCAAATAATAGAATAATAGAATCAAATAACGGTACTCAAAATACAAATGAGAAGCACCAGTTCAAGTATTCGATTTTGATTCGATCAATAACGTTATTTACCTTAAAAATTTCAGATGCTACGTCTTTATTGACAAGAATATGACCACGATTCACCCAAGCAAATTCATAATCAACTTCTTCGATCTCAGATCTCACTTTCCAGAAGAATTCTTCATTGAACGTGGAAAGATTCTCGTTGATATACCGACCTTTACTGACCTCACTATTTCTCCCAGTTATTTCGTTACTTGTTCGAGCGAATTTCTTCTTGGAGCTGAAGTGATCTCGTTCCTTCCTGCTTGCTAGTTTTACAATAAAGTTAACGTTAAATAAAGTTAAGCTAGCAGGATGATTCGAATTTCTAGATTTCAAGCGGTGAGCCTTGCCAATATTGTTTGCGTCAAGCGGGATGCCTATAGTGACTCAGCCAAATTAAGAACAATGTCTTCTATATTCTCGCCAGCAACCTCTTCTACGTTCACAAGCACGAAATTATTACGTTTACTATATTGTTCAAGAGAATAAACATGATCACTTGAAGTTCAATTTATCGATCTTTTTCTTCACACTATTTTCTCAAGGTCACAACGGTATTCTCAAGCTCATCGAACTTGGAAGTTTGCTCGTCCTTGAATTTTTTCAAGTCTTCACTCAATGATTTGGAATTTCCTCGCATAACGGATCGCAAATAATAATAAAAAAATTGCAACACTCACGTCGTCAAACTTGAAAACCTAACACTGTCAATGGGCTTATCATTTCCAGACTTCGCTCTCAATTTGCATTCATAACACCTTCACACAGATTTTATCTCTCTTAATTTTTATATTGAATGCCGATTTCTGCATAGAAGCACACTCAGAGTGTACCGCGGTATCACAACCTTTACAAAAAGAAAAATCACATTCTTTGGGTAGCTCACCAATATATACACCATACAACATAACTATGACTTATGATATGTATATATATATACAGTGGAGTGGAGTTGACAAAATACGTATGTTTACCAACTGAGCGACTGAGCGACTACCCAAACAGAAAATACAAACTAATAAAACTTGATGAATAAACTCAAAGGAGTGATTAAAAATGAAGTTATCTCATAATTATTATAAGACTTCATGAATTGTCAAACTACTCTTTTGACAATGAATCACATGAAACCTCTGTCTGGGGGGGGGGGGGGGGGTTGACCATGAAGGGAATGGAACCCCTGACTCCTGAATGACGGTTCAGCGTGCTGATCTACCCAGCTGTCTACTGATTCACCAGTAGCCACTGATCCACACGTATGCTGAATACAGAATGATGCACTGAGACGGATGGGTGAATCAGTCTCTATAGCAGGCTGAACACAGCGAGTACTCATAAGTCCGCGGAGTTCGATTTTCGTCATGATCGGTCATTCTTACTATAGATGTTCTCGTGGTTTCCCTCAGACGTTGGAATTGATACTGTTATGATTTTTCAATATAAGTCCACGCCCGTTACCTCATCATTATAACATATTGAACACTAAACAGATTATTCCTACACTGATTTGAAACAACAATAAAATAACTGGGCAAACGCAACATATGAATTGTAAGATGAGCGAGATATCTGAATAAGGTATAGTAAGAGTAACTAGTCAAACGCGAAATATGCGTTGTAAGATGAGCGAGATATCTCAATAAGGTATAAAAGTCCTTGAAATAGTTTTACCCTTGCTACTTTATCGACTTTGGTATTCTACACACCTTGATATCTGAATAAGCTATAAAAGTCGTTAAAGAAGTTCTACTCTTGCCACTTCATTGACTCTGGTATTCTACACACCTTGACGCATATAAAAAATACTTCATTGTTGGTCAACTCTTGAATCTAGAAAGCAGTGAATCTCGACAACTTAATTCTGTCATAATTTTTATGATATATTTTATGAATATTATCAGTCATTTTATTTTTTTTCTCCAAAACGACTGATCAGAATTGCTTAAAAAATCGTAATAATGTGTGAAATCCATGTATACACATTTAGAGAAAATTTCATCCCATTTGGAGAGATTTTATTTTTCAACATTTTCCGCCCAGCCAAATCTTATGGGGTTTTTAGAAACTTTGAGATGATGATTCTCAAAATCGGTCCGACCGATTCATCCCAAAAACTATACAGTTTTAAGTTGGATGAGTTTGCATGTACAAAAAAAGTTTCATGTTGATCAGTCAACCCTTGCGACCTGTGGAGTGCTTACAAACAAAAAAAAAAAACAAAAAAAAAAAAAAAACACACAGACAAAGCCCTACTAGTCAAACGCGAAATATGCGTTGTAAGATGAGCGAGATATCTCAATAAGGTATAAAAGTCCTTAAAGTAGTTCTACCCTTGCTACTTTATCGACTCTGGTATTCTACACACCTTGATATCTGAATAAGCTATTAAAGTCGTTAAAGTAGTTTTACTCTTGCCACTTCATTGACTCTGGTGTTCTACACACCTTGACGCATATAAAAAATACTTCATTGTTGGTCAACTCTTGAATCTAGAAAGCAGTGAATCTCGACAACTTAATTCTGTCACAATTTTTATGATATATTTTATGAATATTATCAGACATTTTATTTTTTTTCTTCAAAACGACTGATCAGAATTGCTTAAAAGATCGTGATAATGTGTAAAATCCATGTATACACATTTAGAGAAAATTTCATTCCATTTGGAGAGATTTTATTTTTCAACATTTTCTGCCCAGCCAAATCTTATGGGGTTTTTAGAAACTTTGAGATGATGATTCTCAAAATCGGTCCGACCGATTCATCCCAAAAACTATACAGTTCTAAGTTGGATGAGTTTGCGTGTACAAAAAAAGTTTCATGTTGATCAGTCAACCCTTGCGACCTGTGGAGTGCTTACAAACAAAAAAAAAAAAAAACAAAAAAAAAAACACACAGACAAAGCCCTATAAGAGTGGGATGGAGACTTCGCTACGCTCATCAATAAGAGTGGGATGGAGACTTCGCTACGCTCATCAATTAGTAGTCCTACATCTGCTTCTTTATAGACTCTGGTATTCTACACACCTTGACGAATATGAATAGTTCATTGTTGGGCAAATATCAAATCTAGAAAGCATTGAATCTTGGCAACCTCATTCTACTATTATTCATTACCATATATTATTTGATGAATAAAAACAGTTATTTTAATGTTTTTCTTCAAAACGCCTGGTTCAAATTGCTTACAGAATGGTGACAATGTGTATCATTCATGTGTACACATTCAGAGAAAATTTTATTTCTTCCGGAGAGATTTCATTTTTCAAATTTTCTTGCTCAGCCTAATCTTATGGGGTATTTTGAAACTTTGACATGATAAAACTCAAGATCGATCCAACCGATTCATTAAAAAACCCAGACAGTTCTAAATTGTAAAAGTTTGCCCGTACACAAAAAAAGTTTCAGGTTTTTGATCAGTCAAACCATGCGACCTGTGCAGTGCTCACAAAAAATAACGAAAAAACACAGAGTTAATAGTTTGCTACGCTACGCTCATCTAATAATAATGACAAATATATTCTGCATGGCATGCATTTTAGCGTGACACGGTACTTACCTTTCCGTTGAAATGTGTGTTGGGATGTCTCTTTGAAGTGATAGGATTTGTTAGGTTATTTTATATCATTGCTGTCTGTATACATGTGCATATGTAGTCCGAGTATGAAGCTTTGGCTTGGCGGTGCATACGTAGATACATGTGTATGTATTTCGTACCTCAATATATGAATCAAGTCGGTGATTAAATATTGAGAAGATTGAGGGTGTTTGGATATTTATTCATGTTGATAATAATAATATATTTATTGTATCCATTGAATCCGCATATACAATTACTAGACAAAACACTTTATACATTGTTATTGAAGGATGTTGAAAGATCGTAATATGGAATGATTGCAACCTGTATCACTATAAAAACGTCAACAGTTTTTTTTGACAAGAATAATTGTTTGCTCAACGACCCCCACCAATATTTTAATCATTTGGGGGTATGAATGAGCGGATAATAGATGCATGATGTTTACAAAACTTATATATTATGTGGGACTCGAACCCATCGTCAACTGGACTTGAGCTCCCTTCGCAATGAGAGTATGTCGTTATGAAATGATTGGATTGATATTTGACAGTAAATTATTTTTTCAAAGATGGAATGATTGATTGGAAAGAAACTTCAGAAAATCACAAAAGTATATATTATCCTCGAACTTCAGATGAATCAAGATGTTTCTATGACTTCAAGTATGAACTGCAGATTGAACTTGAGATATTTTCTTAAGTCATTTAACCGAAACAACAATTTTTTTGGACTCAATGAAATTTGTCATGTATTCACTAATGCAATCATTCCAATAAATTAAATCAAGTTAATCAACTTCCAAGTTTATATCATTTTACTGGATATTCTTCATTCTTTTGGAATGATGGGAAGCAGACCGTTAATTCGCGTTGATTGAAAATACAGACCACTGACATTGACTAAGGGGAAAAAATCAAAGTATCCAAGTAATGTAGTAATAGAAATATCAAAGAATGTGATGGAATTATCAAATTTTTCATTGTTGCCTTCATCATGAAAAAATAGTTGAATAGCTTGATAGTATCGCACTCTCAAGTTCAGTCGTATGTGGGAAGTGATCAGAGATATTCAATCAACATGTTATCTTCACAAAAAGTGAAAGTTCAGAATTATAATCAATTAAATGCGTACTGCATTATACTAGGCAAACGCACCATATGTGTTGTGAGATGAGCAAGATGATTCATTTAAGTATTCTCAAAAGCTCTACCCACCTTGACTTGAAACTTATGAAATAAACTTTTCAACGCTACACACCTCGACTTGAAAGCTATCGTGTCTATAAGACCGTGAATCACCATACGCAAGATCTGAATAGAGAATATTTTTCTATTTTCAGCCATTTGATTCAGCTGAAAATATATCAACTAAATCATTTTCTTCAAAACGACTAGTCCAATCTGAGTAAAAAATTTATGATAGTGAGCATCATTCTATTTTTCAGTGTTCAGTGAGAATTCATAAAACATTTTTGAAGAGGGTTTATTTCCAGAGTTTTTTCAAGTGCCATAATCTTGTGGTGGTTTTCAAAACTTCTAAATAGTTTTCCTGGTAGTGGCTAAACGGGTTGGGCCGCTACCGGACAAGACCTATATGATTCTAGGTTGCATAAGTCTGCTTGATGGGGAAGAGTTACTTGTTGATCAGACACACTGTGTGACCTGTGCAGTGAGAGAAAAAAAACACAAACAGAATCTTCGTGAGAGTAGGATGGAGTAGGATAAGACCAAGAGTATAGAATAGGACTATAAGAGTAGGATCTCCGTAAGAGTAGTCGCTATTGCTTACCCAACAATACGCAACAAAAGCTTCTTAGATGATTGATTACCAATTACTTTAAATTAGTACTGAATAAACATCAGTATAACATCCTTGGGTCCAATATAGTCTTGCTATGAAATAGTTCTTATGACAAATTAGCTACTTTCTTGCATTTATTTTGGATGGATGAATGGACAAGGAACCGTGAATCATAGTTGAAAGAACACAATTAAAATATATTATTATATATTTTTTTGTAAAACGATCAACATGTACACTGAAACAAACTAGACAAATTGACTAGATTGATGTCTTTTAACGATAAATTATATAATAATTGATCATATACAAATCAGTAATATTTGTAAGTGATTTTCTCGATAATTTTTCAATAAATACAATGTGGTTTTGATTTTAATCATTCTGAATCTGTCAAACAGTCAATCAAATATTTTACATGAAATGTCACACGATTGTCTTTTTTTGTATACACAATTAATGAAGCTTGGTTCACTATCGTTTTTTCTGTATAGTAGCTTGTATTTTTGATGGGGATAGTGTTCTGTGTTTTGTGTTCAGCACAGACTTTATGAAAACACAAATGCCTTGAATAGGCCTATACACAAATGGAAAACGTTTAGGTACATATTATGTATTCAGTTGGATAATATTAACTTCAAGTTCCACTATTTGATAATTATTCATATAATTGATAACCTGTTTCATTTTGTAACAAAGTTGTCTCATTTGTTTATTGAAGACCACTTTGATCAAATTGTTGGAGTATCATCAGGAAACTCTGAAAACGTCTTTTAAAATTCAAACTTGCAAATAACACTCGGTTTCACAATAATTGGTATAACATTCGTATATAAGATTTTTTATTTATTAGGTAGTTCTATAGCCTATTGATTAATATGAAGGGGAAATCTTTTAAAACCACTTATTAACACGAAAATTCAGAATATTTCTCATTGAATATGGGTTCATTCGTGTTTTGTTTTTAGTAAGAGGGGTGAAAACGATGCTGAACATTCAGCTCGGAAATTGGGTTTCTCATTGGAAGGTTGAAATCTCGAAAAAAATGATAAAATCATTCAAAATTATTATTGTGAGAATGTATTTTTGTCCTGAATGTCAATATTTGAGACAACAAGAGAAATAGAAACGGAAGTTTATGCGAAAGAATTCTTGTCTTCAGTTATAACGGGATAATGTATATTCGAGTCCAGGGGTAATCCAAGAAATATTATTAGAAATCAAATTCTTCATAGTTTGTTTCAATAAAAATCTATTGATGAAAACTCAAACATTTCCTGGAGTACGTCACATAAAAACATCTTCCAACACGACAGCACCGACCGCCACTTTCCTATTCCCGGTTGCCATTTGATCATCTTCAAAAGTCACCATTTTCTCCCGTCCACTTCTACCACTCCCACCCGAGGTACGCAACACGGAAGCAGCCGATGATGGTCGAATAGAAGGTGGCGGTGGTACAATCACAACATCATTCACAACTCCTGCCAAATTGAACTCGCTCACACTTCGCGGTACGAAATATTCGACCAGTTCACCAGGATGATTTCCAAGATGGCGTCGACCACCACCGCCACCACGTGGCTCACGTCTAATACCAGTGTTGGAGCATGCACCGTCACCTTTTCGCCGCGGTAAACTATTACAATGTTGTTGTGGCAACTGTACTAAACTCGGCTTGATCAATTTCCTATCAATTGGCAACGTTTTTGTCGTATTTTGAATCTGATTACTTAACTCTGTTTCATTATTCTTTGTCCGACTTTCTACTCTCTGTCAAGATGTATTCCCTGAACTTACAACAGCCATTGCTATTCCTTCACTGTCATCTAGGATGTCATCCTCATCCCTTCCTTTCTCTGGATACGGTGCGTTCGACACGCCAAAGAACTTTCCAAACTTTCTCACTAGAATTACAACTTCGTCTTGCACCAAATTGAAGCACATCGCAATTAGCGCCATTCCGATGAGAATATACGCGGAGGAAGCGAATATCGAGACTTGTTCAAGAGAATACGACGAACTGGATGATTGATATTGAACTTGATAACTGTGATACAGTCCCGGTACCAAATCACCGAAACCAATTGTACCCAAACTTGTGAAACAGAAATAAGAACCTTCTAGAAATGACCAATTCTCCAATTTATTGAAAAGGAACGCTCCACCACAAATATATAATATGATGATGAACAAACATAAAGTAATCGGCACACGTATCGCTTCTTCATGAGTATGTTTGGTTTGAATGTTCACGTGTCCCACTGCCCCAATCCCCTCACCGCCACAATCTAGAATCATCGAGTTTGATCCGTGTTCCATTTTCGACATATCGTCCGACGGGCACGAATCCGTCGAATGAAATTGATGGTGAAGCTTTGATTGGTTGTCGATATTGTTATGTAGTTTCGTGTTTTGTGAAGAGAAAGTAGAGTTTAGATAAGTTTCCGAAGTCGAGATTGATTGGTTAGTTAGTTTTGATTTAGCCGAGGCGTTCTTTTGATTCTTGCAATTGTCAGATGAAGATTGGGCACAGAAGATGCGACCGTATAAGCGTCGGAAACTACGTGCCAGGACTTCGCCGACGGTTGATAGGTAAACAAGCATCAGTGGAATACCAATCAGCGCGTAGATGATGGTGATCACTTTGCCCCAAGCTGTGCGCGGTGATACGCTTCCGTATCCTGAAACAATCAAAAACATCAAACTTTATTGCTGCATTTCATAGATTATTCAACAAAAAACATTGAGTTTTCATATAATGATTCTCAGTGAAGAATGTCACGTACACCAACTACAGATAATTCCGATAATCAATTTTATTCAGGTCCAGTTTTGAGAATGTATACTTCTGAGATGAGCAATAGTTAGCGAATCAACTTGTTATCACTCTTTGTTACATAATGTTATATACGTAAGTTGACCAACAGTTAGCAGATTAGTACTCGACTAAAATTCGTGAGATCGGTTTTGAGGAAGATTATTACACTGAATAATCGAATTGGATTCCATTCATGGTTGTAATAATTGAGGTGGTTCTTATTTGTGAATTGTTAGTTTGACAATGATGAGATATTTATAACCTAGATTCCACTCTCACTCATGAGGATATATTTATTTGAATCAAGAACAAAGACTTTGCAGTGTGAACATGATTTATGATTCATGTATATATCGATATATATATATATATATATATATATATTATATATATATATATATATGTATATATATATATATATATATATATATATATATATATGAATATATTAATATATACATATATATATATATATATATATATATATATATATATATATATATATATATATGTATATATATATAGATATATATATATATATATATATACATATATATATATATATATATATATATACATATATATATATATATATATATATATATATATATATATATATGTATATATATATATATATATATATATATATATATATATATATATATATATATGTATATATATATATATATATATATATATATATATATATATATATATATATATATATATATATATGTATATATATATATATATATATATATATATATATATATATATATAGGCCTATATATATATAGGTATATACATATATATATATATATATATATATATATATATATATATATATATATATATATATATATATATATATATATATACATATTCATCCAAACATACACATGGAAAACCAATTATGAAGGTTGATCAAGATGAAAACCTATTATCAATTACGTGTTTTGATCGAAATCAAGGCAAAATATTCGGATCGACGTTGTTTCTGTAACGGTAATATTAAACGGAGAATACACCATTCCGGACCACGATGAGGTCAATATCCTCGTTCCACGTATGACTGTGTTTTCAATAGAGAATTCTTATGTATTCTCATGAACCATATTTGTTAAACTTGTGAGAACATGTCCAATATTGATGATAACGAGTCAATAATCATTCTAAAATCCCGTTTCACAATATTCTCAATCATTTGGTGTAAATTGGAAGTTTTCATTTTCTTCATAGAATCGTGATATATGTGTATATATATATAAATATATATA
>OZ023331.1:30333640-30378640 GCA_964007535.1 Brachyptera risi | reverse complement strand
TATATATATATATATATATATATATATATATATATATATATTATATTTATATATATATATATATATATATATATATATATATATATATATATTCATATATATATATATATATATATATATATATATATATATATATATATATATATATATATATTCATATTCATATATGTATATATATATATATATATATATATATATATATTTATATATATATATATATATATATATATATATGTACATATATATATATATATATATATATATATATATATATATATATACATATATATATATAAATATAAATATATATATATATATATATATATATATATATATATATATATATATATATATATATATTTATATATATATATATGTCACGTTATCCATATATCAAAAATCATCGCGAATATTTTTCATATCAATCAGGGTAATGATGAAAGAACAGGATAATCCCGAGCCACACAAATCGTGAAAATTGTCATATATAATGGGGCGTATATGGTGAGCTATGTTAGCTATATAGAATTGTACGGGTTTTGATTTCCCGGGGGGACTGTGAATTCTGTTCCCGGCCGGACACCGGTCGATTGCCGGTACCTGAACAAAACATGAGTCGGTCTTCTCGAACCAGCCAAGAACAACACAAATTGGCTACGAAACAATACGAATCTATAATTCATGTTTGATAAAGGAACAACAGGGTCGAAACTAAAAGCTTGTAGAATGGCAGTTTATTGGTCAATTCGTTGGGGAGATGAAAATGGTGGAGCGGTTATTTGGTCTCTGTATATAAAATGTCAAAGTGATGAGACTTTGTTTTGACTGCGTTGATTTGGAGTTGAGGAAATCTCTTGGCAAATAATTCGAGGTTAAGATATGATGACGATATCTACAGAAGGAGAGGGAAATGTGTCAAAGATCCGAGGCCTACAAATGATCATTTTTGTTGAAACATTCTATATTTGAGATTTTTTTTCGTGACGAGCATTTTTCAACATGGCATGCCAAATGCTTCAACCCAGTCATTTAGTTGTTGAAGTATGATATATATTCAAAAATGGAAACTTCTTGAGAATAGAAATAAAAGTAAATATAAATTATTGGCCCATAAAAACACATCAATAAATATT
This sequence comes from Brachyptera risi, assembly GCA_964007535.1. Lineage (NCBI taxonomy): Eukaryota > Metazoa > Arthropoda > Insecta > Plecoptera > Taeniopterygidae > Brachyptera > Brachyptera risi. The sequence goes on along the minus strand of OZ023331.1, from coordinate 30,377,507 downwards.
TATAACTCGTTCAAACTGGAAATGAATCAAAGACATGATTCAAAAAATGATTGTATTTTCAAAAGTGAATACTTTTCGGTTGAAGTTGATGATGCACCTCATTCATTTCTCTGTCCCATAGTATTAGATAGACATGAACATTCTGTCATTATAGTACAAGTCCTCACTTTGGGTTTACTCTTTCCCTACATCAAAGCATTCTCACTTTCCCATCCTTTTGTGGTAAAAATCTCATCTTTTGGGGCTACATTGATTAATTCGCACACCCATTCCTAAATGAATTGGTAACGCATTCCAAAAATGGGCCGTGTGCAAAACACGAGAGTCTTTTACGCGGACAAGAAAACAATTTATGATAATATAAATGAAGGCCCATCAAGAGACAAAAGTTAACTGCGAAGTTAATGAAATATTTCATGAATATAACGAAACGGTAGAAATGCTTCCAAGTTTTTATTCATTTTGCATGTGCTGTTGAGAAATGGGTAGGTGGCGAGTGGTTATATAGAGTTATGGATGAGGGTGGGGGTTGATGATGAAGAGGATGAGGGGTGGGGTTAGGGGCGGGAATCTTCACAAGGTTCTCATCATATACACTACTACTCTTCTTTTATGATCCCATAGATGCAACGTTTTCTTGAACATTAAAATGCTCTCACTACCCCTTCCCCCAACCCACCCACCCATCTACCCCACGACTTTCAACGCCTATGAAATTTACACGAAAAGTTTATAGAAAACCAAAATACCCCCAAGAGAAATAAAAGCAAGTAGTGTTGGGAGTATACTTTATCTTTTGACAATTGTTTTTTTTCTGAAACAGCATATGGCTCGTAATTTATGTCCAAGATAGCCCTCAAGAAAGTTAACGGTTATCTTGATCGGTCATTAAAGAATTAATTAAGAGAAAACTCCAGGAAAATGCTACGATACATCAAAGCTGTTGAGAAAAGTTTGTGTTGTATACGAAGACAACAGAGTTAGAAACAAAATAGACAACTAAATGCGTACACAAACTGATAGACACGTACTAGAGGGTGTAGAAAAAAGAATATGTGATACACAAACACGGCACCTCCACCAATATGTATTATTTTCAAAATTCCATCAAATATTGAGTGATACGATTCCGTTCTGGATACAACTATACGAGAGAAGAAAATAATTTCCATTAAATACCTTCATATTTTGATCAGAAATAGAATTAGTGATTAGTTCCACACAATTTCAAGAAAATAGTAATCTTATAAAATACATTTTAATTCCTGTATTCTTTGATGGGTGAGAGATATTCTATCATTTCTGTGTATTCATCATTTGAATATTCGTATTATGAAGGTATATATATACTCTTAACCATAAAGAGGTTCTCTACAAATATCACCGTTATATTTGTATTGTGGTGAAATAGATTATCAGGCTTCTGATGAGAACTTATCTTCATCTCTCAAGCGCGATGAATTCCCCAAAGTTGCAGGGCAACTATTTAAATATCGAAGTTTATTAAACAATTATTCATTTGTTTGTTGTGCTATACTACTTTTTTTTTAGTACGAGTTGAGCCAGAAATACTGTTCAATTTAAGTATGTGTGAGTGAAATGATGATTTGACAATCATTATTAGAACATTTCAATGATTTCGTATTCTTTGAAGTCTTCTGTTTCATCAATCTCATATCACATTCATCGATTATTCATAACTATGAATATATTTTGATGTATCAAGAACTCACCAGAAATGTCATGAAATTGTTCAAAACTTCAATATAAAATGTGACACATATATCATTTCATAGTTCATATAATCTTCGAATTATTTTCAATGACTTTTCATTTCATTCTCTATTATTCAAAACATTTCTATCCATATTCCACTCACTGCAACAAGACCATTGCTCTGATCCGCTTCGTGTAACCTCCACTTCAGATGTAATTTAAATGAGGTCTTACGTGGAAGCTGCATGAATAAGGGTAGCAATATTCCCTTAAAACACGTCGCTTTCTATAAAACATCAACTACCCTCAACCCCGGCTTGACTATCACTAAATATACCAGCGAAGACGATCGTAATTTCACTCCCATGTACATGTTCTGAAGTTCCCGACAGTCTGTTTCCTCAGCGTGTTAGTGGTAACAGTTGGAAGTTTCGACCCGGTAAAATAAGTAAATGAGGTATACGCCAGTAACATATTTCAAAGTTATTTCACTCTCACATCGTCTTACCTTACACTCAACTCTCTCTCTCTCGTTTTCTCTACCTTTCCCTCTCTCTTACAGCCTAGGTTATATTCATTGCATTTCATCACTTTATTCTGACTCATTTTATGAGTCAACTAACGAACTGTTGACAAAACTACTTCCCTGTCGTTAAAACTTCGACTATTATTCGTTTTATCTTGTAATATATTAATAATGACTTACGCCGAATAGATTTTTTTAAATGAATCAAAATGGGACTTGGAAGTGCATTTGAATTTCCCTTTTTGTAAGAATGTGTGAAAGTCGAACATGATAAGTGGAGAAATGTTCATTTTTGTTAATGATGAGAATGAAGAAGAATATATCAATCACCAGAAACGTAAAATTTGAATTGTTTGTTCCCCGAATATAGTTTACAACGGTATTTGTTGACAAATTCTAATGAAATTAGTTCACAACTGGAGTGACGATCACTTTCAACTTTATCTCAGTTCAATCAAAGTTATTTGAATTATCCGTGAAATAAAATATGTTTTTTTTTTTTTAAATAACATCGAAACTTGATACAAAATCATTGTTTCCCAATTAAGGCTATGGATGAAAGATAGGATCGTTTGGACGGGGCATCACAAGGGCGATCTTACCACCTATCTTACAAAATATGTGACAGGAATAATTCAATGATGAAAAAACTGACAATTGAACCTTCCCAGATTATCCTCTATGAGTTGAACTATGTTTTCGGAATGACATCAGTTCAGACAAACTACAGTGCCATGAAATTAAATGCATTTTGTAATTACGGTACCATATTAGTTAATTCTGGAAGCGCGAGGCGTACCAACCTAGAAATAATGTCATTCCAAGAATTTCTCACGATTATAAACTCTGAAATATTTAGATGAGAAAATGGGATACATACAGCAGAGAGAATAATACCCTAGTTAATCATTTCAAAATAGTATACATATGTTGTGATAGATTTATGACCTAGCTCATAGTTTTGATAGATTACTTGATATTTTAGAGTGTTACGCGACCTATTTAACGAACGCATTTTAGTGTAGTTAAATACTTATCATTGTAAGGTTGTGTGGTTATCATCCGAAGTAGATTTACGAGGCCATACGAAATACATATAAAACTCGACCAAAGTCTCAGTTGGGGCTGAACGATACCCAATTTTCAATGTTTCCTTCTCATGAATATTTCAAAACATCCAAATATCATCCAGATTTTGAGTAATATTGGTGTTTTTGGGTTACTTTGTTCTCGTTGATTGAGAGAAAAAACGTTCATTATCGATATACATTCCAATCATTCCAATTGGGACTCATCTTGTAGCAATAAATGATCTTCCGTGGTTTTTAGACAAATGTTTAAAGCTTGCTCTTCTCGTAATTAAGACTTGGAGAATAAACTCTCATTTCATTCAAATGATGATAATTCTAAGGCGTTTCAGATATAGTTGAAATTTTTTAATAGTTTTCCTCTCTCAAAGTTCACAGCTGAAATCACTGCATACGGGAGTGGTGAATTCTAATTACTTCTACTCAGAGCTAAGAGTACAGAGAGTTGATGTAAAATAGACGCTATAGTAATTCTAGTTTTCTTTATTACTGAATGCACTTTCAAACTATAATCATAACTTACCTTCAATACATTAGGCACGTCTTTTTAGTTATTTTTGATGATATGCTACTGATTGTATATGTTTTGAACATAGTTGTGGTAGAGCTTATACGTGATTATGAAAATGATTGTCCGTATTGAATTTGCAATACTGCTGAATCAACAGCCAACTAATTATTGAATTCATAGTCAAGTTTTACAAAGGTGAAATAATTTCGAATTGTTATTCACGTATTTTTTCTTGGATGATTTTCAAACGTGGAACAGAACAATGATTTCAAATCTCCAGATAACCCGATTTTCACCATATATTTTCATAATATTATGATATTTTTATCCTAATAATAATTCTTCCTTGGTTCCAACCGAAACATTGGGTCAGGGGGTGGGTATTCCCACCAACACTAGGGTCGCAAGACTCCTGGAAACCGGCAGGCTACGTCTGGCATTTGTTTTCTTGGCATTTGACATTCGATAATTGGATTTGAAAAAATCATTCAGAATCCAGTTGCTTTTTTCCGTTAGTGAATTATATTTTTTCGATCACATTTCCAATGAAGATGTTCGGTATAACATATGATTCCTATAGCATATATACCGAACAGGCTCATATGTATTCATAGAATTATCTCTTCCTTACATTCTATCTCTCTCTCGACCCTCTCTTAATATATACATATATATATATATATATATATATATATATATATATATATATATATATATATATATATATATATATATATATATATATATATACATACATACATATTTTAGAAATTTTAGATCAATTTCAAGAAAATTGTAGATCAAAGACGAAGCAGAGAAACTATACGCACAAGTTTTCAATTACTGAGCGTTGTTCACAATTTAATTGGCGAACGAAGAATACGAACAAATCTATTCTAAGGAAGTTACCACTTGTAGGTGCTCTTCAGGGAGACTGTTAGGTGAAGAAGGAGAGGGGGAAGAAGAAGAAAAAGGGTGGTTTGTGGGAGGGAAGAACAAGGGTAATCACTAATGTACCAACTTTTAAATCCCCTTCCGTTTTCAAGAGCACAGAACTTCTGACTCGACTGAAAATTATATTATACATTTCAAACAAGATTAGAAGATTGCTTTATGTGAGCGAATCAGAGACTGATTAGACAGTTCATATGAAATAGGAAAGACGTGTCAGTTCTTGAATTTGAATTTCAATAGGAATCAATTGAATTTAGTGTAAAATACGTTTTGCTTGTACGCTTATATGTGGCTTGTATTTCAGACCTAATTGAAGACATACGTAACACCTTTGTGAAGCGATCGTATCACACGCATTAAATTATCCCCCCCCACATCTGATTTCAAATTTTTCATGATAAGATTCAATTGTGCTCGTTTTTCTCCAAAATGTTCGTCAAAAAAATCTTCTTGTGCTGCTACCGTTTTCAAGTTACTCTGATTTCAATGTAGGGGGGAGGGGATATAAGTTGATGCCAAGTGAATGCCCCCTTCACCTTTGAAATTGAAACCTTTCATGAATTGCCGGAATGTGCTCGTTTTGTGCTGAAATGTGTTGTAGATGAATCATTTTGTGCTGCTACCTTTTAAAAGTTATTCCACATTGAATGAGATGGGCCAAAGTTAACGGTCAGCCTCTCCACATTGAGATGTATACTTTTTAGAGGTTTTCAAAATTTGCTTGTTTTGAATTTGGAATGTGCTGTCAAGAATCGTCCAGGCTACTACCATTTTCTAATAATTTCAATTTAGACGTGGTTACCAAGTCAATACCACCCCCACATTTGAATAGTGCATTTCTTCTGAAATTATTGAAACGCGCTCATTTTGTGCTGATTTGTGCTGCAAAAAATCGTTTCATGCTGAAATTGTTTTCTAGTCATTTTAATTTCAAGGTTGGAAGGGGGAGGGGGGGTTCAATACCAACCCCCTTATATTTGAAATGTATAATCAATTTGATATTTTGGTTATTCCATTTCTGATGAAGGAGGGAGGGTCACGTTAACCGGTTGACTATATTTGTCTACGACAGAAATCGAACATCAGTCTCCTGAATGACGATTCAGCCCGCTAGCACCTAATCTACCCGTCTCAATAGTATATCATATCCCAATCCATCATTGCGTAATATCATAGATTTTTTTTTTAATAACATCGAAACTTGGAACACAATCAATGTTCCCCAATTAAGGCTGTGGATGAGAGGTAGGATCGTTTGGATGGGGCACCACAAGGGCGATCTAACCACCCCATTATTCAGAACCACCGAACTTCAACACCAGGACTGCGCTGTCTGTGACCATAATTTTCCGCCGTAGGTTAAAGTCTTTCAGTTTCCGAAAGTCCGGAACACATTATAAGTGAAAACTGTTTTTGTGATAAATATCCAGACATTACCAGCTTTGGTATCAAGAGTAAACAAAACACACGGATGTCGATATCTTCCACTTTGAACCAAGTCTCTTGGGCAATGATCACTTCTTTCCATTAACAGCAGTTGTAAAGTTTATCACTATAAAAATTGAAAAAAAAGAATGAAAAAAGTAAAAAAGTGAGAGATAGTATTGTCAACTATTGTGTTCAAACATTGTTCCATTATCAAAACAAAAAGTTTTGTTGGTAGGAGGAGCTACGTCACGGGTGGCACCACTATGACGGTACCAGTTACTATACGTATGCGCCTCTGACGTCATCATTACACATCATGATGGTTGATGTGACTAGTTTGTTTTAGGCTGATGCTCCTGGGTGCTAGAGTGAGATTGTAGTTGATGAGACAGAAAGAGATAGAGAGAGATAGAGAGAGAGTGGTAGTTGGAGACGTTTGTCAAACGTTGATTTGATCTCTCACGTGTGACGCGTGGTAATTAATGCGGCTTGTCGCAGAGAGGGGAGGGGGGAGGGGGGGGGTGAAGGTGAGGGTGGGGGATGGAATTGACGACGAGAACAGATGTCACGTCAAACAAGTCGTATAGTTACATTCTCACCACATTATACACGTGTCATAGCAACTCGAAACTCGATACGGGTTTTGAAGGAATTCACGTGCATATGTCGTGTGTGCATTGACGCGATGTGTGAACTACCGTGGTATATATATATATATATATATATATATATATATATATATATATATATATATATATATATATATATATATATATATATATATATATATATATCTTGATTTCGGGAAAGGATTCTCATTTAAAGTCAATGTTATAAGCCTCGTTTTCTCGTTTAGATTTCATGCATGAACGATCGCGATATAGAGAGACTTAGACGCCGTCGGGTATATACGTTCCAGTATATACTGAGAGCGGGAACGTATAATATTAAGTGCTAAGACTAGTTTTGGGAATTTGAGTCCTTTGGTTAACGGCAAAGAGAGTGGTTGAGGAATGAGAAGGAGAGTGTATGAGGGTAAGAGAGATATCTGGACATATGCATTCACGCGGCAATCGACTCGCTTGCCACTCTGCTTTACATGGAACTGTTTAATATGTCAATATAATGTATAATGAACGTATATTTGTTTTCTAGATTCATGACAAATGTGAATAAGAACTTCATTCAATTCATGAGAAATCAATTGTTCGTTTTTGTTTGTGCTTCACATGGAAAATGTGGGAATAAACTTCAAACTGGCTGGAAGATTTGATGATTTTCGTGAAAATTTAGATGACTTTGGATAAATATGCTTCTCCCACTTACGTATAGTTGGTTCATACAGAAAGTTCTGAAATCTGTTACAAAATTCGGTAGCGTATTTTATTCACAATATAGGCCCTACCATGAGATATGGTATTCTTAAAATGCTTGGGAGTAAATTTAGTGAAATATCAAGTTCTTGATGATAACTTTTGAATGAAATAGAGAATCAAAATTCTAATACGGAAGAAACACATATATTTCAGAATTTTGATATTTTCAAGACGGTATGAGTAAAAACTATTCAACTCGATCTTATTTTTTTCCACAGAAGTACAGCTGAAATAATACATTTCTCAGATGTTCAACTGTGTGCACATGGAATTATATAGGTTATAGTTTTATATCACATCATTTTTAAGGTGTTAGTTGGATGTGTGTTTCTTTCATATTGAAAGTTTAATACCTCATAATTCTCACAAGTCATCACCAAAAAACGTATATTTCGAAAATCAACTCCAATGCACTCGTATGAAGCAACAGGCACTCAAGTTTTCATGTAAAAAACTTTCATGATCATAATTGTTAAGACATCATTTGGATTCCAATCTGTTTGTAGATTTTTAGAAGAAGAGGTTTTCCCCCTTATAGATTTCTGTCGGAAAAGAATAAGTTTTACGTGCTCTAAATAAAACAATACGAACAATTCGAGTTAGAGAAAGTCTACATAAATATTTCAAATTATCGAAAAAAAATTGTGAAATATTAGAAAGGTGTGAGCCAGGGAATTAACAGCTTTCACGGTACAATGAGTTCGGCGGGCTAGTCTATCGGCATCCCCTAGTATACCGTAACACCCTCTGAGCTTTCCATACCTGTAAGTCTGGCGAGCACACAAACGCCGCCCGCTCTAGTCTATTGATTCATCATTATTATATCATGTCGGCTCTTAATCTGTTTGATGTTCGTGATTCTGTCAAATGACATGCAATATTTGACGTCATGATTTTCTTCTGTTATGACAAGCAATCTCCTGTCATCCTCGACGGAGATTGCTTATACATACATTTACCTCGTCACAAACTTATCAATTCCATTTCCTTGCTTCAGAATAGTATTATTTCATCTTAAAGGTAGGAAGTGAAGTAGGATGAAATTATTAGCAAATATAGTTTAAATGTGTCGTTGCGTAATTTGTGAACTAATCAATTCTGTAAATATTTCTGAGTAATTCATGAATCATATCTAATTTCCGGCTATCAGCGGTTTGACGTCATGATGGCTGAGGTAGCGTCTGTTTCATGGGAGCAGTATTGATCAACTACCAAGCACACAAACTGAAATATTTCGTTTATTTAAACAGGTAAAACGGAAGTATGAATTTATTTGAAACTTGCGTATACTCAAGTGTGGTCATCCAATTCGTTACTATGAGGTGTTGGCCCAATCGGTTGTACCAATTTTAAGAAGATCCATTTCGAAGTTTTCAAAAAACCTACAAGAATAATCTTGAGGATTAAATTCGTAGAGAATATTTTTTTTCGAATGAATTCAAATTTCCACGAAGTTTCATTAGAATGATACACATAATTCTGAATTTTCACAAAAATTAGATAAGCCGTTCTGATCAGAAAGATTGATGTATTTTTCCACATCAATTGAAGCCATACTATAATAATAAGCAACACGTGTCACCAAATAATTCAGAACGATTAAAATGAGTATTGATCTGATATAAAGATATATTGATATAAATAGTCTGGAAATGAGGGGATCCGGGATAGAATGGCTTTGCAGAGTGATTCAGGCGGCGTGGAACCAGGTTGAGGTTCCAGAAGATTGGAGAAAAGGTATACTGATACCGATCTTCAAGAAAGTGGACAAAAAACAATGTTGTAACTACAGAGGAGTAACATTTTTATGCCAAACTGCAATGATGTTTGAAAAAATCCTGGAGAGGAGATTGAAAGAAAAATTAGAGACTTCATTAAGGGAGGAGCAATATGGGTTTAGGAGGGAAAGGTCAACTGTGGACTTAATTTTTGCAGTGAGGCAGCTGATGGAGGGTAGGTGGGAAAGGGGAGAATAAACGAGAATGGAATTATAGATCTGGTGAAGGCCTACGATAAACTACCCAGGATGGAAGTGTGGAAGTGCCTGGAGACGAAGGGAGTGGACAGAAAACTTATCCGGTTAATTAAAAGCACGTATAAGGATAGTAGAAGCTGTGTGCAGACTAGTATAGGCAGATCTGAATGGTTTGAAGTACGTGAAGGGCTAAAGCAGGGCAGTGTTTTTTCCCCGACAATATTCACAATAGTCATAGACGAGATGATGAGAGAGGTAGAGCCTGATGACCGGATAGATACGAGAACTTTTGTGTATGCTGACGATATTTTAGTGTGGGGAGAAACAAGTGATGAACTACAAAAGAAAATATCCGAATGGGAGAGGGTAACAGTCCAGTATGGCTTTAAGATCAGCATAGAGAAGAGTGAGTCGATGGTGATAGAAAGAGAACAGTGAAAAGAAATGTCAGATCAAGATTCAAGACGGGGAATTTCGGGAGAAAGAAGAATTCAAATATCTAGGAAGTATTTTGAAAAGGGATGTTAAAGTGGAGAAAGAGATAGAGAATAGGGTACGGAACGCGGAGAGTTTCTACCAAAGCGTTAGAGAATTGTTGTGGAACGAGGAAATACCGAGGAAATGTAAGTTATTGCTATACAGGACATATTATTTGCCAATATTGAAGTATGCAGCAGTAACCTGGCCAATGGAGGGAAAAGAGGAAGGAAAGTTGCAAGCCGCTGAGATGTAATTTCCGAGAAGTGTGGCAGGAGTGACAAAAATGGATAAAATAAGGAGCGATAAGATCAGGAGAGAGTTGGGAGCTGAGACCCTGAGTTTTGTATTGGCCAAGGAAAGGCTCCGCTGGTTCGGACACATGATGCGAATGGAAATGGCGAGAATACCAAGGATAGAGTATGAAGAAGCCAAGGTACAAGGAATAAAGAAGGCGGGAAGACCGAGGACGAAGTGGATGAATGGAGTGGTAGAGGCCGTGGAACAGAGAGGGGAATGTTGGAAGACGATTGTGGAAGAAAAGAGGTGGGAAGATAGAGAAAGGTGGAGGGAGTTGGTCAAAAGACAGGAAGAAGGAGAGTAAGGAGATGAAGAGGAGGAAGTGCCAGACCTGGCAAGTCGACTCCGAGACACCTGAATGCCCTAGTGAAATGGTGAGACAACCCACCCCCCGACCAAATTCAGTTTGGAACCGGAGGCCTGATACTTATTATTATTGATCTAACATGAAGGCACTGACATGATTGCTTGGAACTGTAGGTGCATTATTCATAGCTTTCCATTTCATTTCGTATAAATATGTACATATATATATATATATATATATATATATATATATATATATATATATGTGTATATTTATATATATATATATATATATATATATATATATATATATATATATATATATATATATATATATAGGTGACCAAACTCCCATACTGATAACATGGAAAGCATTTGTGGTTTCTTATATGTCTTACATTTGATACATGTTCATAACATTCAAGTGGAGTGTTGATTTTCAATTTTAAATATCCTACACAATTTCTCATTATTTCCAAATTTTTATACATCACCAGTGGGTGCATAGGATGTAATCATTCAGAGCCGAAGGTCTTAATTGCCCGTCACGATTCATTGAATTTCTTTGTGAACTAGATGTAGATAAGAGTTGCTACGCGGTACCGGTGACATTGTCAAACTAAGAAAATATTCAATTCTCGTAAAAAACAAATGAACAACTGCTAACATTATATAACTTTACTGGGCCGTGTATAGCATTGTATAGGATTTTTGTTTCAAACAGTTCGATATGAAAGCGATAGTTGCGCTACAGGCAATCGGCACGCTGGACTCAGACTCTGACCCCGGAAATATTCCATTTTCAAGACCCGAGTTGGGTTACCTCTTTTATGTTATGCTCAAATTGGTTGGTATCACTACATCATGATTACATTATCAGTAAATATCTTTTTTCATAAGCCCAGTGCGTTTGTTTACTGTCACCACATCCTGGATCATCCTCATTCCAGATCACGGTGGATAGATTATTATGGGTTATGATAGGTTATAAATAGGTTACCTATTATCCACCGTATCCCAGATGCAAATATTAGAGGTATATAGAAGGCATGGCTCATAGTTTCATACTGAACACGAGGCTAGATATAGTTCAACGACAGTAGTCATGAAATGGAACACTTTTTAGTGCTGAGGGAAACCATATACATGATGAAACCACCAGGATAACTCGATGTATTTTGATATATGTTTATAACATTCAAATAGAGTGTTTTTTTCAATTTTATATGTTTCACAATTTAATCCATCATTTTCAACGTTATTATACATCAACAGTGGGTGAATAGGATATAATCATTTGTATTTGGAATCGAATATATATAATGAACATTTTGAAATGATGAACTGAGCATCTTCACTGACTCAAATGATTACTAACGCTGTTTTAAAATCAGATATATACGTTCAACAGGCAGACATATTTAGATGAGCGTAGCGAAGATACCATTTGACATATCAAAAAAAATGGGCCTTGTTTTTATGGTTTTTTTTCACTAAAGAGGAAAAAATCCAGGGAAAGATACATGTCATCTTGAAAATTTTTCTACATATATTTATCATACCAGAGTAGACTGGGATTGTTTTTTCAGAAAAATTGGTCGGAAGGTTTTCCCGGAAAAAAATCGTAGAGTTTGAAAAATCCTCGTAAGAATAACCTGGAGGAAAAATACTTGGAAAACAAGAATTCTTCAAAAGATCTATTCAATAAAATCTTCACAGAATATGAAAAATACTATTATTCATATTTTCAGAGATTTTTGCAACAATTGGATCAGAAATAACAAAGAAAACGCATTAAAGTTGTACATTTGATTGAATATTCAGATCAATTAGTTCTGCAAAGTGTATATGCGACAGGTTACAGCACTATAAATGTCAACAAGTTGCAGGTGAGATTTCTGAACGTTAGAAGTAATTCAAGGTCCGTAAATGTGGATTGAGCTGACAGAATATTTTTCATTCCAAATTTCCATACTTCTAAGCTCACCTCACAACGCGCACCTCGCGTTTTCCTATAGATTGATACTTAGTAGAAAAGGCTATATTTTCTTGGGTTTCATATTTGGACATCTAATTGATATTGTGTAGACACACAAAGACATATCAACAACGCAGTATATGTGCTGCTCATTTATTCAGAATTAGTTCTCATTTAGTCAGATGAAAAAAACAAAAACAATGGAGTTCTAAATATTTCATCTCATTCGATGTTTAATCATCTGATTTTCTTGAAAATACACGAAAGTGTTCGTGACAAGGCAAAACAAACAGAGAAGTAGAGGAAAACAAAGAACGCAATTATCGCTGTGATGTTTAAGTGTTTTGTGATAACAAAGACTGAGTAACAGAGCCAATTGAGGAGATTTTAATTAGTCTGTTGTAATGGAATCTAAGCATTGTATCTAGCCCGAACAAAATAGTCAAGTGAATATAACGCAGTACGGAGTATTTCGAAATATGAGATAACATTGGATGTGTAAACAACAAACATGAATTCCGTGTAGGACAATACATCAGTATCAGGTGATATATAGAACGATGCATCGTCGCAACTTCCTAATGAATATTAATATGTGTAATAATGTATTAATGTATAGTTCATATATCACACATGTCCGCGAATATTTATTTCATATCTAGATAAAAAATTTGCTTCCATTTTTGACATTGCCTCACTGTTGCCTATCAATAGGTTCATTGATTTGAAATGTATTACGTTATGATAATCACTTCCTAATGCGGATCGTGTTGAATGGTATATATTCAAGCCGTGTGCTGATGTTCTGGGATGGACGGTAGGAGAATCGAACCTTCTTCTATTATGAACACAAGGATAGGCGTACATTTAACCGACGATAAGTGATAGAGTATAATGCTCAAGTATATATATATATATATATATATATATATATATATATATATATATATATATATATATATATATATATATATATATATATATACATATATATATATATATATGAATATATATATAGTTTCGGAGCATTGGCCCACGACTTCTCTATACTCTTATATTTCATTTTTTTGTGTTTATTAGGCTTGATTGATTCTGATTTTTGTATCTATCAAGTCAGAGTGTTGATTGTAGTTGTGTTGTTTTCGGAGTCCATTATTTCTTTTCAAAAGTCTTGTTTTCGATCAAGACTGGTGCTATCCAGTTGAAACGTCAAATTTGTTGAATGAGTAATATGTATGGGTAAATAAATTGGACGGTTTCACTTCGAAACATTCATTATTTTCATTTCGGTTTGTACGATTCAAAATGTTTCTGAAATGTATTATTCTGGATTCCGTAGTGAATCTGTCGTAGTAAAATTGACTGTCAAATCATTAACTTCGGTCTTGCTGAAGCCAATTTCAGTTTCAAAAGTGAGAACATACATTTTCAAGATCTTTTCATTCCCTGCGTGAAATATGATTATGTCTCATTAGTTATCATTGAAAATTAAATTTTTGGTTCAGTTATGCGTCGTCATCCAACTTCAGTCCACGTACAAGAGATGTGCCTCTGGAATAATGAGTCCACGTTTGTATCATGGCATATATATATATATATATATATATTGACTTCGGTTTTGAACTTTTGTAACATAGTATTTTTTTAATATTTGATAACTAATGATCGGAGACGATTTGAATTTGGTTTTATACATTTGAGATGATTGCCAATATCTCAAAACCATGCGAAGGTTTCGTAATTGTTCATTCAAATCCAAATATCGAGACAAACTGGCACCTCCATTCGAATTATCTGAAATATATTCAATAAAATATCCCAAAGTTTGGCCACACCCAGTTCGAAACCTCCATGAAGTGAAATAATTCTTTCACTCAATTTTCATCGCAATATTCTCCGTCATCGAGCTACTTTGAAATATATAAATGCGTGGTTTATCTGTTCCTAGTCTTGCTATGCTTGGCAGCTTGTATATAAGTTTAGTTCATGTTTCCTCCGGTCTGCGGGCACACTGAGAAATGGCGTTGGTGCAGCGGTGTCATTTATTAGAGGCGACGGCTCCAAAGGCTGGCTTAGCGCTCAAATCTCTATGGGGTAACGGTCAAAAGGGCTGTATGTAGCAGTGTTGGGGGAGGGGGGGGGGGGGGACTCTAAAAATATGGACTCGTAATGGCTAGTCTAGCCTCATAAATAAAGAATAACCACTTCCGGTTAACGGGGCAGAGAACTACTTGTGGACATGAGAAGGTTTGTTTGAGGATATTGTAAATTCTTTATATATATATATATATATATATATATATATATATATATATATATATATATATATATATATATATGGACTTTCTGTTTTGATGATCAAGCCAAACAATGACGTTCTATCATCATTACATTCATTTAATTTTTATATACATTTTTTCATATTTTATATCTCATATTTTATATCTCATATTTTATATCTCATATTTTATATATATCATATATTTGTTCCCATATATTCTCTAATTTTCACATAATATTCAGGCTAATATAAGAATGAACTGGTTTATTAATATATTAGAAATATCGTATCAACTTTTTAATCACAATATCATGAATATATATAGTGTGCGCTTAACGAACTCAAAAGAGATGGTTAATTTGCAGGTTAATATTCTCATATTTATGTGGAAAACAAAATAGTTGATACAAGTTGCAGCATAGTAAGGTAGATTAAGTAAATTACAGAAACTCGACTGAAATACAAGAGAGTACAAAGCTGTTTTATTTTACATGATAATTTAATACCTACTAATCTTTAATTCCCTAACCGTATGCTTATTCGGAATATACAAACATGGAAATCAAGGCTTGTTCAACTGGTGAATTCAAGAGAAGTTTCAACAAATATAGAGCTCTTATGTTTACAAATACTCGTAATTATACGTGCAATCCAGGAAAACTATACAGTTGAAATTTTATTGTAAATTCTGGAACTGTTGACCTAAATGAAAGATGGAAGAAATAGTCAGAGTTCAGCTGTTTCACCATGTCAAAGGATATATGAAATCATTCGAACAAGACAAAGATCTATAACAACGATGCTGTACACATACCTGTTTTCTCGTTTCATGCAGTGTTATTAATCTACTGGTGAAAATTCATGATTTCTAAAAATATGTAAGAATATATTTTGAGATCGAGTTTAAATCATCACATATTGAATTACAGTGTGATGAGTTAAACACATACAAATATCAAACATTAGGATTTCTTTTCGTTCATAGCATCACAAAATTGATACAATAGTCGTTCTTTCAAACTGATACGAAGTAGAGAATGTACATCTGTTCTGACGGTACACCACAAGGGCTATCTATCACTTCAATTTTGATTATATTTCTGAAAAACTCATTGGCAATTCGAATGTATATTTTGAAGTACTCTTCTTAGCAGTAGTTTGCTTGCTTCCAATAATGGAGTATGGGGCAACATTTGACCACTCGATATTAGTTTAGAGAATTACTGATTGGTTTAATAACATAAATTGGAACCGTTGTCATGACTCATATTCTTTCATCTGATTATCACATCACTGAAATACCGCTAAACTGAAGCGCTATTTTTCTACCAATTATTTCGAAATACGTTTTCCGTTTCAATCTCGCTAACTTCGGTTAACACAATTTCAGGTTTAGCGGTTGAATAATCTAATCATAACTGATTGAAGAGGGTGGAAAATATATGTTTGAATTAATGTGGACTGTCAGGAGGCTTCTCGTAATTGGTAAATACACACTTTCAGCGTCTGTTTCCATAAAACCCGAAAAAAAGCGGTCTCGATACTATACAAGGGCGGGATAAAAACGAGAATACATCAACGAATCCTTTCAGAATTAAAAAAAGTATATATTGAATTCATCCATACACATACAAACATGAAGGGAAAGATTGATGTTTCATGCGAGATTATTTACAAAATATGCTAAACGTAATTGGATTCACTAATTAGATTACGGGCCGTAGATTTGAAAAGAATATATCACACTTGAAAAAACGGAATATTTGTTTGAGAAAAAAATTTCTGTTGCGTGGGTGAAATAATTGTTCAATTTATTCCATCAATTGCGATGCGAGTATATATTACGCGAAATCGCCATCAAAGAAATTATGCAATTTTATTTTCATGACTTCAAACTGGTCGAATGAAAAATGAGGAAAGATAGGATATCTTTCACTCTATATATATATACTTATCATTTACTATGGTAATGTATTTTGGTCATTGCTACTCGAACGAAGCCGAAAGCTCAGTGGCTCAGTGGTAGCGCGCTTGCTCCATATGACTTGGAAATGAGAAGTATTTCAGTCCTCTGTTCGGTCCCCGACACCATCCATCTTCCAATAGTTTCCCGGGTTTCTCTTTTTGGTTTCGAGTCCCGCGCAAGGCATAGGTTTTTGTAAACACGGAATTAATATCATCCACTCATATGATCCCTAACATAATTCAGCTATTGGTTGGTTCGTAATGCAAATACTAATAATCATATTCAGCGATGTATTGTTGAAATATTTCATGAAACAGTCTAGAATTATACCTGAACGAATCTAAAATGATGTCACTACGAATTCTCAACGAATTGATGAAGAGTTTATAAAAATTCCTTTCATCAGTTATTGAAGTTATGAATATTAATTGTGGTTAGCAGACTATACAGTATGTGCCATATTATTATGAAATAATCTCTCATGATACAATACGTTTTCAGAACCATCAATAAAGAAACATTTAGAAGATGTGATACGAGCATTTTCATCGCAAAAATGTAGTCTTTCAAAGTTTGAGAAAGATATCAACTTTCCTGTAAGCGGATCTCGTTCTTAAGTGTCCCTAACTGGTCAGCTATATTCGTTTGTTGTCATAACAGATGTGTGTGTGCTACTCTATTTACTTTATTACATGTTAACATCTTGGAAGAAACATTTCTTTGAGTTCTGAGAGAGCTATATTTGAAAAAAGAACACCACTGGGAATAAACGGTTGGTTGACGTCAAATGCAGGTGAACATGTATATGTGAACAGATAGTACTGGGTTCTCTAACTGGGTTTCTTGAAGTTGTTGTGAAAAATAAAAGCATTTCGTTCTTATCATTTTTGTTTTTTATGGAATATATACCTATATATTTACATTTTTTTGAAATCATTGTATGTTTTGACTCAGCTCCTGGAATAATAGTTCATATAAATGATGAAAACAACGTTGGAATTAATTTGTATTCATCATTTCTTGATTCATTCCAATTTTTTTTTCAAATGATTTAATATATGATTATATATATTTTGAAGCATTCAAAGACCTCATCGGAATTTTTGGTACATTGTACTTTACCGAATAACATCTCATCAAATTATATTACATTACGCCAATAGATCTCAGTTATAATTACAGTGCGTCGTTGAAACCCAATATATATTACATTCGTTTGTTATATTTGATTCATTACTTTTATGTAACTACAGAAAATTCATTTCAGAAATATATCTACAATGATTTTCCTGATTTTATATGATCCATCTGACTCCTCAGGTCTATGCAAATTTTATAAATTGCTTCTATTATTCAAAACTTCTGAATATACGCAGTATACTTACATCTATTAGTAATCAATTTTCTTGGTATTATTCAGGCTCCATGCGTTAACTTGTGTGAGTTTGCATTTCCATGAAAATCTTATTTTTCATTGACCTCATTCTTTGAAATCGAACTGAAGTAATAATTTTCAATGCATCACATCGCAATTCACATTGACGTCAGTGAAAAATCATCATCACACTGAACAGCCTCGAAATCATGAAATACACTCATGTTGTTACCGTAGTGAGACCGTTTTGAAGTGGGCCCAAGTCAGATGTTTTGTTGACAAACGGAGAAAACATCTTCCACTCCCATAGATCATCATATATTAAATTAAATTATGGAATTATATGGATCGATAGAATCAATATATCAAGTAAAATAGTGAGATTTATTTTCGATGTGGTTTTAAACCAGTATGAACCTAGTGAAAAGTAATTTCAAGGCTTCCAGAATGATGGGAAGAAATTTGTCCTGCCTACATATTGAAAGCTACGATTTAACCAAGACCCAATATCACCAATAATAAAAATGTGTTAATTAAGCTAATTTATTAATTAAGGTACACAAATACCATCGGTAACCAAGGATAATAAAAAGCTAATCCACTAATCATCGCTTAATCAACACATTTATTATTCGTAAAACGGGACCTAAGCGACAGAAAACAACAACCAATTATTATCCGTGTGAGAGTGATCGACCATGCTGACAATCGAACTCGATGTGACCCCGATAAGACAGTCTAGATTAAGCTGGATTCACAATACGAACTAATGATTAGTGACTAATACTAAATACTAAAATTATGAAACTGAGCATTCACATAGGCTTGGAATAAGAATTAATTTTCATGAGTCGTAGCTGTCTTAAGATGACGGATTTGAATTGGAATCTACATATTAGAAGACTGTGAACAAGCGGCTCATCGAGCGGGATAGCTTCCTTTTGCATTGACTTCCTGTCGTTTCGAATTCACGACTTCTGATTGGTCGGACTAATGATTGAAACTAATGATTAATACTGAAGTTGGAAGTTAGTAAACTTCCAAGGTCAGTCACTAATATTAAACACAATGTGAACGTCAGCACTGATTCCGTATATGCCAACTTTAGTTAATCATTAATCACTAATCATTAGTTCGCATTGTGAATCAAGCTTTACTAGACATTGATTCACTGGTATCGGTGATTTTCAATACCATTTTATTATTCCATAACAATTATGAATAAGATGATTATCAATCCTGTATCAGTGTATTTGACCAATAAAAACTAGGCAAACGCGTTATGTGTTTCCGAGTTTATGTATGAGCTGGAACATATCAACTTATCTCTGAATTGGTTATGGATCACAACTTGTGATCCAAACAATTTCGTCACTGCCCTCCTATTTCCTGATTGATTTCTATGATAGTAAAGACGGCTTTGTTTTAATCGTTTCTTAAATGGTGACACCTGTTGCTTGGATTTAATTGGTATCTCAATGACTTTGAGGGATTTAAAAAAATTATATCATAAATTTTCTCACATCGAAACGGATTACCTTAATGAAAATAATCGGAATGATGTGGATGATAATTATGTTGAAATTCCCTCAGAATTTGAATTCTCTCGAAGGAAATATTAATAACGAATTTTTTCCTGTGGGTTATTCTTATGACATTTCTGAATACTTTGAAATGAGTTTTCTCAGAAGTGGTTGAACTGATTGCGCCTCAAAACTACACGGTATCGAATTAGATACGGACACTTATGCATGTCAAGTTTCAACTGATTTTGAATTTTTGTTTGACCTGTGGAGAGCCAACAAAAAAAATTTAAAAAGAAGAAAAAATAAAGGAAAGAAGGTACTTGTTTTTTGGGTATGGTAATTGAGTCTTTGCTTCGCTCATCCAAAGGAAGGAAAAATGGATCTATAGAGAATGAAGTAAGATAATGATGTAAGTGAACACGATGGAAAATATAAAATATATACGAAACTGCAGGTGAAAGTAGACAACACAATATGAATGTCAATGAATTATGATGCATATACATACAAATTTCGAATGGGAGGTAAATTTTGATGGGTGAAATCGAGTGAATATTCAGAATAATTATTTCATCGGGCGTAAAATTCTCCGAAATCAACATTTCAGTTGTGGTCATCAAATACCATCGAGTGAATGTGAAAATATTCAAATACCTGAATTGAAGGAACATCACTATACCTCCCTCTCTCTCTCTCTCTCTCTCTCTCTCTCTCTCTCTCTCTCTCTCTCTCTCTCTCTCTCTCTCTCTCTCTCTCTCTCTCTCTCTCTCTCTATATATATATATATATATATATATATATATATATATATGTATATACTATATATATATATATATATATATATATATATATATATATATATATATATAAATATATATATATATATATATATATATATATATATATATATGTATATATATATACATATATATATATATATATATATATATATATATATATATATATATATATATATATATATTCATATTCATTCATATAAATATGAATATATACATATATATGTATATATGTATATATTCATATATATATATATATATATATATATATATATATATATATATATATATATATATATATATAAATATATATATATATATATATATATATATATATATATGAGGGGGTCAGAAGCCAACTGGAATAAGTGACATTAGAGAATAAATGCGGAAGGTATTGTTCATCATGGCTAATATACCAGTCTTCAGCGGCCAAAGGGTATAAGTGCAGTTTGAAGATGGTGGCGACACCTGTTCCATTCGAAAGCAGCACTTATTCCGTTCGGCCTCCAAAACACAAGTCTATAAGCTATGATGAACAGGACCTAACTCATTTATTTTCGAATGTCACTTATTCCAGTTGGCTTCTGACCCCCTCATATATATATGAATACATATATATATATATATATATATATATATATATATATATATATATATATATATGTATATATATATATATATATATATATATATATATATATATATGAATGATCAAGAGAATGATAATGATATATATATATATATATATATATATATATATATATATATGAACACATATATATATATATATATATATATATATATATATATATATATATATATACATATATATATTATATATATACATATCCATATATATATATATATATATATATATATATATATATACATATATATATCATATATATACATATCCATATATATATATATATATATATATATATACCCTGGCAACTAGAGACAGAGAAAGCCTCCGTTTTCATTCAAAATACGCGAATGAAGCCAATTGTTTAGTACGAGAAAAAGAGTAGGAAGTCAGGGGTAAGGGTAGTGAGCTTCTCATCTCTCTTTTTTTGTGTGAACATAGTTTTGAGTAAACAGCAAAGGATAACGGGTACAGCATGTCAGAGACTAAAAGTTATATAATGTATTTTTGCTTCTTTTGTTGAGAATTAGCATATCACGCCTATTCTAACCCAAGCGTGGAAAATGCGTGGGTTTATGTAAGCTAGATTACCATACGTTAAACAATGGAATGGAATATGTAACTTTTTGTTTTCCATACCGTGTAAGTTTGCCTTTAACGATAAATGTTCATGGTGAAATTCATCATGGTCATTACTTCACTATATACAATATACTTTGTGAAACGCTCATATTCATTCTATTTATTGGCTTCTCTCAAGTGATATCACACGTTGTTGAAAAAATACGGAGTACAATGCCCACCGATTAATATCAACCTTTCGCAACACAGTAACTTCTTAGTTGAAAGAAGATCATTTATTGAAAAAAACATACTGATCACCGTACGATAACTTATGTATTCTTAAGTATGTACATATATATATATATATATATATATATATATATATATATATATATATATATATATATATATATATATATATCATATATTGTACGTATGTCTTCTATGTTATTGTTATGTATTTGTAACCTACTGTACAAAATTATATATGATATTTTTGACGAAGCTTCACGGAATGGACGTCATTCGATTTAACTGACAGAAGAATCTTCCTACGTGAGAAAGGGATCCAATTAGGAAGTTCATTGAAGTTATTTTCATCGAATTCGTTGATAGATTATAAGAGATGAATGTATTCAAAGCAATATGCTGTGATATTCATTTCATCGTTATGATTATTTTGATTATTATTTGAATTTTGAAATGGTTACTTGAGTAGCATATTCTTTTCAAAACAATACTCCATTTTCCTCCGTTCCACCATTTAAGCCTAGCGATGTTATGTTTCTCGGTATCTCTAAGGGGCCGTGTTTTGTGCGCTAACACCTCGCAACGTGGAGCTATATGTCAGAAAATGAATGCGTACATCTCCGATCGTCTGTTCCACCGATCAAACAATACTATCGCTAGGACGTCTCGAGCCGTCAACACTGGTAATCTCCTGGGGGGTGCCTGCCATCTACTAATAGGGATTCTCCGTTAGAGAAATGATGCTCAAAGCACTTTTACGCATCTCCTCTATGTTATGCGTGGCCTGTGGTTCTACACGTCAGTGTAGCAAGAATTGTAGCAATTAGTAAGACATTTGATGAATAGGTGGGAAGATAAATGCAATTTTGTAAAGAGCGGCAAATGAGACCAAAATGAAAGAAAAAATTATTCGTCTGGCATATCTTCAATTCGCAATGATTTTTTTAATGAAATATTTGTAGCTTAGTGTGTTGAGGCGAAAATTGAAACCCTTCATTTTTCCGGGTTACATTTCATCAACGATGATTTCTTGATTGAAATATTTGTAAATTAGTGTGTTGAGAAATAATAAATTTGAGATAGTATCAACGTGAAGTTTAGGTGAAATAATAAGTGTTTGACTCTTCCATTGGTTCGATGATATGATAAAATGAAGTAGGCCTAAGTAAACATATTTGAAATAATATTTCAGAATGATCATTCACTTCATATTCTCCTATGATTCAATTTTGTCAAACCAGGCCTATATATCCCTTTTTGTTGATACAAAATATTTTCCCAAATTGAGATCAAAACTTCCCTTCTGCTCATCCAATTGAATGGGGTACAGATACGCATCTCTGGTGCGGTAAAATGCAATTTTTGACCAACCTAAATTTTGGCTAAAATGCATACATCGTTGTGTCTTCACACAGAAACAAATTCATTTGAGATTGAGGAGTAAGGCCCGGTATTACCAAGTCCAGTTAGCCTTTATCTCACAGTTCAAACTTGTTATCGTCATGGTTACCTGTGGTATTTGTTTTCCCCAACTCTCACATAAATATTAACTGGACTTGATAATACCGGGCCTAAGTCTGATAAACATATATTGGTGGAAGTGCCGGTTGACATTTGTTTCAATTTGACCATGCTAGTGATATGAGAGCGTATTTGATCGTTTCCCTCAAAACGTCTTTCATATATCATGTTTGAAATTCTGCGTATTTTCATCATGCTCAATTCTCAGGAACTTTATGTGAATCTACTGTTTTATATATTTTTATTTTTCCTTCAGAAAGGATAATATCATTTTTTTTTTAACTTTCTGAAGGTAAAGCCAATATAATCAATTCACGGTTACACTCCCCTCTATCTAGACTTTCCTATCATTTCTTGAAAAATATGGCATGATCTCGATTTCTATGTTAATACGCTAACCCTACCCTATTCAAAGGTGAGGCATTCTTATTCTTATCATATAACTCTCATACTACCGTCTTTATATCCAACCGTATACACAGACATTTCTCTCTCTCTCTCTCTCTCTCTCTCTCTCTCTCTCTCTCTCTCTCTATATATATATATATATATATATATATATATATATATATATATATATATATATATATATATATATATATATATATATATATATATATGATTACACATTGTTTTGGGGTTATAACGCGTATAATGAAAACAAAGACAAATCCAAATATAAAAATGTATATGACGTTAGGCAATCTTTATATTGAAAATTTTTATATTTAGATTTGTCTTTGATTTAATTATACGCGTTATAATCCCAAAACAATGTGTAATCATAATACTGAACGCGAAAGTTTGAGGAATTTTATATATATATATATACATATATATATATATATATATATATATATATATATATATATATATATATATATATATATATATATATGTATATATATATATATATATATGTATATATATATATATATATATATATATATATATATATATATACATACACATAACGACGAAATATATACACTTAGATTAGAGATTGTATGTCGAAACTAAAAAAATTGACATGTATTATTGTTGATTGAAGTGAATAAATATATTGTTGTTAAATTTTCGTTCATTCTCATGTTCAATATCAGTGGTACGATCATCGGAGAAAGTGACTACTCGAATTAATTTGGAAAGATTGATCATCGCATGTGATATTCAGTAGTGCTATGTTTGCAGAACGAGTCAACGATATCGCTTCGAATAATATCAAAGCATATCGGCAAATTTGATTTTTTTCCAATAAATCAACATCGAAACTTGACACAAAATCATTGTTTCACAATTCGACTACAGATGGAAAGTGGGATCGTTTGGACGGGGCACCACAAGGGCGATCTCACCACCCCATTTTGATTATTCAAAACCAATGAACTTTAACACCAGAACTGCGCTATCTGTGACTATAATTATCTGCCGCAAATGGAAGTCTTTCAGTTTCCAAAAGTCCGAAACACATTATAAGTATGAACCTTATTTGTGATTGATCCGGGCATTACCAGCATTAGTATTGAGAATAAACAAAACACACGAATGTTGATATTTTCCTCTTTGAACTGAGTTTCTTGGAAGTTTTCATGTTCTTTGGTGCTCTTGGGCACTTATGAAATTTGAAATATAACGAAATTGCAAATAATAATGCAAATAATATTATTGCAAATAGTACTCACGTATTTTCACACGGCCTTATATGTACATATAAAACGTATCTGGTGAGTGTACTGGTATTCAAAAATAATCATCATTCAATATTGATTGAATTGTTACATGTCAAATAATTATGAAATTCGATTGAGTATATTTCTTTTATCTTGTGTAATGGGACTGCAATATGTGTTCGGGTGAAATGAATTCGTGGTATGTGGAATAGTCACATTGTCCGTATGCAAGAACATCGAATTTTCAAAATTGTTAGGGTCCAATTTCCAAGAGGTCATACAAGTGTGGGGAGGTCAGAAGGAAGAGGTCGAGACAAGCATATTTGGTCCATTTCAATGAACAAGCCGAAGACGTAGTAAGGAAGAAGAAGTAGATTTTATCTGGTCTCACTTCTGGCTCAATCAGTAAACGCTCCGAGTCGGAAAACTGTCGGAAGAGAGATTGAATACCGCATAAGGCGTGTGTTTTTTTATACATAATTTATCTATCAGGAGTTCATTCGTACCCATGAAATTCTGGGAAGCTATCCAGGGAAACAATGCTCAGGGATTTTTGTTCAGGGGAACAATAATCAAACAATGATCATCGACAGATAATAATTAGACTCATAGAGGTAGACTAGGACAACCAGTTTAGCTATCTCCAAAAGACTGGGACTCCGATTAGTTGTTATTCATTAGTACTTAGAACTGATTTCCATGACAACACAAAATAAACACAGAATAATCGTTTCGTAGACTACAAAAAATGGACATATTTCGTAGCCCAACGCTAGCGTTATGTTCTGATCGAAATGAAAATATTGAAGGACTGGTAATGTTTACATAATATTACGCTTCTCTAGTGAATAGCTACTAATCGAAATCTCAGTCTTTTGTGGATAGCTAGGCCTGAGATGTGACAGTCGAGTTTGAGGCTCGGAATGAGAATAACTATCATTTGTTTCATCTTTCGAAGTTATCATTCAGAAATATTTCTTTCAAGCGTTCTCTTTAATTGATGAAATCAAAAGACGTATATACTTCAAACTTTGAGTCACTTGTCAATTTCCATAGCGAATGGCTCAAAAGTGTATACTCTTATTGATGTATAACCTCATTATTTTCTCAGACACATTGCATATCTGAACGGTAGATAATTAGTTTACTGAGTCAAGTAAAAGGTCGAGTAACTGATACATTTCTCGCAAGTGCCAGTGCTTCACAAAGTGTTCTGCTACATCCAAAATGTCAATGACGATGGAGAATTTCCTTTCAAGCGTTTTGATGGATTTCTTAAGTTATTCATCGAGTTGAATCTTCGATAGCATTTTTATCGTAACGCAAAGTGAGTGGTTCATGTTATATATATATATATATATATATATATATATATATATATATATATATATATATATATATATATATATTTATATATATATATATATATATATATATATATATATATATATATATATATATATATATATATATATATATATATATGCACTTTTTGTCGAATCATGAGGATGTGACCACTTTGGGACTTGAACCTCTAACCAACTGAGCTAAATGCCCACCCAATCAGTCATATATATATATATATATATATATATATTCAGTAAGATGTATATTAATTTATTCATATATATATAATCAAATATATATATATATATATATATATATATATATATATATATATATATATATATATATATATATATATAGTGCAAAATAACCCCGTCGTTGACGCTTCGTTGAACCTTGATATTCATTATATATATATATATATATATATATATATATATATATATATATATATATATATATATATATATATATATATATATATAATTCAAGAAGCGATTGGATTTCCAATTAAAATAAAGAATGATTCAAAAATCGTTTCGACGTAACGGCGAACGATATCAGGTATTATCATCCAAATTAAATAATAAGCATAGAACGAACGAACGGTATACTCCACATTCTCATTATATCACATATATTATCCTCAAGAATATATCAGCACGAAAACACTTCATCCGGTAGTGTTTCAATATTAAGACGAACTATATCTCTTTTGTAATCATTCAAGTAATACATTCCACTATTACATAAATGCGTGTTCTTGTATTTTCACGTAGTAAAATGTGAAAGTACAGTCAAATGCATTTGAAGATAATACAAGTTCAATCTATTCAATCTATGCGCTTACCAAAAATTGACAAAATTGAAGTGGAAGAAATTATTTTAAAAATGGATTCAAACAAACAGCCGGGCGTTGATGGGATACGAGTTAAGGATCTGAAAGAGTTAAGTGGTGATATAAGTGTAATTATAGCGCATTTAGTGAATTTATCCATAACGAGTGGTCGCGTTCCTGAAAAATTAAAAATCTCTGTGGTTAGGCCTGTATATAAAAAAGGGGATCATTTAATGTTAAATAATTACAGACCTATATCTTTGTTACCTACAATTGAAAAAATAATGGAGAAGTTGATTTCAAATAAATTAACAGATTATATGAGAAAGTACAATATCCTAAATAATTCTCAATTTGGATTCCAAAAGGGCAAAAGTACAACTGACCTATTGGTTTTATTCTCGGATTATATTAATAAGCATCTCGATGATAATGACAACGTATTGGCCTTGTTCATTGACTTTAAAAAAGCTTTTGATACCATTAATCATGATAAGTTATTAGATTCGTTGGAAAATATTGGGGTAAGGGGTCCTTTGTTGAGTTGGTTCAAAAATTATTTAGATGATCGTGTTATGTTAGTGAAAGTGGCAAATGTGTACAGTTACTCGAAAAAAGTGTTAATGGGGGTACCACAAGGCTCTATTTTGGGTCCTATATTATATATAATTTATGTTAATTACATTTTTAAATTGTTAGAAAATGATGGCAAAATTTTTATGTATGCAGATGATACTGTACTTTTATCAACAAGTAGGGATTTAAAGCAAGCAGAATCGGAACTGCAAATGAATTTCAATAGTTTATTATGTTGGACTCATGATAATGAGTTGGTGATCAATGCTGACAAGACAAAGATAATACACATATGTTCTCCATTTAATCGAGATAAATGCACTCCTGTCAATGTGGTGTACCATTCTTATGATTGCGTCCATACGTTAGGTAAAGAAAATTGTATCGGATGTGAGACTCGTATTGAAGTAGTTGATTCTCATGTTTATTTAGGATTAATAGTTGACAGACATTTCACTTGGCGACCTCATATCAATCGAATCTGTAATAAACTTAGAATCTGTGCATATCATTTATATAATTTGAGTAATGTTTTAAATCTGAAATCAATGAAGACGGTTTATTCTGCAATAGTAGAATCGATATTAACTTACGGTGTGCTTGCTTGGGGGAATTCTTCAGTTGTACACTTGCAAAATTTGTTTCTGTTACAGAGGAAAATTATAAAAATAATAATGCCAAATTGTAAGAAACATACACTAAATTATGACGTGGATGAATTTTTTGTGTATTTGAAGTTTCTGGATGTTTTCGATTTGTTTCAGTATAAGTTGATAATAACATATTATTTTGATAACGCTTATAAAGTACAATATGATCATGGAATTGAAACAAGGGCGAAGAATGAAGGAAGATTAAAAGTACCTAAGGTTAAAAATAAGTATGGAAAAAGACAACTTCATTATACGATACCTAGCATATTTAATGAAGTTCCGGCAGGTTTAAAGAATTTAGAATGTTATAAAACGATAAAAAATGAAATAAAAGAGTGGTTATTACATCAGCAGGAGTGATGAATAATGATTGACATTTCCTTATGTAGAATATAATGTGATCTAATAATTTAGTTTAACGGAGTGTAATGTTAATTTCAACAACTTTATTCTTTAAGATTCAATATTGATTCAATAATTGTCATTTCAATTTCAATTGCAAGATGTAATTTGTAAATGTGTTATTCTTTATTGTATTCCATGAACTAATTATGTATTATTTTTCTAGTGTATTGCCTCAGACTAGCCAATTGGCTATGGGGCATAGTTTGTAGTAAATTACAATTATATTTAAATATTAATAAAGAATTTTGAACTGAACTGAAATCATCCATCAATATTAAAGGAAATATAAATCGAATCATATCGCATTGTTCGTTTTCTTGTTACTTCCTTGTCATTTTGGCATCATTGAACTTCTCAATGTGACACAATATTTACCGAACTCTTAGCAATGTTTAACGTGAAGGCGCACGAGATTATGACGTTCTTCATCCATCGATTCAATCCTTTCCTTCTCCTTCCCTCGAGGATTCTTATCTAACACTGCCTCTCCCCCCTGGATATCCGATACAGATAATGTCTATTGGCTTCATATACAGTAACTTGAGTAGATATTTTGCCCTATCCACCTCAAGATATTGACTCAACTAAAAGGTGAGCTCTCAGTAAAACAAAAATCCTGTATAACGGA
Source organism: Brachyptera risi (assembly GCA_964007535.1). Lineage (NCBI taxonomy): Eukaryota > Metazoa > Arthropoda > Insecta > Plecoptera > Taeniopterygidae > Brachyptera > Brachyptera risi. Next base: position 30,347,827 of record OZ023331.1, on the reverse strand, counting down.
ATATTCGTACTGAGCAGTAGTTCTTTGACGATCATTCGTTCCGGTTGTTTAACGAACGGCATACTTGTTTGTCTTTCGTGCGTCATTAAGAAGGGAACTAGAAACTTGAAGAATGTGCCAAATAAACCATCATGTTCTTCTTCAGAGTAGGAAAGGAGGAAGTTTGAAATTGGTGCTTCCAAAACAAACGAGGGAACATTTGGTAAGGAAATGAGTAGAGCAGAGAAGTGTACTCTTGTATTTTGAGGAGAATCTACTAAAGGTGGGTAATGGAGCTTCAAAATTGAATACGTCTCAAGCAAATCTGAGTTAATCTAGTGAATCTGATTACATATCATCTTTTAATCAATAATAATATATGTCTTGGAGGTACATTTTCCATGTGAGATTTAGAATTATGGTGAATTTATTAATGTACATTTTCACATAATGTTTCGTAGAATATGCATTACGTCTAGAACTAGATACGGTTCTTTCTAATTTTCGATGTCTCATTTTAAAAAAATTGTGATTTAAGAATTGAACTTCGATCGAACAGTATGATTTTTTTTTGCTCTCGCTGTAAGCACATGTATTCCAAGACCTGTCATCATTATAGTTCATCTGTCGTGTTACTAGACAATCCCAATCCATTGAACGTTCAATAATGAAAAATGGTCAGTTCCACGGAGATTTGGAAATTATAATAATGATTGGAGACGTATACACAAATTGAGCATTTTTGTTCATTTGATGTCCCGTCCGAACTAATAGCTTTTAACCATTAGTCGGGATAACATTGACTTTGTATTGAGTTTTTGGTTTTGATTTGGGAAAAAATATCGCAACTATGAGAATAGAAGGCATTGATGTGATATTGTGACGTATCTGATCGATGTTGGTCATATTATCTCAATTTTCATGAATATAGCTTCTAAATTTCTTTCTCAAAATTCATTCCAAAATTGTCCATGAGTACGCAAGAAATGATGCGTGGTCATTCATTTGGTTCTACCAGCAGCATAATGTTTTCAGCGGTACACATATATAGACTGTCGTAGTGGCTTTCCGTAGGAATGTTTCGTACGTAGTGAAGTTATTCCGGAAGTCTATGACTCCGTAACAAATATTCGAATTGACGACTAGTGATTGACCCGCCCATAAACGTCACAAAACAGAACATCTAATCAAATGGGCTTTGTTATGTGGGAAAATTGACATTGAACCTATCAGAGTATCTCTAATTTCCCACATGAAGTATGATCAAGGTGGCCCTGGCGATTAGCCACGCCTATTACTAGTGGTCAAATACGATACATGTTATATGTAAATTATATATTACGATCCGTTGCAAGGTGCAAAAGTTAGCAAAAATGTCTGGTTTCACTAGAATGAACTACCATCTTTCCACCTGCATTATTGTGAAATTTGACTAGCGTTTCAATTAATACCTGCATCATATGACATATTCATTATTTCTCATGATGTAGCGTTAAAACTTTGTGATAATTTATATATTCTGAAAAATCACCTTGGCAAGAAATTTTCCCCATATAGAGATAGGATCGTCGTATCCGTACGTGTCAAGTCTATTTCATTTTAAAAAACACTCACATATATGTCATTGAATTATTCGTCGTACTTTCAATTTCAATTTTTAATTATACTCGAATGTGAATTACAATGTACTGTAGGCTATACGTTTTTCGTTTCACCCAATGGCGTCAATTGACACGTCTGCAAGCGTCTCTATTGATTACTAGGGTACACTTGTTAAACGTATTCCCGATCCAATTATACTCGCTAGTAATTACCTACTAATTTCCTACTGATTGAATTTTGTCACACCCCGTATGACCTATTTGTAGCCAATACTCGATTACATATCCAACATCCAATAGCCGGGTGCAGTACATACATCGTGGATACCGAGTCTATATTGAATGACCTGTTGGTTATACCTCCATAATTTATCTTTTCCAACTAAGAATTCGCATTACGCCTCTCTTCTTGTCCTCCATCAAGGCTAAGAAACTAACTTTGTGTTAACTCAACGATTCTGGAATGCACGCTATTTTGATTCTACAATCAAACCTATTTTCATACCAATTTCATATCATGAACTTATTTCAACAATTTCTTTAAATTTAAGGAATCAAACTATCAGAACTATCCCATTCGTTTGATTGGGTTGAGCGATGCACATGAAATATCTGGGATCCATGTTTTTTTCTATATTGGGTTTAAACGACGCACTGTAATGATGACTAAGATATATTGGCGTCGGATGAATGATTAATGAGATGATGAGATGAAGGTTTTATGGGTAATGGGAAGGATAGTGGGAAGGAAGCGGTCGTGGTCTATATTGTAGGTACCATCCCAGCATTAGCCTACACCACAGAGGGAAACCACGAAAAACTCCTGTAAAGATGGACTGTGGCGGGGATCGAACCGGGTCCGATATACCCACTGCCTCCCGGATAACATGAAGCAAATTTCAAACCACTCAGCTACGTGTGCCAGTAGGATCCATTGATGTAGGATGATTGATTATTGGGATAATGAATGAGATGATGAGATGAAGGTTAGTGATTGAGGAGGATAATGAGAAGTAAGAGTTGTGGCTCATATTGTAGAAACTATCTTGGAATTTGTCTACAGAGGACTGAAACCCAAACCACGACTAAACCACGAGAAACCTTTGTATAAGTATCGAACAGTGAGGTCCGATCTGACTTCATCTCCTGGTTCCGATTGATCCAAATCAGCTTTCGGATGCATTGATGATGCACTGCGTGAATTTCAAATTCAATGCCTTCTGAGCCCGAATTCACTTGAAATGACAGCCAGATTTTTTCTTTGAAAACATGAAAAACTGAAAAAGATTTTTCTTTGAAAAATCGTGATGATCATAATAACGTCAGTTCGTATTCAAGTTGAACCAACTTTGACGACACAATTCGGCGACGAAAGAGCGACGCTATCATATTCGTGTTCCTTTCTGGATTAGGATTGGACAGAAAGGAATATCAGTTCGAAATCTTGAAGAAATGCTGTTCGACACGAAAACAATTGTAGTGGGAACTGATTTCATCAGACGCTCTTCCTTTTTTTTTGCGTTTTGCATGATTCCCAATGCGACTTTTTTTCATCAGAGAAGATTTTGAAACATGAATTATATATCACTGATAGAATCACAATCCAGAATGAGATCGAAATGAGATGTAGTATTTGTTTCGTCCCTCAGTCATGTCGTCGAAGTATTTTCCATGTCAGTGACTCAGATTTTTAATGAAACATGTGTTGAAAAATACTTCGTGGAAATCGGTGTACAATATCGTATATATATTATTTTATGACGAAGCCGGAGGAGAATGAAAAACGTGGTGGAAAACTTGCTCCGATAGTTTTTCAGTTTTCAGTTTTTTCTGAATCAATTAATTGACAGAGAAGATGTGCCACACTGTAGTTGTTTCATTTCTGATATTGATGTTGTTGGATCGCTCAGACGGGGCATCACAAGAATTATCTCACCACCCCAAAGAGAAAAAATACTTATTCTACTCAATCAACACACTGTGAACAGCAAGCAATAAGCTCAGGGAAAATAAACTAGTCAAACGCGAAATATGCGTTGTAAGATGAGCGAGATATCTGAATAGGGTATAAAAGTCTTTGAAGTAGTTCTACCCTTGCTACTTTGTCGACTCTGGTATTCTACACACCTTGATATCTGAATAGGCTATTAGAGTCGTTAAAGTAGTTCTACTCTTGCCACTTCATTGACTCTGGTATTCTACACACCTTGACGCATATAAAAAATACTTCATTGTTGGTCAACTCTTGAATCTAGAAAGCAGTGAATCTCGACAACTTAATTCTGTCACAATTTTTATGATATATTTTATGAATATTATCAGTCATTTTATTTTTTTTCTTCTAAACGACTGATCAGAATTGCTTAAAAATCGTAATAATGTGTAAAATCTATGTATACACATTTAGAGAAAATTTCATCCCATTTGGAGAGATTTTATTTTTCAACATTTTCCGCCCAGCCAAATCTTATGGGGTTTTTAGAAACTTTGAGATGATGATTCTCAAAATCGGTCCGACCGATTCATCCCAAAAACTATACAGTTCTAAGTTGGATGAGTTTGCGTGTACAAAAAAAGTTTCATGTTGATCAGTCAACCCTTGCGACCTGTGGAGTGCTTACAAAAAAAAAAAAAAAAAAAAACACACAGACAAAGCCCTATAAGAGTGGGATGGAGACTTCGCTACGCTCATCAACAATTTTATGTTTTGTATTGAGGTGGAAGAATATATTATATATGTTATATATATATATATATATATATATATATATTATCATATATATATATATATATATATTTATATATATATATATATATATATATATATATATATATATATATATGTATCATATTATATATATCATGTATTTTAATATATCATATATATTATATTAAATATCATATAGATATATTCATCACATGATGACATCATCATATGATGTCTTGTTCCTAATCAGTAGAGCGGAACATTGTGAATATGTGTGTTCAATCATTTCAGAATCCAGCTCGTTACCTATGGTTACTGAAGCTAATGTATTTGGCAGGAACTGAAGTGCGTCCTTGTACTTCATTACTGAATGCGTTCCGAATCTGACGACGTCTGAACGTGTTGAATATTTCTGCAACTACACTTCTACCTACACCCAGATAGCACCGTATAATTTGAAAGATACGTTCAGTAGATTGGTGATTCTAATCAATTATTCATTCTTCAATTTTGTAAATATCATAAAAATAGTTTAACACGACAAGAAACACTTTCTCCCAAAAAGTGCTCTTTTCAAAAACTGCCTTTATTGAAGTGATAATGTGAATGATACATTGATTTTTGAGCTGATTCAAACTCCTGATGAGTGAAGTATAATTCACAATTTGAATTCGCTCATATATCATATGAATCCATAGCCTCAATTGCGGAACAATGATTTTGTATAAAGTTTCGATGTTATTAATAAAAAAAAAAAAAAAAAATAAATAGATAAAAAAAAAATATATATATATATATATATATATATGAATATATATATATATATATATATATATATATATATATATATATAAATATATATATATATATATATATATATATTCACGTTCAATGACATTGAATTATATGTATTTATTTATTTATATTGGGTTTTAACGACGCACTGTAATGATTACTAAGATCTATTGGCTTCGGATGAATGATTATTGAGATGATGGGATGATGAGATAAAGGTTTTTATGGGTAGTGGGAAGGATAGTGGGAAGGAAGCGGTCGTGGCCTATATTGTGAGAATCATCCCGGCATTAGCCTAGACTACAGAGGGAAACCACGAAAAACCCCTGTAAAGATGGACGGTGGCGGGGATCAAACCAAGTCCGATATGTCCCTTCACCTCTAGAATCACACGAAGCAAGTGAGCTAACCATTCAGCTACTGTGCCGGTAAATTATGTGTACATTTTGATAAAGTGGGTGACCCATTTTCAAGTTTTTGATTTTTTTCAACACACTTTCTGAATTCATCACTGTGCTCACCCATCAACAGAGAAATATTTGTCGTTTTATATACAAGTTCATAAGACTTATGAACATATGTCTGAGATGTTGAGCTGAACATTGAAAACGGAAGAAGTAACGCCGCGGCAATATTAACGAACTTGTATACGTCTTACACCCAAGACAAGTTCCGACTTACACAAAGCCGTTTGTGAATCGACTAACTGATATTCCAGCAGAGATTCACTATATTTACCGATATTGATATGAAGATTCTATAAGGTAGTGGATGCAGCGAGAAATCAGGTGTTTTATGATAACAGTATCTTGAACTTTCTCTGCTCACGCTAATTAGTGAATTCGGTACATAGAAATAGGTAGATAAGGTGAAAATACGGCATTCTAGCTTAAACTCTACCACTTCAACATGAACCGTTAACCACAAACGTTATATATGGTCTGGGATCGTTAAAATTCAATGCGTCTTTTCATGATTATATAGCTGAACGTAGAGGCGATACGTTCTGAACAAACCATGTAACGATTAGCAAGAGTTGAAAAGTAAGGTTCGTTTTATTAGTATAATGCGTTTCTCTTCTTTTATTATTGTTGTCGTGGTCATTTCTTTTATTGACCATGAATAAGAATAGAGAGCCAAAAACCTCTTACAATAGGAGATTTCGAAAACCATAATGAGATTTAATTACTCTGATGAGTTCATATGGCATACTGGTACACATTTTTTACAATTTCTGTTGTTTAACTGTATATCTGTATGTATATTTTCAATTGCAATCATTGATATGATATTTGTAATTTTTGACATGTTCAATATCTGTTTTCACATCAATTAAAGATGAAATGTAGATATTCTATTCTATTCTAATCCATACAAGACGATGTTTGATGGGATTTCCAGATATACAATGATTCCTCTTTTAAAAACATTATTGTTTTTAGCAGTCTTGGCGAATTTCACTAATGATGACTTGCAATTTTCTGGATCCAGTAAATAATAAATGTGATATTCGTAACGTGAGCGTTGTTGAATGTCAATAAGTTGGTCAAGCGTATCTGGATAAACTCTGAGGACTGAGTGAAACCCTGGATTATGGCCAACAAACCGATGGATATGGGCAACAGTGTCCAGAGCTGTGCCATCTTCTATTTATTGAATACTAAAAATGTGCTCTCACTGCAGTACAATTCACATATCTTTCTTATATATTGCACAACGCATTCAATTCATAATTGAAATTACATACTCCGTAATATTTTCGTGCATAAATAGAGAAAGGCAAATATATGTTGCCAATTTTTTTTCGGAGCAGTTGTTCTCTCTAAGTTGAAGTTTTCCTACATTGAAAACAAACGTATACTAATCGATCAAGTAATGATTGAAAATCATCACAATCCGATTCGATCAATCGATTCCGATGATTCGAACATTATTCACCATGCACAACCAAAAGATTCACCAGTTTACTATCATGTTTCTAAGCTCTGGAAAGTGTTTTAATCAGCAATAAACAAGAGTTCCGTATTCATATAGCTATAATCCAAGAAGAGACCAAGAAAAGCCCGAGTCAACAATGAAACTAATTGTAACGACAGTGTCTCGAGAGAATATCGAAGAAGAGTGATAACTCTCTCAGCCGTTCATGTTTGAAAGTGATGATTATTGTCGAATGATTGAAAACAAAATTAGAAAAAAAATGTAATTCAATTATCTCGATTGTGATGTTAATGTCTCCGCGCGTCGTCATGTTCAATTCACAAAATCTTGTAGAGTGGATGTGTATTTAATCTTACTAAGGGCATCTATATATATGTATGATGGAGTTTTGTTCCACCTATATCCAGCATGAACTCTCACTAATACATCATCATCAATCACTGGTGTGATCCATGCGAGTCTCGACTTCTTATCGGTTCTTACTTCTTATCCATCACACATCCATTTTACATAAAATATATCTTCACAAAAATCTATATTTGGATCTCATACGATATATATTATGATGAAAATATGACAGTTGCTCATTTTATGATGAGTTATTCATGCAGGTGAATGAATCATTACAGTAATTGAAGAGTTTGATATTGAGATGAGAAACAATAGCTGTATCTACGAAAGAAGCTGGTCTTCTTCACCAAATGGATAATAATGAATATTCGACAATTAAATAGTCTCGCTGCAAACTTCAAGATTTTAACGCTTTCGAGTGATGAAGTTTTTTTTTGCGAGAACTCATTTATGAAAAATCATGTTACTGAAAAATACCACAGTTATATATAAAATTAAATGTGATATCTTCATGTGTTATGTCGTTGAACAAACGTTTCAGTTCGTAGATGCAGGTGTACACCATGTGACATGAATATATACTTGCATCCAAGGAGGAAAAGGTTACTATACTTACCAAACAATTCTGAAAAAGTTCGTAATTACATGATCGCAATGTAACACAATAAATTCTCATCCTCAACCTCGTCTTGAAGCATAATAATACCGGTACCATGGTAACGCGATACAATTAAAACGGCGATATTTGTGTTTGTTATGTTGGTAGACGAGCTTTTTCTTTCGTGAATGCATGTTTACACCATCACTTCGGAAATAGAGCCTATTCCCAATCGTTCAACAAAATGATTCACTGTCGGACTCGAGAGAATCGATACTTTGTCCACAGCTTCGAGTCGTTTCGTGGTTACTGCTCTCGCAGGAGGCGTACTGGTAAATGGTATTATTATTTGTAATCAACCTGACTCTCACACTTTTGATGAACATCGAGAACAAAAACACATGGAATTGATTTTTTGCATTAATTCATTTCTTTGGTTCACAATGGAAAGAGCAAATTACAGTGAGAACGTGATATGTTCGAATAAATAATAGAAAATTAGTTTATTGAGACCAATTTGTGAATAGCATTCTGCAACTGATTTGATGGTGATAAGAGTTGTTAATATTTCATGTGTGATTGAGAATAAAGACATACTGATATATGAAAGAGGTATGTAAATCATCTCACATCAACCACATCAACCACATCGAATGAATAAGAAATAACGTGATTTTTTATGTGTGCTAGTTCAAAGAACTTACAAGAAAATGCCAAGCAAGATATCAGCAAGCTCAAATAATACAGATCTCATTAAAATGTTCTTATGAAAGACCGTTGTTTCTATGGGAACATATTATACTGTTTGCTTCGCCGCACAACAAACTTGAGTATTTACCAGTTACTTCTCCATTTCTTCACCATTATATCTATGTTTTTCCTGAAACGTGCATAATCTTGAAAATATTCAAGAGATCTGTTTCCGACAGCTCTACACAAGTGAAATTAATACCGCGAACATGGTGTCATCGCCACCCTTTACATGTTATAAAAACAGAGCACCAACTTTTATTTCGTTTATGAACGCTTCAAGAATTCCGAACATTTCTTATTAGTTTTGAATTGTTGATGGAGAATATAATAAAAAAACAACAGATTTGATATTATCGATATAGTATTTCGGATAAACCTTGACGACACATGGTTATTTGTGAAACCGTATGATTGACTAAATTTCATTTGGAAAAAGTTGAATTCTCATCGTTTTGCTCTTAAATCAAATTATTCGATGAGTTTCATAATTGAAAAGTATTTGTATTCTCTTGTTTATTCATTCCAACATCGACTCATTTCAGTTCAAGAATATCATATCAGTGTTATTTGTTCAGAAAGAAGGTGCATTTTTTCAACAGTATGACATTTGGAATGGACTATTTCATCATGATCATTCTTCTTCGAAAATAATCAGTCATCTTCAATAAACTATTGTGAATAATTCATGGAGATTTTTGAATTATGAATGAATCAATTTCATTCAGATGATATCGAGCTTATACGCACCGAGCTTTCGATATGTGTACATTATAATTTCTGAGCATGTTTGAGTTATAAATTCTATATAACCTATGAGAGAATCAATTCTGTTGGAAGTACAATTACACGGAAACGGAAAGTGCGACAAGAACAGGATTTCTCGTAATTTCAGTAAGGTAAGAGACGAAATTTCTCTCTCTATTACAAAGAGCGAATTTCTCTTCTCCCTATACTTATACCGGGATCAATACGGGTCACATTCCTGCTGAGTTGACATATTTGGCTCATGGTATGTAACACTTTTTGTTACAAACTATTTTAGATCAAAGTGCTGGGGTTGATAATCGTCTTGAAACTAATCGATTCGAAACATGGCACTTCCACCAAAACTACCAACTTCCATTACTTCTTGTTTTATCGATACCAATTGGGAATAGAAAAAGTCATGGAATGATTTATACATATGAATATATATATATATATATATATATATATTCACGAACGAAGAAAAAATACATATATATATATATATATATATATATATATATATATATATATACCGATATATATATATATATATATATATATATATATATATATATATATATATATATATGAATATATATATATATATATATATATATATATATATATATATATATATATATATATATATATATATATATATATATATATGAATATATATATATATATATATATATATATATATATATATATATATATATATATATATATATATATATATATATATATTTATACATATATATATATATATATATATATATATATATATATATATATATATATATATATATATATATATTTATATGTATACATTTACAGGACAGCCATAATAGCCATAATGAATTCACAATTATGATAGTTTGAGTCTCAGATTCAATCCAATGAATTGCAGGATAACATTATGGAGGGGTTTCTCCGAAATACCAAGAAAATCATACAGCAAGAATCTCATATACCAGAAATCTTCAAGACCGGAAATATCTCACACCTAAAATTTCTAACCCCGAAAATCTCTCACCCCGAAAATCTCTCACACTGAAAATGCCATATACACCGATTATTGCTCAAACCGAAAATCTTCTACATCAAAAACTTCATTCAACAGGTTGAGTGTACTAGTAGGAAAGATCCGAGTGGAAAAACTATTTTTTATATTCTTGTTTCAATTTTCAATTCATTCCAAACACATTTTTGTCTCGAATAAGGAACATATATAGACAGATATGACATGAATGATCAGATTATCGAATAAAATAAACAATTGAAAGATGTAATTCAAGCTATCTGAACTTTGAATATTGAAGTGTGTGGGATGGAAAAAACATAATGTGAAGCTCGAGTAAGAACATGAATTCTTGTGTGCGAGCTGATCAATATATGTGTGATCAATAGTTGAAACAGTTGAAAAATGAGCAAACGAAGGATGTGATACAGAGTGTGCATAAAAAAATGGGACATTGAACATCAACCATCAATCCTGAAGTTTTCTAACCATATACATATCTATTCACACGAAATGTTTGCATACAGATTGCATGTGGGTTACAAAGACAATAATATACATATGAAGATTATTGAATTCGATGAACAATATAAAGATGGGATTCAGCCCATGTTTATTAAATAACAGGGCGTAAGGAATGAACATACAATAGTTATGTGAAGCTTGCGAAGAAGAGATGTTCATGTGAGTGGCAAATAATATGTGTGTGCTCAAGTGTTCGAAAAGAAGCGGAAGAATAACAGAGAATATGAGTGAGTTGAAAGTCGTGTATAAATATTCAGCTCAATATATATCAACATATTATATACGTGAAATTTGAGAATGAAACATAAACATGAATATAAAACAAGAACGAATGTAGAGAGACAACAAATGTGAAATTTACATAAGCGAAAGTGTTTCACAATGCATTATATTTCACCCTATTATATAACCCACGGTGATATTAATATTCCAGAACAAAATATTAACCAACATCTTTGTACCAAGATTGATGATTCCGGAGTGAATAAATCGTATTCGATTAGTGGGGACTGTTTTCCCATTTTTCTCTTCCTGGATAATGATTTATCATCATCTATGAACAAATCATTCCTTTTGGTGTACAATATTCTCGGTCAGATTTGTTAGATTAGATTCAATTGGGTGAGATCAGGTTAAACTAACCTGAACCAAAAATATCTTTCACCGGAAATATATTTCGCCGAAAATATCTTCAACAAAAAAGTACGATATTTTTCATGCATCATGGTATATCATTTTGGTGAAACGGGATGAAGAAAGGAGTCCCCCACTGATCAGAAACAATACTGTTATTCCACCTCATAGGACTTTTTGACCTCATAGGACTCGGATCCAAAATAATGTTTCTGGTGTGAGAGATTTTCGGTGTACGGGATTCCCGGTGTACGAGAGTTTCGGTGCTAGTGATTTTTGGTGTATGATTTTCACCGATAATTTTCATTTTCATGTACAGCTTCTATTTACATTATAATTGCAATAATTTCCAGATAACAAATATTGATTTCGAAATTCGTAATTTCATTCAATGCCTTTGTGAGGGTGGTGGTTATTTGGGAAAGGAGAAAGGACTGTGGAAAGAGGGAATTCAATTAATCTTCCTGAAAAAGACAGGTTCAAAGTGGAACTACTTCATCTCACTGCCATGGTGATATAATATTCGTTTTTCTCAGCAAACTTTCACATTATTTGAACGGAGTATCATCGTGGGTTTGTGCAAATATTCATTCGAATAGAAACAGATTTTATTTTAATTGGGGTAGGAAATGTTGAGTAAATAGTAAGTTCAAGATACATTCATTACAGGATCATGGTTCTCAAAGCACAAGGGTAACAGGTGCGTTGATTCTAAATGGATATTTAACTTGCAAGCATTGATACTGAAATATTTATGTATCGAAGAAGTTATATTGGATTTCATTATATTCGTATAATAAACTTATGTGATCTCTATAATCGATCAACGAAACATTTATACATTCTGTAACTTCACCTCACATATTCATATCTGGAATTGCCCATTTTGGATTTTGAATTGATTTCGTCGTCTTTTCTTCCCATAGAGCTAGAATCTGTGAATTCCATCACTACAGTAATTAATATACAATCAAGAGGATTGAGAGGAATGAGATAATTGGTTTACTTGGTATACGTAGTTTGATTCAAATGATGTGGAGATGATTTTTGTAGTCAAATTTGAATCGAATGATGAAGAAATCATGTAAAATCATTTCGAAAAGTATATTTCGATCACTGCACGCTAATCAAGATGAATATATGAATTGCAGTATTAGTTATATTTCTTCTTGATCATTGAATGATGGATTAATAATCTATAAGTTATGAAAGCTTCCAATGAATCGAGTTCAATGATTTCATGAGAATCCATGATTCCAATGAGTCATGTTATAGTCGCGCACATCATGCAAAACATGGGATGAACATTATAAACTATGGAAAATAACCGAAGTCATTATGTTCGTGAACCATTGTTGGCATTCTTTTTCTTTGTTCATGGTAGGGATCATTAATGAGCAACACTGTTAAAAGAGAGTATAACTATTGTATTCATATATATATATATATATATATATATATATATATATATATATATATATATATATATATATATATATATATATATATATATATATATATATATATATATAAATTTAAAAGTCTTCATATATAGCTCGATTTTGGTACTGGATGAATATGAAAAAAATCTGCTGAATATCTTTGCCGAATAACTTCTTTTACTACAATGACATTTGAACAAAATAATAATTAGGAAAACCCAAGTCATGACATTTCGATATAGCTGTTCTAGCATGCGTACAAACGGTGAAAGTACAAAAGAATGAAGAAAATACATTGATAAAAATGTTTCAAGTCTCTACTTTTAATGAAACTCCATTCTCGAATTAATGATAAAATAGACTTATCTCAAAACAGAAAATGGGTCACATTCAAGAAGATTTATCACTTTCTGTATACTAGTAAGTTTTATCTCTTATATTGTATAGAGATGGAAGAGAACGGTGTAAAATAGAGCTATTTAACTCCTGGCAAAGAATGAGAAGAAGATAAGGAGCTTAACTTCGTTCTTATATTTCAACAAGCATGGGTAATATAATGAGTCATGACTTTGGGATCACCACGGCAAAGAAGAATACCAACTCAAAACTTCTCACGTCTCAGCACCAAGTTATTGATAAAAATTACACATATTTTGAATACACATATAAGTATAATGCATTTGAGGGAAAATTGTGAATAAAATATATGATGATTATGTCTCAAGAGATTGCGACGTTCACATTTTTGGAGCAGAATTGTTCAGATGACATCAAATCTAAAAATTAGCGGAGTTTGGATGAGAAATTATTGTTTTCTACAAATCGAAACACACAGGAAAATACATCAATAATTCTAAATATATTAACAAAGTGTGAAACGTACAAAACATGTGCCGTACTCATTTATTCCAATGTTGGATATTTGAACATGGTTATTATTAATGTGATAAATAACGTTTATATCATTATTATTCTGTTATTGGAAGAGTTTGTTCCGCCAAAATATTCTGCTGAGGAATTGGAATTTTCACAATCCAACTGAATGAAGATCGTACTTTGCTATGATTATTGGAAGATATATATATATATATATATAT
>OZ023331.1:30326140-30331140 GCA_964007535.1 Brachyptera risi | reverse complement strand
TTAATTTCGAGTATGAGTGTGTTGTATTGTATTAAGACCAGTAATGAGTCTACAGTGAAGGTTCACACTGTTATTGGACAAAGAGACTCTTGATATTCTTTCAGATGTCTTCTGAAAACGTGAATATTTTGAAGATATTCGAAGGATTTCGACCTCTCCTTCACACTTTTCTCTAAGGAAGTAAAAGTGGAGAGTAGAAGATAATGTTCTTTCACACCAAAAGGATTCGGTCCTCTCTGTTCATTGGGCAGCCATGACAGTGATATAAATGACTGAAGAAATATAAGTATTGTCTAGAAGCGATTGAGTGATTAGCGATATGAAAATCATAATTGTTTTTTGACATCATACATATCGATTAATCATGAATAAATATCGTTCACTTCATTCCCACAAGTCAGGTCAGTGGCGTTGAACACAATTTTTATCCAGGGCCTCTCAAAGATACCGGATGGCCAATACCATCGCATCAACTTCCTCGTCTTCACCCTCTTCTTCACTTTCTGCTCCCATCTATACCAATATTCTACATGCTTTCGATTCTTTCCACAATCTTTTCTTTTCCGCATATTCCCATACACCTCACTTCTTACTTTCTAATATTCGTGATTCACATAGGCCTACTTATTTTGAGCACCCGTTTTGAACACACGTGATGGAAATTCACAATTTTCAATATATTTTCATTGAATCAATCACTCTATAGAAAAATTTGATCTCATCATCTCTAATCGTTAAAAAGTTCTCAATTCGTTTTTTTTATTGTTTTGGTTTTGTTTATTGCAAGTGATTTTTCATAAGAAGCATTGGAACAGTCTTTTTTATTCTGATGATACAAGTTTTTGTTGAAAATTTTGATCAAATCATCAACAGTTCAACGATGAAACCAACATTACTGAAACATGACCATCAAGGATAGTCATGATCGAATCTTGATCAAATGAAATATATTGTGCATATCACACTGTTTTTTCACATTCATTGATACTTTTGTGATAATTCAATAACAAATTTTGACACTCAGAGTGATTTCAAGGTAGGTATACTAGCTAGATATGTCAATATTCCCGATGTACCGAAAGGTGACGCGGTTATTCCAAGTGATAGTGGGTACGATAATAAACAGGAATATGTATGATATTATGTGTTTCAAAAGTCGAGGAAAACTACTTTCTGGAAAAGGAATCACTTACTCCACACTCGTCGGAATTTGTATTAACATTGAACCTGAAACACTATCTCACTATCTGAAACTTGGACAATTTCTGAGAAAGTTTCTATACGATGCCATAACATCCACATAATAGGAAAAACAAAAAACAAGAACGGGTGTAAAGTATTGATAAACTTTCAGGTAAAAGTGTTCGAGAAAAGCCGATTTTTTCATCGGAAATCTGATCTTGTATGCTTAAGCGATGAGCATTATACTTTGAAAGGATCATTTCCCTTCCAGAAGAGTTTGCGGTTTTTCGAAGAAGGGGTGGAATGGTTTTGCGGGAGAGAAGAGTTTGTGGGGTGAGAGGAAGTGGAAATGATGAATTGAGGGTGAAATCACTTCCCCTACTGCTCTTTCACGATAAGACACACTGTAAATCTTTCAAAAAGAATTGACTACCTACTAAAAGTTACTCCTGATTGGATTAGCGTCTTTTCTTCATCTCTCTATTTCTTTCTTTTTCTCTTTCTCTCGCTCTCTTTCTCCTCATCTCTCTCTTTTTTTATTTCATATATCAAATACTCAGTAGAATATTAATGCCGATCATCCGATGAATCTCATCGCTTTGCAAATATCTCGTCAGTAGTCACGATTTTCGTACAAATTAGAATTTAGATGGTTTGTGCTTGGAATTTTCGTGTTTTCACTTCTGGAAGGCAATCAACATTATGTTTGAAATCAGACTATCTAGATTTCCCATCGGTATTGCGACTCAATTTTACCAAGAGGTTATGGCATTCTCCCATCCCCTATCCCCTTACCACCACCCTCTTTATCTTTCCTAGCCTAAAACTCCACCCGTTTAAAGCTCTAACCAAATTCAGCTTCACAGTACGGTTAAGACTCTGTGAAAATGGCATGAGGTTTGTACTGCTTTATGTGGTATCATTCTTACGTTTTTGATTATATTAATAAATTACGCTTGGTTGGTTTCTGTTAGATAAAATGAGAAGTTATAGCTTGAGAACAGTGATACTAAATATTTGGGTTCTACCTATAAAAACGAGAGATAGGAAGATAGAGATAGAGAGAGAGAGAGAGAGAGAGAGAGAGAGAGAGAGAGAGAGAGAGAGAGAGAGAGATAGACTTGACACTATTGAATTAAGAGATTAGGAGATTAGTATTCGGTGGATAATCTATGAATTCACAAAAATGAAAGTGGATGAGCAAAGTGAAGACTTGATTTCATCGTTATCAGAAAAAAACATTTTTTATCGTGCTCCAGAGGTCAAACGAATCCACAAATCATGTTGAAACTTGGCATGGCATATGTCGCCATCTAACTTTATT
Source organism: Brachyptera risi (assembly GCA_964007535.1). Taxonomy (NCBI): domain Eukaryota; kingdom Metazoa; phylum Arthropoda; class Insecta; order Plecoptera; family Taeniopterygidae; genus Brachyptera; species Brachyptera risi. Next base: position 30,328,634 of record OZ023331.1, on the reverse strand, counting down.
TCAATCTCGAATAATCGAATAATACGCATCATTCCAAAATATAAATGAATCGAACGAGCCGTTTCTTGGAAAATAATTGAAATGTTGTTTTTCGGATCAATTGAGAAGCTTTTATGAGGACAACATGATGAACAATACAATCCCTGATAGTTTAAGAATTATAACAGGTGAAATGAGAAATAATGATTTCAGAATCAAGCTTTCCAATGAATAGCTTTTCCATATGGATGGGCTTGAGTCGCTTATCTCACAATGCATATTCTACTTTTTCCCGGTGATAAAATGTCATAACAATCATGTTTCAAACATTGACTGTCATAAACTGGATTGAGAAGAATGATTATGATTCAGTTTGTAGGCATAAGTTATATTTTAAAACTGTGCACTTCTTTCCGTAATATTTTTCCAGTTGTGACTAATACTCATCATGTTCATTAGCCCTAATTGGGGAACAATGATTTTGTATCAATTTTCGATGTTATTAAAATAAAAAAAAATGTTCAAGGTGAGTGGAAAAAATCTGCGAAAAAGCGGTGATCAATATGATACACGAAAGATGAGATTGAATTTTTGTTTCAATAACATCGAAACTTGATACAAAATCATTGTTTCCCAGTGGAGGCTACAGATGAAAGGTTCAATAAATATGAATAAATAAGATGAAATAATTCAAATTCGTTGAACTATAAGCTCGAAATGATAATTGAAATATATGCTCTACTTCGGAAACCATATCTATGAAGATATTCATGCATGTACCAATTGGAAAAATTAAATTTTATAATTTAATCTCTCGTATATTAAATTCATATTCAAAGTAGATGAAGAAGAATATGCTATAGACTGACCAGCCCACATCAAGGTCGACCATCCTAACAGTGATGATCCACGAGGTATAACATCCCAGATCTAACTGATTTGGATTCTAAATTGATGTGAAGATATTCATCATTATTGAGAATATAGATATTTATCACCACTTAGATGATGAAGAATTCGTTATTCATCATTGGTATTATTTTCTCATATAATAACAAGTTTCGACAAAATCCTTGAAACCCTTATCGTTAAACCATTGATTTTTTTCTATATGTATGGCCTAGTGATGTGAAACTTTCTCAAAGCTTCTTGAGAATATCCTCGAAACTCTTGAGCATGGCAAAGTAACCGAAATAAGAGGGCTACTTTATGTCAACCAACGTCTATAAGTTAACCAGGAAAACTAAGAAGCACAACAATAAACTTGGGAGAAGAAGACTTTTGTTGATTCTTTGCAACATCCCTGAGTAATGGATTGGAGGATGATATTGTGAAGATGTTTTTTCACTCATACTATGAGTAAGTTTGCTTTGTGTAACTATCCATCATATTTATGGAACATATTGAATACATTTTTACACGTCACATTTTTCAGTGTAGACAAATTGTTATCAGTGATTTTCTAGAACATTGAGTATAATTGACTATCGAACCAATTTGTTTAAATTTGGAATATTTGCATATATGTGTGATGGACTAATGACTTCACCTCCTAACTTGCCAGCCATTTAAAAATTCACATGACCATTTCGTATCTTTCTCACGGTTTTCATGAACGAGTTGATTAAATGAATTTACATAAATATTCATTCATATGGAAAACATTGAAATTGACCATCTTTAAGGCAATGGTGATTATAATATGTGGGTGGATGAAAGTAGTTTATTATAATGTTGTATATTCCACACATATTTCTTGTGGTCTCATCAATCAAATATGAATTTGGAACTGACGTAATTAATGGAGATTGTTCATCCTCCTGCATATACAAAAATTAACAGATCAATTGAGGACGGACATATTTTTATGACGTACTCAATGTCCAGGATCAACATATCAAGGATCAACATATTACAAACACAAGTTCATATTGTCAAGTATAGAACCATCACCATGCGAAAGCTGTGTCATTTAAGATAAATTGTAGTCAAAAAACTTTTCCAACTCACCTATTGTCGTGATGAGTGTCAACGAGTACAGGAACGACGACGAGAAACTCCACCGATGATGATGATGATTATAATACATTGAACCACCGTTACCGGTCCCACCCGGCGTACTTCCGCTTTTCACCATAACAGCAGCACTGCCACTTCCGTAACCTCTCAAATTCCTCACCAAAGTATCTTGAAACTTCAACACTTCCTGTGCGGCAAGCCTCGTCCAATTATCTTTATACAGAATGTTCAAATCTTCAGTAATACTCCACAATTTCTCCACCGTTTTAGATCTGATATCCTCACCAAGGACGTTCGAATTTTTCTGAATTGTTGTAGCTGTGCTTGGTTCTTTCTGGTTGAATCCTCCTTCCAGGGCCATGAATGTAAAGGCCCCGAGGAGTGTATAACCAAGAACGAGTACGCAGACGCCAAAACATGTACATGCTGACGAAGAAAGTTTGGAAGGGCAGTAACAACAGCAGCACATCCGTTGTTTGCTACAATATCTGACGCA
>OZ023331.1:30286140-30321140 GCA_964007535.1 Brachyptera risi | reverse complement strand
TTTTGATTATTTGAAACTAATGAACTTCAACACCAGGACTGCGTTGTCTGTGACAATAATTTTTCGCCGTAGATGAAAATCTTTCAGTATAAACACACAAATGTTTATTTTATAAAAATTTTATTCGAATCCGACAACGCACTCTAATGATTTCGTATCAATGAGGTGATGAGATGATAATATGAAGGTTCCTTAGATACCGAGACAGATATTGGGAAGGAAGCGATCGTGTCCTATGTTGCAGGAACCATACCATCATATGTCTGTTGACGGGGAGGAACTACGAGAAACTTGTGTATAGATGACGGTGTAAGTAAGGGATCGTCTTTTCCAATAAGTGATTTCCTGAAAATTCATCCCATTTTCTCAACATCAAACAATTACATACATTTACACAATTGATACACAATCGATGAACCAATTCAATCATATCTATGAAACCACACACACCTTCTACTGAATGGAGTAGACCTACATTGACTATCTAGACTATATGGATCATATTGGATGATCACATCTCATTTTCATAACATTTAATGAGCATTATGCTGCTATTATATCATCATATGATCGATGAATATATATATATATATATATATATATATATATATATATATATATATATATATATATATATATATATATAGATCACCATGAATGAATATCAATTAATAATATATCCATGGATCATGGATATATTCATTGATGAATGAAGTACTAATTATACAGACTAGATATCGTCATGCCATCAGTTGAGTTGAGTATCAGTTGCCACAATTGACGTATCACAAATCTGTATTTTTAGACTACGTAGACGCATCATGCATGAGAAATCTCGAAATATTCCAACAATATTTCCCTCATTCCCTACTGTGTTGGATGAATCAATCTCGTACAAGTTCATTATTGAGTGAGTAACTGCATATCATTAAACTCATTATACATAATGATAATAATGACAATGATAATGATTGAATGATCATTGATACGAAATGATTATTTCATAATGATTGAATATTTTTTTCACACTGAAATCGTCTTGGAATCACATCATTACACAAACAAAATTGGTCGAGCAATTTAATGTGGATTCAAGCTGTGGGATCTAAAACACAATCATGAATCAGATTTGATGAATATTTGATATCGTTTCGAAAAAAAACAATTTAATTAGTTCTCTCGTAGGCCCAATATACTAAGAAAACGCAGTTCATGTTCATGAGATGAGTTAGAAGTACCAAGGGGATTTTCCAAACTTAACGATTTTTTTCAGAAAAAATCGTTCGCTCGATATTTTTGAAAAACAATCCCAACCTATGCTGATGTGACATCACTCTTCAGATTTTTTTTCATATCGATTGGTATTTTTTCCTGACCTATATGCCACGCACAATATTACGAAAAATCAACAAGATGAAAACATGAACACGGAGTCAGATTATTTGATTTATGGAATGGAAATCTTCGCTATGCTCATCTTATAATAAATACATGATTTGTCACACCTCTCTGACTTGGTGTTGACATTATTTCAAATATCTCATGAAATAACTGTCACACATGTTCGACTACACACTCGAGAATAGAACGAAATAGAAGTTTTTTTTTTCTTTTCCAAGAGAGGTTATTCCGGAATCAGATTGACAAGCATCTATCCTGAAAATGGTGTAATACAAATTCTTTCGAGAGATTTTATTTGCTATTCTAAGAGATTTCAAGCGACATGGCTGAAACTTCGTTGGACATTTCTTGGATGGCTTACGTTTCCCAAAGTAATAGCTTTTCAACATAGCGAGAACGGTTAGAAAAAGACATACTCATCAATTATTCAGGAGTGTACGAAAGGCACTGTGAAGAGACAAACTATGGAATATGTTTTATATACCCTTCAGGGTACGATAAGACTTGAACAATTGAAATTAAAATTTTTCCACATTTAAAGTATACAATGACGTGTTTGAGAATTATCAACAGTATTTGAATGGTCGACTCTTGTTTGAATGAAAACTGAGAACCATCTCAACCTTCCAGTTACCTCCAATCCATATCATTCCAATTTTTGAACTAGTGTATTATCTTCAGTGTGACTCATTTCTCATAGTTTGTATACTTCATAATATTCTTCATGTATTTTATACTACAATTAATAAAAAGCTCTCCAAATATATTCGATCGATAATTTTGTGTCAACAAACTCATCTTATCAGATTCATATCGCAATAACAAGCTGTGATTTGAAAATTATTTTTATTCAATCAGAATAACCATTTCTTTGATGATCATAATAATACATTATGATTCAAACGAATTTTGTATTCATCAATTAATTTTAAAAAATATCATCATCACTATCACATATCATTATCAAATTTGCTAACTTATTTGCTAATTGAATGATAGTGCACTAAATATACTCGTTAACTTGATGATTAATTTGCAGGTGGGTCTATACCGTGAGTTTATAGACTAGTCTCTTTCTGAAGAAAGAAAACGTCCGAATGCGATAGCAGTTTTAACGTCGACGGAAGCTCGAGTGGCTATATAGGAGAAAAACAATCATCATTTGAGAAGAAATTGATACCTCTTAAGCCCATTTGATTTGCTCGCTAAATGTCTTTCACTCCTCTTCTTACCCTTCTCAAATCCATGCACTTAATTTCACTCGTCTCAAATCTATTATCATTCAAACTCCCATTTGCAGTACACTAACGGTCAGCTAAAACGATCTAGTATTTCAACATCAAAAATCTTCACTTCAAATATTCGTGTTATAGATTCAATAGATTACTTTATCAGTTGATAGTCTATAAATCTTCGCGATCAAGATATTCGAATATATCTATGTGATCCAAATATGATAATTCACTAGTAATTTGAGTCCAATTTATTCAGAGCATTGTCCCTCATGTTTCGAAAGAACTTTTGAAAATTTCAAAATACACCTATACACCTACACCTAGTCCACCTAGTCTCTATATTTTCGATTAGCTACTGAGTACTTTCCTTCATTATTTCTCTCATCGTTTTGTTTTCTCATAATCCGTACAAAGTGTGCATATTTCATCTGAGCTCCAATATTTAAAAATTGTTATATCTTTTTGTAATAGTTTCATTTTCTCATTCTACTCATTACAGTTGATCTTTCATTTTTTTGTACATCAAAACCAATAAATGAGAATAATATGAAAAAAAAGTAGACAATGTTTTCGTGCGAAAATATTTAAATTTTGAGATGTTGTAAGGTGAACCATTAAGACATTGTTTGAAGAGGTTCATGCAAATCGGATAAGCGATTACGTGTGACCAAAGTGCGTAGATTCATTTCATATAGAAATATATTTTGCCTAATTCAAAACTCGCAATCCAAGTTCTCTCAGAAGTGAGTAAAAACTCAAATCAGGTCGATCAAAAATCAAAAAATGAACATAATTGACCTCATTAGTATTTAATGAAAGATTTCCAGGTCTTCGTATGTTTGCACAGTTCGGGAAACGAAAGCTTGGATGAAGTACTAATTAGCCACGACTTACAATTAGTATTGCGCTACATATTAGTAATTATTTCTGTCAATTATAAACTTGCACACTGCAATATTCTCCGCTGAAATTCACTGCATTAATCGTACTCCTTGTTTACACACGCTACCGCATAACCGGAGGAAATGAACATTGCCAAGGGAAATACGTTAAGTAGAGAGAGATTTTACATTTCACAACTTTTGTTGAGTTCGTATAATAAGAAATATAAATACAATGCCAAATTAACAATGTGATAACATTATTCCATTCTGATGAAATGAGTACAATATAATATGAATCTAATTCAATATATATTATAAATCTCATAATTATAATATAAATCTTCATCAGCTAGGTCCTGACTTTTTCAAAATCTATGAACAATATGATGATATCAAAAAATGATGGAAGAATCATGAGTTTTGAGTTTTTTTAATCTTATATGGTATAAAACTAATCATGTGATAATATAGTTCCCATATACATAAATATTCACAGAGATTCGAATATAATGAATCGATTATGGAAACTGTTCATAACGTACCAACCTGCATTCGAACCAAAATGTCGATATACATCATCCCATATATGAAATTTCGCGAATATGAAACTTCCGATCGATCTTCAAGAAAATCAATAAGGGAAGTACTAGTGTATAAGATTTTGGTTCATTTTTGACGTTTTCTAGTTTAGAATTATAGTCAAGGCTTACTTGATCCACACTTTTCAATCTGTTTTCAGTGAAAGAATAAGCTTCGTGGTTCTACTCCAGAGCCATCAAGATAATTCAAGAGTTCACTGCCAGTTGAGTGTCAAAGTGTTCAAGGTCTTGAAAGTGGTGAAACAAAGACGATTTAATTATCGAAATTTTGTGAGAACTAAATCTTTGTACAACTGATAAACTTAATCTTTTGATCATTGAGCGAACACCTTAATACGTAAATTCAGTGATAAAACAGTGTAAGTTTTGAAAGTGATCAAGGTTGAAGAGGAAGTGAAACGAAGACAATTTCAATATTGAACTCATAACCTCTTTCTACGTATTGATGAACATTTACTTTTGAATTTTCAAATTACTTTTGGCTCCGATTAGAGATGAGTACTCTTCGAATACTCTTCTGGAATGCTGGAGGCGTAAACAGTGCCAAGTTTGTGGAGTTTGAAAAGATGGTTGATGAGTGTAAGGCTGACGTTTATGCCATAGTAGAAGCAGGGAAGTCAACCGAACATGAAGGTCAGTACCGTATCCCAGGATTTCAACATTTCACACTGAAGAGAAGCCGCCAAATAGCATCCGGTATGTTTGTTGGAGTGAAAGAATCGATAACAGCGAAAATGAACACTATTACAAAGAAATCAAATACCACGCCTAACAGCCTGGAGGCGACGCAAGTCGAGGTATGGAAAAACAGCTATTATACCAACATTATAGCGTTATACAATCCACCCAGGAATACACCTGATCTTGAAAGTTTGCCGATTAAGAGAAACACAGTCATCATTGGAGACTTCAACGCACCCTCGACAAGATGGGGTTATAAAAGAACAGATGGTATCGGCAAAAATGTTGAAGACTTCGTTGATAGTAATCCCTTTACTGTAGTATATAGTGCTGATCGTTCTCCGACTTTTCTATCGTACTCTGGATATACATCAACACCGGATTTAGTCCTTGCCCATGATAGTATATGCAATAGAGTTTCACAGCAGCCACAGGGAGATGCCAACGGAACCGGACATAGAGCAATCCTTGTCTCAATCGATGCACCTAATGTGACAAAGAAAATGGAATATATTGATACTACACCTAAATGGAATTTTCATAAGGCAGACTGGAAAAGTTACGAGAACATAACAGACAAATGCATAACTCAAGACCTGGTAAACGACAATCCTGATCAATCCTTAGATAATGTAACAAAAGCACTGATGAAATGTGTCCAAGCGTGTGTTCCAAGGGGAGCTGTAAGGAAATACAAACCATTCTGGAATGCATCGCTTCAAGTTATGAAGGAAGAACGGGATGAAGCAAGAAAAAAGGCTGAAACTACAGGCGCTAAAGAAGATGGTATTCATCTGAGGAAACTTCATGCCAGCTTACAGAAACACATTTTGAAAAGTAAGAGGGAGGCATTCCACCAAGTCATTAAGAACATAGACTACCGAAAAGATGGAAATAAAGCTCATAGATTGATATCAACATTGAACAATGAACACTCAAAAAAGAATGAACCAATTTTGGAACGAGGGAGACTCCTTGTCGAAGATAAAGATAAAGCTGAAGCGTTTTGTAAATACTACGCTTCAGTGAGTAACTACGAGAAGTGCAACCTCAGCAAAGTGTATAAAAAACTTGAAAACGATGGACTTCAACCAGATGAGAACGTTCCAAGTGATACATTATTTGACAATGATTTGAATGGAAAGTTTCATTTTGCTGAACTGGAGAGTGCACTTCGATTGACAAAACTCAAGAAATCTCCTGGAGTTGATGGTATCACGTCAGAGATGTTGATTCATTTGGGACCCATGGCTAAGAATACTATTCTCAGGTTGATGAACATAATGTGGGATACTACCATACCTGCTGTATGTAGAAAGGCGGAAGTAGTTCCTCTCGCAAAAAAAGACAAAACAGCAGATAAACTTGAAAACTACAGACCCATTGCACTAACAAGTACTTTCTGCAAAGTTTTAGAAAGAATGGTGATGTCCCGTCTGAATTCTTTCCTTGAAGAACACAATCTCGTCGCCCCTGAGCAGTCTGGATTTAGAAAACACAGATCGACGATCGACCAAATTGTGCGTGTTTCTCAAGATGTGAAGGATGGTTTTCAAAGGAAAGAATCCACATTGGCAGTTTTAGTGGATTTCAAAGCTGCATATGATACGGTGTGTCGACAAATTCTCATAGAAAAGTTATGGAGAATGAATGTCCCACGGAAGATCATTCGATGGGTTATGCAGTTTCTCGCACAAAGATTTATAAGAGTTAGAGTTAATCAGTCATGCTCAGGATACCGTCAAACACACCAAGGTCTACCACAGGGAGCAGTTTCCAGTCCCACATTGTTTAACGTGATGGTTAACGATCTCCCGAATAAAATCAAAAGCATTGGAGGAGCTAATGCACTGATGTATGCTGATGATCTTATCATATGGACGACGGGATCATGCATAGTAACAATGCAAACTAAGATCAATGAAGCTCTCTCAACACTGAAAAACTGGACGGAGGCGAATAAGATGACTGTCAACACCGAAAAAACTACATACCAATTGTTTTCAATGTGTACAGCACAACATAAGATACAGCTTCAATATAATGGACTACAGTTAAGTTCAGTTAAAAGCAAGTATTTGGGAGTGCATATGGACAACAAACTCACGTGGAAAGAACATACCCAGAAACTAGCTGACATTGGAAAAGCCCGTTTGAAAATACTGCGAAGACTAAGTTCCACTCGGTGGGGTGCTACACAAGATGTTCTTTCTACAACGTATAAGACATACGTCAGACCGGTGCTGGAATATGGCCGAGAGGCCTTTTGTACTGCTAGTCAAACCAATATTAAAATTCTCGATTTAGTTCAAAATCAAGCTCTTAGAATGATATGTGGCGCCGCAAAGTCTACTCCAATCACAGCGATGGAAATTCAAACACAAATCGAGCCACTATCTATTCGAAGAGAAAGAGCTGCTATTGTTCAACAAGAGAAACAATTGAGACTTAACGACTCGTACTGGGAATCATATGAGCCACCAGTATTACGAATACCATCCCAGATAGGTTTCAGTGCTGCTGTCAATAACATGAAGACGAAGTTTGAGATAGAAGTTGACGTGGCCTCAAGGAAACCTTTTCCACCTCCTTCATCGTCATTGCTTTTATTACCCAAGACGAGAATAAAGCTGATTGACGAGATGAATAAGAAAGATACGATGAATGTATTCGCACTGAAGCAACTGTCTCTACGTACAATACATACTTTATACCCTTCAAATGAGTGGCTTCATGTTTTCACCGACGGTTCGGCAGATGCTGTTCAATCGAATGCTGGTGCTGGAGTATACAGCATCATGTTCCAAAAATCGGCTGCAGCAGGAAGATATGGTTCATGCTTTGATGGGGAAATGGAAGCGATTAAGATAGCATTTGAGTTAATACGCGAGCGTACCATTCCTCGGAAAATTGTGGTTTTTGTCGACTCCAGAGCAGCTATTCAAGCTATTACATCAAAGGCAACTGATTGTTCAATCACCAATCAATGTCAAAAACTATCCCACGATCTGATAGAGGATGGTTGGTCATTGATTTTACAATGGGTCCCGAGTCACTGCGGAATCGAAGGAAATGAAAAGGCTGACGAACTCGCCAAATTGGGATCCAATCAGAGGCAGCACACAATACCAATGTCGATAGCTTCCTACAAAAATATGCTCAAAATCAAATCCAAAACTATTTTAAATCAGGCCCAAGAAGATGTCGCTAGAGGAAAGAGATGGGAGTCTTTGCTGGAAAAACCGATACATTGCAATACCCTGCCTCGTTCTACTGCAGTCGCGATCTTCAGGATTACAACAGGCCATGATTTTCTTTACAAACATCTGAAGAGAATAGGAGTTAAAGCAAGTTCCATGTGTCCCCTGTGCAAGCTGGAAGATCAAAATGCAGAACACCTACTTGTATGCCCAGCACTTGATCAACACCGAGCTCTGTTTAAAAATCAAGGTTTGTCTGGGGATTGTCTAATGGCAGCTTTGTACTGGCAGACGAGAAGAGACATATCAGAAGTAGAGTTCCTACTACAATCGTGACGAATATATTCTCAAGGAGAAGCAGTTCTGACTACCGAACATCAAGTTGCATCAACAGCTTGAAACATTTTTTTTTTCATCCTGATTGATGGTTTTCCATGGTTTCCCTCAGACGTTCAAGAATTCACAAGCATTCAATATTGAGAAAATCAGAAAAAGAAAAAAAGAGAAAAAGAAAAGAAAAAACAAGAAAAAACAAGAAAAGAAAGAAAAAAGGGTTGAATAATAATCAAATACAATAACTAGAATGAATGAAATGAGAAAGAAAAAAAAATGAAAAGAAGAAAGAAAGAAAAAGAAAAAATAGAATAATAAAAAAAATAAAAAAAATAAAAAAAAAAAAATGAAAAAAAATGAAAAAAAAAATGAAAAAAAAATGAAAAAAAAAAAAAATGAAAAGAAAGAAAAAAAAAAGAAAAAAGAAAAAAAAAAAGAAAAAAAAATGAAGGAAAATGAAGAAAAATGAAAAAAAATGAGAAAAGAAGAAGAAAAAGGAAAAAAAAAAAAAAAATGAAAAAGAATAAAAATAAAAATAAATTAATTAATGAATGAAAGACAAAAGGAAGATGAAGTAAAAAAATGAAACGGAATGAGGAGAAGAAATGAATGAATGAATAAAGGAAAAGAGAGGGGAAAAAAAGAGAAAGAGAGAAAAAAAGAGAAAGAAAAAAGAAGTAAGAAGAAGAAAAAAAAAACATATATATCAAACACAACAAGAAGAGAAGAAAAGAAGAGAAGAAGTTGGAAGAAAAAGCTCAAGACCAACAAACACCTTTTTTTATCCATCCTGACGTGGTTTTTCGTGGTTTCCCACAGTCCTCGAAGCAAATGCTTGGATGAAGTACTAATTGGCCACGACCATTAATTAGTAGAGCGATAGGCCTAATTATAACATTATAGGCCGATCACTAATTTAATTTGTGCTTTTTGTATAATGATCAATTTTACATCTGCTGTCAAGGGAAAGAAGTAATTAATCATTGCCCAAGAGACTAAGTTCAAAGTGGAAGATATCAACATTCGTGTGTTTATACTGAAAGACTTTTATCTACTGCGAAAAATTATGGTCACAGACAGCGCAGTCCTGGTGTTGAAGACCATTAGTTTTAAATAATCAAAATGGGGTGGTAAGATCGCCCTTGTGGTGCCCCGTCCAAACGATCCTATCTTTCATCCATAGCCTTAATTGGGGAACAATGATTTTGTATCAAGTTTCGATGTTATTAAAAAAAAAAAAAAAATTCCGTTGTCAGAGAAATTGAATGGTGGCAGTTGGCGAGGGCATGTAAAAAAAAGAGGAAACAATATCACATCTGTTGGGTGACGACATTCAGCCAACGGGAATGAATCTAGAATAAATCAAAGTTTGAAGGAAACTGTTCTTTGCGTCACTGTAGACTTTACAGTTGTGAGCCAATGTATTGCCTGAACGGGTCAACATGCCAGTCTGCCAGACTTGGTCAATATCACTTCCATATTCAGCTCTCAGGATTATTATCAAGGGTCAACAAACCTGTGTTTATTTATTGAGAATTTTCCAATAATCGATTATTAAAATGTTTGAAAAGTGTCCCATCATACATTGAGCTGATTAAATATACTATGAAATTCTTGAGTCGGAGTGGATCTTGCGATTTCGGGTGAAAAATGAGAAATTCCCAAGAGGCAGTTAGTTGTGTTCTTCTGTCACTTCTCGTCCTGGATTTAGGCCCAGTATTACCAAGTCCAGTTGATATTTATCTGCGAGTTGGTGAAAACAAATACCACAGGTAACCATGGTGATGACAAGTTTGAACTGTCAGATAAAGGCTAACTAGACTTGGTAATACCGGGCCTCAATATAATATTAGGAAACTGAATATCTACCTTCGGAAATTGACGTTATTGGAGAATAGAACATAATCTTGATCTCAGGACCATGGTTGTTATTTATTATTGGGCTTTCACTTTTTCTGATGCATTCAAATCTTTTTTTTTTTAATAACATCGAAACTTGATACAAAATCATTGTTCCCCAATTAAGGCTATGGATGAGAGATAGGATCGTTGGGACGGGGCACCACAAGGGCGAACTAACCACCCCATTTTGATTATTTAAAACTAATGGTCTTCAACACCAGGACTGCGCTGTCTGTGACCATAATTTTTCGCCGTAGATAAAAGTCTTTTAGTATAAACACACGAATGTTGATATCTTCCACTTTGAACTAAGTCTCTTGGGCAATGATTACTTCTTTCCCTTGACAGCAGATGTAAAATTGATCATTATACAAATCGCCTATCACTAATTTAATTTGTGAATTTTGCATTCAAATCTATACCGTTACAGCTCAATCTACGATGGATACACTGCTGCTGAAAGATAACAGATTCGAAATAATCTTCTCAGTCATAATATTCATTCGGTTCATTTATTTATTTCAATTTATTCAGATATTTTGGAAATTTAATCTGATTATATAAAAATTAGAATTCAGTAATCATTTGCTGAAGAACGAATGAAAAATAAATGTAAAATCAATTGTCCAGACACATATGATATAATTGAATATAGTCGATGAAAAGTATGCATTTATAATTTTCTCAATGAGTTTAATATCAGTTCATATTTTCTATCCGATGATATTACTTCACCTCTCCATATAACGTAATTGTGATTTTTCGCACACTGAGTGCTAGTTATTTATTGTTTTCAATAAACTGAATAATCTTGATAATGTTTGATGAAACGAAGGTATTTGAAAATTCCTATACATACTCTGCTCTCAAGAAATTTGATATTTCTGTTTGTGTGGGTTCATTTTACCCAAGCATAAGCTTATAGTACCAGCAATAATAAAAGTAATAATAATAATTCCTTCATCTTTTCTTCCGACATTCTCTCAGCTCAGACTGGTTTTTAATTTAAATTCATAACTTTATCGTCTATAAAGTCGTTTTTTATCAACTTGAAAAATAAATCGAGAAATATCTTTATGCAAAAGTGGTATTATATTACACTATATTCAGTGAGATATTGAGAGTTTTAATCAGCTTTGAAAGTTTCATGAAAGCTCAAACATTCATTAATTATGAAACTGAAATCCTTGCGGGTGAGCGTGTGATTAGATCAGAGGAAAAACAAAAGTGCCATAATTTTGTAAGTGTCGAGGATAATTTATTTATCAAATGAATATTAACTTCAAATTGTATTATTTATTATTTCCAAAGTATTTTTGAATTCAGTCCGTGGACATCAAAACTCTTCAAGTCCATAGCACATGGGTTAAGATTCTTCAACTCTGTTTTTTAATGTGGGATTCGCTTGTTTTCTATCTTGTTTTCTTTCATTGTAGTTAAAATAATTGTCTTATGCTGGCCTTCCATGAACGCGATTTGCGTTACGCTTTCGCAAGGCGGTGGAATTGAGGCGAGCTCAACAATAAAAAATGGCGTAACTTTCGTCACTGATTGGTCGTTTTATCATCATGGTGGCTCAAAAAACTGGTTAGCGATCCGAATCGTTCCGATCCGATCCGAGTTGTTGTATTTTAAATTGTATTTTCATGTTTTGTATGTTTTTTATGTATGGTGTATAAAATAAAGCAAACATTGGTAAATAAACATTATTATTATTATTAATAAACCCACAGAGAGAGTGAAAGAGAGAGATGAATTTCTTATCACAAATAATATAATCCTGTTGTACAAAGCTAAATTCGTGAGAAAACAATATGAATTAATTCATACTCACTCATTTGATTCACATTCCTTGATTTCATCAACAAATATATAAAGCTTGTTATACGATTAGAACTTGATGATATAAAAACTTCTCATAGATTTTCATGGAATATCACGGCCCAGTAAACTGTCAGTAGAGTTGAATGGTTATAGCATTATCACGGCGTTTAGCAAACACAACGTCTATATGATTCTATTGTAGGAGGAGGTTGAGTATTTCACAGATAACAAATAACAACATAATAGCAAACAACAACAAGTTGATAAATGGCAATACGTGATTGATGGAAGAATTATGGATTTTCCATGTACATTTTATGTATATTATGTCAGTTACTAAATTTGGAACATTAATCAGAGACGATCGAGACTATTTATCTGTGTTTATTCATAAATAATCATTTTTTTGGAAGCTCATATCGAAGAAGATTTTGAATAATGCATGTATTTCATTTCTTGATTCTAGAAATTAATCTAGCCTGATTGTGAGTGATCCACCATACAATTATTTTCATCAACTCATCCCACTTATTCATATCTTACATAACAACCAATACAATTTCCGTTGTAAAACATTTCTTGGTGAAGGAAACTACAAACTACGATTGCCAGCTAGAGTTGCATAGGTTATTCTTCGAAATAGCTGGAAGCATGAGCCATATCGGAATAATATCAAAGTTTTTCTGCGTACTTGAATACAATTTTAATGAAAATAATATTTCGATAGAAAGATTATTGCAAATAACATATTCGATAATTTGCATGCTTAACAATATATAGAAAAATGAAGATGTTCAATTTTCATGTGAATTATGATCTTCATAGATCTGAACTGTCACTTTCAGGAAAGGTAATCAGTATCTTGTTTCAGTTTTCGTGAAACAGAAGAAACAAACTCCATCAACTTAAGACTGTGCAGCAAACATTAAATCCTCGACTCCAATATCGGAGAACGTTGAAAGCTTCCGTGACTCTTTACTATAGCGGTACTATAAACTTGTGTGTTTTCTACTAGGATGTTTACTGAATGTTCAGCACACAGCTTCATCACCGATCTAGGTGACTCAACGTCATGTGTACTGTCGTTTTAAATCATGCATATACCCAACAATCATTTTCCAATAAATCAAAAGAATGCATATAAATCTTGATTGAAGTTTGATAGACCTATCTGGGAAAAGTTTGTTTCTACAATTTTGAACCAATTCAAGATTTTACTGTGTGAGGTTTGGTGACTCCAAACTATGTAGATTAAAAATGAGCACTTTTGGGGTGTGACACCTACACTATATGATTCAGAGTGATGAGTTTCAAACCACTTTTTTTTCGAAATTTCGGTTCCTAAAAAATGATAAATAGGAAATATTCAGCTATTCCAAAGTCGAATCGTGAAAAATGATGATTGAAACAACCTCATGCTCTAAATAGATTCATGGGTACCATGTATTTTATTCTTATAGCATTAGGTCTGCAACACTATATCCTCCAGACGTAGGTTATATCTTTTGATATTCGAATATTTCATAATCCATTTTTTTTCTGTATATCATTTGATTGTTGATTGAGCTCCATTCATGACAATATCCAGAATGGTGAATTCACAGAAATTTTCAACCCCCCTTCCCCTCCCAGAAAAAATAACAGTCGCCCATGAGATCTGTAACCAAACAAATATTAAATGGTATGCGTTTTTATAGAGATCTACCGGTTAAACCTGAGCATGGAGCGCGTCTCGTGTTTTGACCATCTATTATGCATCTCTGACTGTACGCCGAACATGTGAGTGGCACTGAAGAACGATATTCGCAATGATATATAGTCATCAGGAATGATTGATTGTATTGTTGGGGAAGATTCGTTAGATGAAGAGTCTTGGAAATATTCAATATCGGCTAGATTCTTGGTGGCTTTCTTCGCTCAAGTTTCCAGAAGCATTAAATATATCATATCATTCACTTCATTATTCATACCACTATTATTACATTGTCTAATATATTGATTGAATTCATATTATGAGTCCATGGGAGTCTATTTAGCGAAGTATCAGTTTTTTTGGTGATAGATTCCGAACGGTATGAGATATCAAATCCCAATACGTAATAAACACAGATGATTATAATAGCTTCAAGATGATATAATTCATAACTATTAAAGCATGTCGCATAACTGTCGAGTGTATACAGCTAAAAAACACATTTTTTCACAGCTGTATACGCTTGACAGTTATGCGACATGACTCTGATAGTTATAACTCATATCATATTGAAGCTATTTTAATCATCTGTGTTTCTTGAATATTAGAATTTGATATATCATACCGTTCAAAAGTTATCATCAAAAAACTGATATTTCGCTAAATCGACTCCCATGGATTCTTATATGTAACTTCAGTCCAAACAATACTCATGCACATTGGTTCATGTTATTGTTTCTGATACCCAGATAATCAACTGATTCAGGGACAAGGGAGAGTTGCACACACATTTTGTTTCGTTGAAATGAAAAAATGGAGGAAAATATGTCAATCTCATTCAAAATGAAGACACGTCAGGCACATATACATCATTTGGCGTTAGAACATTCGACCAATCTTGGCCCTTCCACCAAAACTCAACGACTGAAATGATATCCAAAGTAGTACAGTGAGTACTAAAATAAAAAAAAAAAAACGGATGAGAAGGAATTTCCAATTTTTTCAAAGATATCTTGAAAAATGGTTTTATATGTGATCTGCTGAATATTCAATGGATTTCAGAATGTGCACCCTTCACTGAGCAAAAAATACACACGAACAAAGGTTAACAAAAAGGTAGCATCAAAAATTCCTCAACTGAATTAACGGGACTCATTATTCATACACCAGGAGAATAATTGAACTAACTTACTCGATTTCTACACAACACTTCCTAACCCTATCCAAGTTCACCACATCTACCTCATATTTATTCCTCCTACGGCAACAAACTAAGAACTGAATACAATGCCTTTGACACTCGAACTACAAATACGTGAATCCACCCTACATTTAAGTCTTTCACCGTCTCTGCAACGAATCAAAGCTCGTTCTATATATTTATTGTACCTCCATTATAACTTAATATACAACCACCGTATTTGAGAACTATTCGGAGTTAGTTGAGAGATTCAATATATTTAACTTTACGAGGAAAGAGACGAGCTCTTGAAAGCTTTGAACCGTCAGCAAGATATTGTATATATACTTGGTAAAGAAACTACGATGTGAGGATTTCAAACACTGGGAATACTCGTGTCGACGACTGTATATATAAGATCTTTGTTTAAACACAATGTTCGCAGTCATCGGCATAACGCGTCAGTACGAGTTCAAGCTAATCGGCTCATTATGAAGTAAGCCGCGTAAGAACGCGTAAGCGTATAATCAAGATGTTAGATAAAGTGACAGTTAAATAGAGAAGAAGGAGATATCATCCTATATAGCCTGGATGTTAATTAAATGTAGGATTACTAATTGCTGAGCGTTTCGTTGTCTTAGAAGTGTGATTTGCGTGAGACTGGAATAAACCAACCGTTTAGCGTTGTCATTCTTGATGGTGTTGGACATTTCTGACAAGCAATCAAAACCTAATTTGGCCGTCGGGAGTTTCTTATTAAATGATGTAATTAACCAGTGTGCCAACATAACAGTATGAAATATGACCGTTAATTACTCAGTTGTTGTAGAAGGAGCTGTAGTACTATAACACCATCTATCCTGAAAGACGTTTCTCAATTTTTAAATGAGTATTCATTCTCTATTTGGAAAAATCATGTTGCATCATGATTATACATATATACTGGTACAAATTTATGATGTACTTGTGCTTTTTCCCTCTTTTTGATTAATCTGAATGGAGATACTATCGCCACGAACATTTCTACCCCCTTAAGAGAAATTTCACATAACTTCATTGATAGTGGACCTCGAGGCAATTTAGCAGGTTTATAAAGCCATTTGAACTCTCTGCCATCCACTTAAATCCACATATACCACCCGGCCAGCATGTGTTATTTTCCGCTCCTTTCAAAAGAACACTGGTGTTCTTTTTCACTGTATTCCCGTACGTTTCACCCAGTTTAGATCAACGCAGCGATTTTCTTTTCCCTTCAGAAGTGAAAAACGTATTTTACGGTGACGCTTGTATAGGTTTTTCCTTTTCACGAATGGCGTATACGATCCTGTGAAAATGCCACATTATTCTCAAGGGTTTGCGTACCGCGCGAACACCTCTTCGTAACGCAACTTGAGTAAAGTTTGCGTATCGGGAGTGGAATAAATCGAAAGAAGTGCATTAAAGCTGGAATGTTTGTGAATGATATTTATATTACAGGAACAAGTTTGTTTCGACCAATGATAATGAACTGTTCTCTTACAAGCTTCCAGTTTTATGATATTGATATGATTATTTTTTGCTTAACGACCCCACCAACAGCTAGGTTATACGGGGGTACGAATAAGCTGGTGATAATGAATGTATGTAGTGATGATTAGTGAGAGGACACTTATAAAAACTCATGCCTTATGCGGGATTCGAACCCACGCCCAACGGTGACTTCAGTTTCTGAAGCGGTGCCTCAGCTGACCGAGCTACCGAGGGTGGCCCAGTCTTAGGAAGTTTCATATTGATCTCAATGCCATTCTGTTGTCGATCATTTTTTTGACAGTCATAAGTGAAATAGTGGTGATAAGATGTTGAAGATTGAAAAAATATTGAATTTGGACTCGTTGATTCTCTCTGTGAATGTTTTTTGAAAATGGATTTTATGAACTTTTTCTATTCGAGCGATTCTTGGAGAACACAGTAATGTTTATTCTCAATATAATCATCAATCTAATATCCGACATAATTTGATGATAACACCGTCTTGAAAGCTAAGAACAGCAAAGAGTTGCCGAAAGTAAACGGTCCTATTGTTTCATAATTCGTCGTAATTAAGAAACACTGATTGGTCATACAAATTTCGAAGGTGATTTCGAAAAAATCAACGTATAAACTGGAAAAAAACTGGTGGATTATTCGAGACTTTTTTCAATTATCACAAATAACAACGAATGAGTTGAAAAAGATGCTGAACCAAACGACAAAAAAAAAAGATAGTAATTCTCCATTTTAAGTAGTGCCAACGATAATGAATTGGTTCGAGTTCAGTCATAGATTTCTATTTATGTCAAATCGAGAGTTTTTCTACAGCAATTGTGTTATACGTTCGAATGTTTCACCGTGAAAAATTAAGTAATATTGAGTTTTTGTTCCAGAAATATGAATAACAATTCTCAAAACCAAAGTTTTCAAAACTCATACCAAAACCACTTCCATACAGTTCATCAAATCATGCGAAATACTTCTTACAAATGCAATACAATATCTACAAACATCCCTCTCCATTCACTATATTCTGTATTGTATAACAAAATATCCCGTAGAGACATTGTCTTATACTGTTGGTGACGTCAGCATTGCTCCCCCCTGCCTTACAACCCCCCTATCGATTCCTCAAGAGCCTAGGCATGCCTTCACATTCACTGCGAGGCTAAACTCTCACTGTGCCCCCACTTCCTTCATTTTTCTTCACAGCCAACAAACCAATGTCTACCAAAGTCATACTGAGTAATTTCAGGACGATGCGCAACATCCATCAGACAAATTGCAATTTTTTCAAAGGTGAAAAACATCACAGATCATTGGCTTCTGAAATGTTTTATTGTTCGTCCGCTATTCTTCTCGGGTCAAAAACAGTAGAAGCTTGACATCGTATGCGATATGTTCCAATATGGGGATTGTTTTCAGTCAATTAAAATTGTTTGGTGTATGTTTAACAACACCGGAGAGACATTTTTGAGTCATCATTTCATCAACTTATAGAAACTCTAAAAAGTACGTGATAAGCACATGTCGGAGGAGGTTTGTTTGGTGGGTTATCAATATTCAATAATGAGTTATTTTTATAACACCTCATCTGTAACAAAACATTGGATTCTATCCAGATAACCTATATAGTTGAAAGCGTAGCTTCAAGGTTTTTCCCATTCAATTTTCGTTTATGAATACAGGAGAAATGTATAGCATTGTGAAAGACGATGTGGAGGCTGAAAGTAAAATTGACAGTAAATGAAAATGTGTTTTTGACTGGGTGATGTGAGATGGAGTTCATTTGTGTATACTTTGTTTGTGTCGAATGAATGTGATTGAGTGTGATTTTAATATTTCATGAGTTTCTCTCTTTCTTTCTCTTGTAGGCATATTACCTTGAGTGACGAGATATTTGGTTTTAGTTGGGAAGAAAATTGGAGAGTATAGTGGTTATGCGGTTAATGAGTGGTGATTGTTATCATCAATGCGGCTCACTCATTGCGTATTCAACATCAGCAGATGCAAAAAGCTACAAGCGATGCTCATATTGATATTCATGTGGTAATATTAATATGATGTCTCTCTTGTGAACGAAAATGTCCAAAACATGATAATATTATTGTGAGATTATATTAATCGAAACGTTTGTATGGAAAGATTGGGCATTACAGTTATTTTCTTGAGAACTTCTTACAAATCGTTATATGCTTTATGCGCAGAGACAACGGATTTTAAAGAACAAGCGTTCTTTTTTAACCCACTTTTCCTTGCCAACCCTGGATCACAGTCCCGTTTTCTGAGAACGTCGCTTTTAAACGAAGCGTTTCATTTTATGTATCGGTTTACAATTCGTATTTCTGATGTGAATTTTTGTACCACGGGATGATATTCTATTCGTACACAACTACAATTATGAAGGCATGTGTTTTTATAATGTATTACTAGTACCACAATGCAATCTTTGCATTGAATAGAGAAGTAATTGTACAGTCTATATTGGAGAAGTTTTTGTTTCAAAATATGTATATACCATAGTGAAAATGCCTTCTGATATTTATGGTAGCATGAACGTAGGGTTTATATGAATGAAGGTTTGAGGGTCAAATATATTGTTCTGAAACATTTTTTTGAATAGTATCATATTCCCAATGACATGTTTTGTTACAGTTATTGATTGAGTATAATCATTCTGATGAGTATTTCACAGTGATAACATCACAATGAACGTAATTCTCACGATAAATACGTGGATAAACAGCAACAACATACACCAACGTACAGTACTCTCCTAGTAATGAGCTCAATCCCATTCAACATTAACATATCCATCCAACAGTGCTGACGGTACGAAACATCCACCCGCTTATCGTATAATATGGAGATATTATCCGCTCAATACCGTCAACAACACCACATCTCTGATGTAATCAATAGTGTCACAGAATTGAAACTCATCACCGTCAACAGTATAAGATAGGAAAGACGGTGAATCGTAGCCGCCAACACTCTCGTCACAAAGGTATAATAATTGTAGAATTGAAGTTGGTTGCTTATCCTATATAGTCTCTAAGATTTAAATTATTCATAAGTACACGACTAGACCTGTTGGCCACTTTCCCAGTACACATCAGCGCTGGTTCAATGTAGGCTACATTTATATGGTACTGTGTAAATAGTACATACTACATGAATGCTGACGGTAACCCAGAGCATTCTCATAACACACTGAACTCTGTGTGTCGTACTTTAAGAATAATTCAGTTCATATTTGAATGGTATTTCAACAAATAGAATGACTGGGTGGATAGTGATATCCCTTCATTCGAACGAAATGGAGCGTTTTATTGTCATTTTATTCACGGTAATTTTCTCTAATGTTTATATGACTTGAATGAATTGATTGAAATATTTGACAATCGATAAATTTGTAAGTGTGAATTGATTCTGATGGACATTGTGAAAATGATTGGATGATAACCTGTATATGAATAGTATCTTCCATTTCATTTTCAGTGACATTTTTTCCTGTCTTCTCAACCACCAAGTCATGAAGCATCTGCTTTCAATTCTTTCACGTTGAATATGCTTTGTTTATAATATATGTGATAATTTAATGATCAAATATTCATTTATATCCATTCATTAATATCATCAACATGACACTACATCGATGTTATGTATTTTTATTGATACGCACATTATGTAGAGGTGGTTTCAATTCTCAGTAGATCTCTATCACATTTATAGTAGGGCATATGTATTCAAGTCTTTAAGAGATATTTTAAATGTATTGCAACCATTTATTTCATTCTATATATTTCAATGTATCTTCGATTTTTCATATTTTGTGACTATGTGACGAATGTATTCTTTGACTATCCATATACGTGGCATCATGAATAATTATTTTCCTCGTAAAATGCTGAGAATATAAAGTCATCTTTGGATGAAAATTGAATAAATGAAAAAATAAAGAATAAAATAAATTGATAGATTGAAATTTTTGAATTTGCTTCGATATGGTGGACCCACAATATCATTCCAATTCACCTCTCAGAATATATGGACGTAAAAAACACTGGTATCCCGATTCATCAAATATTTCAAATGACGAATAAGATTGACCAAAAGTTCGTCAATCTCCCCTTTAATTAGTTACTGTGGCCCATACATTTATAACTACCTTTCACAGGTGGTTTGTGTAGCTATCAAGCCACGTATACATGTAGGGCCACGCCATCTTTCAAAATGATATAACGAAAAATTGAAAAAAAAACACTAAATAAAGGACGTCTTTTTCTCGTGAAATTCAATGTTTGAAATGATACGTTCAACCCAACTAGCCGTGAATGCAATTCCATTAGAAACCACAAACAACGTGAAAAATATACTCTACCCCAGCCACCACATATTAATTGAAATAAATGCCGGTCACATAGTAAAACAGTGGTGAATGAAGAGACCCAACAAAGTCTGCAGTTTGCCATGATAGTCACGTGATGGACGAATTGCACTGTGAGCGGATAGTTGCACGTCGCTCGCTTGCACGAGCGCACAGGATGCGAATGTGTCGAGCTTTTTCCGAATGGCCGGTGTTAAACGAGTTAATTCTGTTGGCAGAGTCAACTGAGGAAACGTTTGGTAATGAATGTGGCTGTATGAATGCTTAGAGATTAGAGAACAATTCATTGATTTGAAAATTTCGAAGATATAGATCAATAGTTTCAGCGATTTCAGGCAGAATTATTTAATAATAATTACTTATATTCATGTAATGAAAGATATACCTCAACCCGGTCGAGGCGGGTCTTCAATGGCATAACCATCACATCTGAAATATGTCGATATTGGATCGTATCCAAGGAGCTTTATCATATATATATATATATATATATATATATATATATATATATATATATATATATATATATATATTTGTATGTGTATATATATATATATATATGTATATATATATATATATATATATATATATATATATATATATATATATATATATATATATATATATTCATATATATATATATATATATATATATATATATATATATATATATATATATATATACATATATATATATATATATATGGAGAGATAGAGAGAGAGAGAGGCCTATATATATATATATATATATATATATAAATATATATATATATATATATATATATATATATATATATATATATATATATATATATATATATATATGATAAAACATATATTCATTGATTCGATGAATTCTTCACGATCATTCGAAGTAGCATTTCGATATGGAGCAAGTATAGTTCGAATTTCAGCGTTTGAATATTCAGAATGAGAAAGCTAAAATAATGAAAAAAAAAGATTCAGCCAAACAAACTGATTCAGAATGTGAACGGATCCACTCTCACCTGATGGCGAAGTCATCTTTGAAAAGATACAAGAAAATACCATTTATGAACATTGGATAGTCATTTCATTTGCGATATAAAATCAAAGTGTTCATATACCGGAATATTGTACTATACTGCTATTTTCCTCTCGCTGACCATTGAGTTTTCCACAACATCTCGCTCCATCTCACTTTCCCGTGGCGTTACATTAAGTATGAAATAAATGCCTGCATAGAGAAAGGATCAGGGAAATGTAATTTATCTATAACGATACTCCCGGGGATTGAAGAGGAACCCTGAAAGCTCAGTACTGCTGAATAGGGTAAGAAGAACCCGGAGGGTAGGGAGGGGGAAGTTGATAAAACCCCTTCAATAACTCTGACTCCATCTTTTACCCCACCCATCCTTCCTCACACCAATGAAAAATATGATCCACATTTCCAAACCGAGCTAAATTTTCATCAGAATGAGAAAAAATCTTTATGAATGTATATATATATATATATATATATATATATATATATATATATATATATATATATATATATACACATATAGTAAGAGCGATAAATATATAGAAACGATGTGGGCCAATCACGGCGGGACAACACTGAAAATATGTCCATTTGTCAGAATTCACGTTTTTTTTCTGATGAACAATTTATTTATCATCTCTTTCTCGGGCTATCGAAGAAATGATGTGAATGTATTCACAGGTATATTTTATATTGAACTTTTAACCATATAGTGTCGAACCAAATTAGCTTCAGAACGGTATACAGTTGAATGTTTGATGGCTGTTTTCTCGGCATCTTTTTTCTCAACGTATTTTGGGATGGAGAAGTAAATCAAATCCATTCTACTGGATGGATTTGCATATTTTTTTTTATATTTCATGAACCAGATAATAAACAAAGTTATGTTTTATCAACAGTATATCTTGAAAATAGCATTGAAAAAATTCAATTAAAAAAAAATGGAAAACTTTGAAAAAAAAAGTGAAATGGATAAGTTTGTCATTCCTACAGAAAAAAATCCAAGTTTCATCAATGCACACCTTTGTCGAATGCACTTTCAAGAGGACTACACAATTTTTCAAAACCACTCATCCCAAGCCGTTTTCTGGAAAAAAAGTGTATCCGTGATAATTGAAAATATTTAGGTAATAATTGAAAAAAAGGAGAGAAAAGACAAAAACGTAACTTCATATCTTTCATTTTTTTTGTTGGTAATGTGAGACCACAATAAAAAAAATCAACTCGATCGGGTGTGAAATGTAGAATTTGGGATTTTCAGTGCTGTCCCCCCTTACATGAAAAAGGATCTGATTGGAATCCAGAATCACTGGTTGTAACTATCGTGATATATAAAGTTATGAAGGAATAATAGTTAGTGATGATATTTATGAAGGTGAGTTAAGATATAGAAGCATAGATATCTGTAATTACATCATAAAATATGATGACCAAATATAATAGGCCTATATAACTGATACGAACAGTGAAGTTCTGGGTTTCACCCATTTTGATAAAAATGCATGATTTGATGCATGATTCGTACTTGAAAATGTATGCACTGGTGTACTTTTCATTTCTCAGTTTTGCACTTGTATATGCCTGTACGAACAGTGAAGTATCAGATACAACCTCAACGATAATCAATATAACATTTGAATCATTATTCAATAATCATCCAATCCACATCAAACCTATATACATCCCTCTTTGCATACTCAATTTTTAGGAAACTTTTTCGAAAAACAAATCTTGAACTCTCAGTTGGGAGATGTCATTTAACTCATACAGAAACAAAGTGAAATAAAAAGTACACTGATGTATGTGGCCCTAACCGATTACATATAACATATCTTTATAAAAAAAAGGTAATATTGAAAATCGGTAATCTGTATCCGATGAATCATTACTGCATCACATCCACATGTCACAAGAGATAAGAAATGGGGAAATGGGGTAAGAGAGGTTTTGTACATGGAAATGAGGATCAGATTGAACAATGGATCATCTGAAAAGATTCTGAATTCGTCGTCATTTTTTGACAAAATTGGACATTTCAATTCGGCGACTATTGGGAAGTCTCACACAAAGTTTCTATAATTGGGAGTTCTACATTATCATGTAGCATTTTCGAAGACACAATAGCATAGTAATATCATATGAAGAATTTACCATAATAGTACCATAAAACACAAGTAGTGATATATCTCAAAATTGATGAAATGGATCACTATTTTAAAAATTACACTTCAGAATTCAGAAGTAATATAACTTTTTTTTTTTTTTAACATCGAAACTTGATACAAAATGATTGTTCCCCAATTAAGGCTATGGATGAAAGATAGGATCGTTTGGACGGGGCACCACAAGGGCGATCTTACCACCCCATTTTGATTATTTAAAACTAATGGTCTTCAACACCAGGACTGCGCTGTCTGTGACCATGATTTTTCGCAGTAGATAAAAGTCTCTCAGTATAAACACACGAATGTTGATATCTTCCACTTTGAACTAAGTCTCTTGGGCAATGATTACTTCTTTCCCTTGACAGCAGATGTAAAATTGATCATTATACAAAAAGCACAAATTAAATTGGTGATAGGCCTATAATATAATATAACTAGCATGGATCATGAAATTGTCAAAAAATTTGCACATGCTGTATGAATAATTGTGATTTGCTTCCAAACATTTCAACCATTGTGACAATATACGATTTCCATTGATCAAAAAATATACCATACATTCAACTGATGACAAAATATTCCACAAACTAATTATATCGTTGAATTCGATTCCTATCATAAGATATACATTTTTTTATCTCACTGAATTCATATTGATCTAAATATAGGCTCACTTCTCATTAGCGAATTGGAATGTGTATTGGGTATATGAAAGTTATATCACGTATATACGTTTCGGTATATAAGTTTGAACAAACACAATGTGATAGAGAGGCGTAGCTATTCACAGAAGTTCGTTTCCTTTTGTATTTTCCTCAAGCTTTAGAAACTCAGCAATATTAAGGATTCATTTTGTACATATAGTGACTGATTTATCTTTAACATATTTTCGTATATTATGTTGGTGCGATATTTTCACGATAGGAAAAGAAAATCTGAGATAAAGGCTCGAAGCGATCTCCGAGATGGCTGTGAATCGAGCAATCCTGGATGTTCGACATTTTGAAAGGAAACAGTTTCCGCCAGTACGATAGATGGCTGTGGGAAGAGGTAGCTGGTTTTGGTTACACTTCAGCACCTATAGGTTTTGCTAGATTTCACCCTTCTCCCTCATCCCTCCAACCCAATTTCCACTTCTCCTACCTCGTCACAACTCTTTCCACTTCTTCCGCTTCTCAAGCCACAGTGAAATATCGACATAAAGACAGAAAAAGTATATATTCTATATGATGTGAGGGACTGGTGGTGCCTTTTACCTTTAGGTTCACTCAAATGAATTTCCACCTTAAGCTATAAACCTTCAGTTTTTTAGGAAAACAAACAAGCCTACCCAAGCATAACGTCTCAGTTCCAGAAAATCGAATAACTTGAGGAAAAGTTTCACAAGAAAGCACATATATTATATCTAAATGGTAAAGAAATAGGAGAATTTTACTTCACCCCAAGGGTTCCTGGTGAACAGTTTTATTTCATCATTAATTTCAGAGTTGAAAATTCGAATTTAGAAAATTAGTTCATGATACTGTTGATGTTTGAATTTTGATTGATAATGTTTCGCTCCAGTTCGCTTCGAAAAGTGCTCAATATTGGAATTACCGGAAATAACATCAAAACAAACTCACGGAAAGAGATTATATTGTTATTTGCTACTTCGTTTCCACCGGAAATGTATCTCAATATCCTTTTTTATTTACAAAAACAAAATCATGATATGATTTTTATCACAGTAGAATGTACTCACGTCAACTAGTGTCCTTAGATACTACAATTTTTTCAATTAAAATACTTTGGTTTTCAAAATATTAACCCGTGTTTGCTAATAGTTCACGATAAAGACAGACTATATGCAGAGTATAAGAAGTGACAATACTAACACAACATTGATATGTGGAATACAAAATCATCCAATCTCTCTCAACGGTTTTAAATTCATTCCGACCAAAAATTCGATCGAATTAACAGTCCGTTAAAAAAATGCACTTCTCAATTGATAAATGTGATCTCGACCTTTTTGAAGTTCATTTTTGATTACAGTTTGTCGCTTTTAAAGTCGTGCAAGTGCATTTCCTTCCCAAATTCACATTCCCTCGCCAAAAATCACTTTATCCCCCTTATTTTTCCCTCAAACGTAACCGTTTTCCGCTCACTGAAACGGTTCAGAAGTAGGGGGAGGAGGCGATTGAAATATCGACGAAGAAGGTTTGAATTTATCACATGAAGCAGTAGTTCTCATACTGTTCTAAGTGAAATCAAGGGCTGTCAAGAGTTGACTTACATTAACCCTCGAGGTGAACATTTCATTTTATTACCACTACTTTTTCTCTTCACTAAATGGTCACCATTTTATGTGTCTTATAAAGGGAACGCATCGATGAGAAGAGTGTTGGCAAATTCAATCCCCCTCGCAACGGAGATGGTGAAGGAAACTTGATTCATGAGATAAACAATGGATTTCCTTCTTGAGCGTGCATCTTGAGTTCAAGGTCTTGATTTGAGTGAATTTCCATGAATCATATTTGAAAAAAAGATGAAATAATTACAGTTTCTAATATAAATTGCATCAGGATGGCGGTTCTGACAATCTACTTGAGCACATTTTATTGCAAGAAATGATACAATATAGATTCAGAATGCACATATACCTCACCACGTTCAGAATATATCTGGTCTGTCTGACCTCCTTACGTGAACCATCTTCCAAATCTCGAGGTGAAAAAGTACATGTGATATATCGTTCGATGGTGCAAATATATATTCTCATATTTAATGCGTACAATAATATATGAGGAAATTTTTTTATGAATTGACAAAAAATCATATGGAGATGTGTGCATATCCAAAATGAACCATCCCAGTTCGAATAACAAATGAAAATCGAGTATCAAATAACCTCGACGCGAAATAAATACCCTCTCGCAATCCGATCGCGATCTGCAATACGAAGACGCGCACATCCAGCACTGAGAGGGTATGAAATAAACTCGACGTATAATAAACAGAAAAGCTCAAGTTTTATCCCATTATCCATCGCCACCGACTTTAATCCCCTGTGGCAGAACCGTGAAATATCGACATAAAAAACTGGAGGAAACTCCAGCACCGAGACCAACGCCCGTGAAATATAGACTACTTGGAATGTAGGACGCGGACCGTTAGGATAAGATATGCCGGGAAATCTGGGGAGCCATACTCTGAAATTTGAAGGAGTAATAGTATGGAATAGAGATGAATGAATTTTTATGTATATATATATATATATATATATATGTATATATATTATATACATATGTATATTATGTATATTATATATATATATATATATATATATATATATATATATATATATATATATATATATATATATATATATATATATATGTATATATATATATATATATATATATATATATATATATATATATATGTATATATATATATATATATGTATATATATATATATATATATATATATATATATATATA
Source organism: Brachyptera risi (assembly GCA_964007535.1). Lineage (NCBI taxonomy): Eukaryota > Metazoa > Arthropoda > Insecta > Plecoptera > Taeniopterygidae > Brachyptera > Brachyptera risi. Next base: position 30,293,637 of record OZ023331.1, on the reverse strand, counting down.
TATATATATATATATATATATATATATATATATATATATATATATATATGTATATATATGAATGAATTGAGTGGAACTGGGCTATTTTTTCAATCGTGATATCATTTATTTAAACTGACCGACGTTTCAACGAGAATGGTCTCGTCCTCATCAGGGTCCAAACTCTACCAATTATTTTGATACAAAAACTTTTCATATGCAACGAAACCAACGCTACTTTCATTCAGAAACCTTGGCCAAATAGATGTCACAATAGTTAGAAGAATTTCAGAGGACTGTGTGAAATTCAAGGTAGCGTGAAAATCTTCACATCTGGAAAATAATATTAATTAAACGTATACAAGAATTCAAAGAGAGAGAAGATATGGGAATAAAACGATACTGTCATGACCTAGCGAAATTACTGATAGAAAGATAGAAGGAGAAAAATGAAAATAAAAAGAGAAAAAACGTCCGTTCTTGCACACGAAAATCTACTATCACCAAGAATAATTAGAGAAAGTATCGAAATAGAGAAACATATTGACGCAATGAATCTACGGAATGACAGTAAAAGACTACCGGTTGCGTGGAAGCCTATTTTGGAAAGAAGGAAGATTCTCGCAATAGGCCTACATCCATCGGAGGAGTCGATCCAGTGGTTGAAGACTCCACCCAAGTGGAGGGATGGTAGAAAGAAACGAGTGGACCAGGAGAAGGAAAACTTGATGCTGCCATCTGAGAGAACGCTTCTTAGAAGTCATCACAAATAGGATAATGACATTATTTTTCTCTTTTTCTCTTTTTTCTCTTTTTTCTCCTCTTCTCTTTCTATCAGTAATTTCACTAGTTCATGACAGTATTGTTTCATTTCCATATCTTTTTGTTTCGATGTTATTAAAAAAAAAAAAGTCTTTTCTCTCTGCAATTTTTTGTATAAGTTTTATTAATGTTATTTTCTGGATGTGAAGAGATTCACGCTACCTTAAATTTCACAAAGTCCTCTGGAACTCTTTCAACTATTGTGACATCCATTTGGTCAATATATATATATATATATATATATATATATATATATATATATATATATATATATATATATATATATATATATATATACATATATATATATATATATATATATATATATATATACATATATATATATATATATATATATATATATATATATATATATATATATATATATATATATATATGCATATATATGAGCGATATTCAAGTGTATGGATAGCTCAAGTCATTTTATGAAGAATGTATGCATCCATATATTCAACATACATACAATCAGACGGAAAAGTATTGATTTGTAAAGAAGAAACACCCTATTGTGTGACAAAGACTACATATCTTTGTTTTCCAAAACAGAATGTTGTTCTGTGAATTTCAAATGAGATGACGACCGCGTAGTACACTGGTGGAAAATATCTCAAAAACGAAGTATACAAGAAAAAAACCTTTTAATTTCTTGGATAAGGAGACTTCTCTTGTTCTTGATTCAACAGTGAATCGGATTGATCCATCGGAATGTCTTGAATGTTTTGTTTTCTTTTTGAATGTCTGAATATATGATTTCAGAATACTCAGAATCTTACCTAATTACTTATGGTGAACACTTTTCATAATTAAGACAGTATGCGAAAATAGTTTTGTGGGGAATTATCCACGCTTTTCAGAGGTGTACAGCTCAAGAATGAAGACAAAATGTGATTTAAGATATGTAGATATCATGTGTACCGTGCATTTTTTAAATATTATCTGACTTTCATCAATGATTACCTGACCATTTTGTGAGAACTGAGAATGAGCCCTATATAACTTGGCTCTTGATGGGGTCGTTAGGCAACTTCAAACAAAATAGGAGACTGCAGAGGAAAATATATTCATTATTTTCTCATTAAATTAGAATGTAGCTTCATTTATGTGAACGTGGGCGAGAAGTTAATTTTTCAATACATTGTTTTTTCATGATTTTCGACGAGGTTTGGCATGCATACATTTCATCATTCAACTTGAAACTGTGAATATTTAAGGTCTTAATCCACTCAACCGATGCAGTGTTGCATCATTTCAAAATTTGTAACCACTCAGAGGGAAAATTTGGAAGAGTATATTTCCTTCGTATCAATTCAAATTCTCAAGTACCGGTTACTTCAAAACGTGAATAATACACATTATTACAAAGTTTCACGTAATTCGTCTAGGTCGTTCTGAGAAAAAAAAATCAATGTAATTTTTTTGAAAAGTTGATGAACAAGTGAAACCAAAATCAACAGGTGGAACGATGGAAGATTGGAACGTCTTGGATAGTCAACAGGTACAGTTATCATAGCAAGAGAGCCAGGACTTGATAGTTTCAAAATCAATTCGTGTGTATAGCTTTCCATCGAGATTTTATATAAATATCTTGCTCATCTCACAACTCATATTAAGCTTTTCCCTACTATTCAAACTAAGAGGTTGAGGAGCTACATTGAGATCATTTCTCCAATTTGGAGTGAAACAAAAACAGTAACAAATAATAGTAACACATCTTCAGTGTGTTTGTATAGATTTATTTCGCTTGATTGCGGCACTTTCGCTGATAACCAGGGCTTCTTAGACAGCATCTCATTATCAATCACTTTATCACACCATTAATAAGATTACTGACAAAAAAGCCCTTGTTGAACGCTTTCTGAAAGAATTGTAATTTTTCAGTTCCATTCGATGAGTTAGAAATGAATTGAAGTGTCATGATGATTTTTTAGAATTCAGATATGAATCATTAGTTTGTAACACAATTTTCCTCAATGTTAGTCAGAACCTGTTTACATAATCATTTTCTTTTATTTGGAATACGGGTATACATATGTGCATACCATTTTTCACCACGATACTTGCATCATAACGCTTTTCATCAGCGTTTTCAAAGTAATATACATTATTGACTCTGGTATCATTGAAAAAATGTATTCAATTAACAAACGAAAACGCCCACGTGTTTCATGTTCCGACTACAATTTATATTCCTTCGTACTGAACAATTACGGTTTATATTTATCATCCAATATTTAATTAGGAGTAATTTTTATTGTCCAATAATAAATATACATTCCCGTACCTCCATTATTATTCGCTATACTTCTATAGAACGACAAATGTGAATATACAAGTTCAACAGCGGACGTTTCGCGGGTAGCGATCGAGAGGGGGGAGAGAGAGGGTACACGTACACGTTTATCACTTACCCGCATTTCAACAGCCCACTGAAAAAATCTGTGTTCATTCCGAGGTCTTGATCAAAACACATATATGTCGAGATCAAATATATATATATATATATATATATATATATATATATATATATATATATATATATATATATATATATATATATATATATATATATACACATATATATATATATATATACATATATATATATATATACATATATATATATATATATATATATATATATATATATATATATATATATATATATATATATATATATATATATATATATTAATGACCCTCAAAAAGTACACTTTTTATTCTTGTTTGAAAGTCTTTATCATCGTGTCAACATTTACCCTGGCCACTAATCGGGTAAAAAAGCTTGCACCCATTAATGATCGTCAAAAAGGGGATCGAGTAGTAGGGTTGATCAAAGGCAGAGTTTGTGCGTCAGTGGAGCGCAGATATTTGTACATGGACAAGCTGTTAATCAGATCAAATAAACATACAGAGGCTTAGTTTCGTGTTCATGTAGCGTATTCAACAATGTATATTTTTGGTAGTGGTAGGTTATTTCAAACTTGCAGATGTACATTTCAGTGATATTCTAGATTTTTTTTCAATATGAACCGAGCTTGTCAGAAAAAATGTCACTATCAAAAAGTGAGAGGATCAATTGAATGTGCCGTACTCACTAATTAATTTCACCCATAATTCAGATCATAATTTGAAGACAAGAAATTTAAAAAAATCACAAGATTGGAAACATCGGATCCAAAGGCTATGTGGACTATCTGGTGGAGAAAAGTACTTCTTTAATCTGTAAGAATTATAATGTATAACTGATTCAGTGCAGAGTTGTATATACAGAGAGGAAAAATGCAGCATATGCATTTCACGTGAGATGAGCGATACATCCATAGGAAAAATTATCAAAAGATTGGTTTCAGATCTGCACATACTTTGATTTTCGAACTATTAGTTCACTGCCTCCATTATGCAGCTTAATTGAATCCAATCTCATTAAATCCAACCCAATTTTTTTAACTTGTTATCTTTTCAACAGGTTGGATTGAACTATGAGTGTCAGATGGATTTTTCATCAGATTGGCTGTTACGATCTATGTACAATTTTGTCATTGAGTGTATGATACTAGTTCTAAAATTTCCGTTGAAAAGAATTAATTTAACCCAAAATTTTCGAAAATTTTCCTCCAGGTTATTCTATTTTTTTCTTCCAAATCTTGAATAACTTGTCTCAGGAGTGGTTGAACTGATTGCGCCCTAAAATGGCATATACGCTTGCCAATTCGCATCACAATTTGCATTCCCGTTCGACACCTGGAGCGCGTACAATGAATAAAAGAAATTGAAGTTTTCTAAATTATGGTGACATACCATGAGCGATATATATATATCAAAATTGATGAAATTGATCACTATTTTGAAATTACACTTCAGAATTCAGAAGTAATATAACTAGCATGGATTATGAAATTGTCAAAAAAATTGCACATGCTGTATGAATAATTGTGATTTGCTTCCAAACATTTTAATAATTGTGACAATATACGATATCCATTGATTAAAAAATATACCATACATTCAACTAATGACAAAATATTCCACAAACTGATCATATCGTTGAATTCGATCCCTATCATAAGATGTACATTTTTTTATCTCACTGAATTCATATTGATCCTAATATAGGCTCATACCATGAGCGTCTTTGTTCGCTCATCCGATTAAATTATTACTCGGATTTTCCGCATAAATTCGTAGAAATAGATAGCCCTCTCTCTCTCTGATATGTAGACCATACCTGACCAAACCCGCTCACCACTTATTATACCGAACCAATAATCCCGTTTACGATAAATGATGCAATACAACGAAAGAGTAATACTAATTCCTAACACGTTTTTCGATCAAATTGAATGACAAACACATTCTCTCCGTATTAATCTGATGTCATAAACGTCTGTACATATTTCTATACATGAAAAAATACGATAGTTACATGCACGTTCATTACATACATCCACTCTCTCCCTCCACCCACCCACCACCCACCCACCACTCACCCGCACATGCACCCTCCCAACTTTATCACATGTTGAAATAATTGGAAAAGGTGAGTTAAATTGAAAAAGAAGGCGAGTGTCATATGTAGTACATTTCTACTGACCTGTAACATAAATGTTAAACCTGCGATAGAACGACGTGAAACATTTCGATATTATTATTCCATATGTCAGGTTGGTGATAATTTCAAAATAACTATGATTGATTTACATTGTTTGTCTAGCGTGATTGGTCAGTGTTGTGGAATTATTTGATCACATGGTACTCATTGTCGTCAAGGTGGTTATAAGTTGAGTTAAATATGAATGAATATAAAGGAATAATAGATATCATGCATGACGTATATATTCATTCTCCCGTAAGAGGACCAGCAACTAGAATCAATTGAATTATTAGTTTTTTATTCGTAATCGATACCGTTTGCGCAACAAATCAATAATAGTATATCCTATTTCAACATGGACAAGGCTCGATTCTACACAGAGTAACAAATCGCATACCAATTGTCATGATACGAAATGAGGCAAGAGAGTCTCCATGCTTGTACGGGTGGTGACAAAGATAGTGCCCCACGAAAGCACGTGTTTAAATCGAGTACACAGGTATTCAAAGATCTCAGTATTTCAATGAAATTTTAAGCACCTTGGTAATTATACTCAAAACTCTTTCGGCTTCAAGTTACTGAAATTGTTGAAAATATCATTTGATTTATGATTATTGAGAATAATTCGAGAAATCAAATGACGCAAGTGAGTCGATTTGAACATATTTTTAATATAATAAATTTGGAATTGTATCAGATATCGAAAATATAGATTCATAGAAAGCCTAGCATCTATGTGAAACTTGCAGACAGCTGTAATTGGCACAATTGTTCAGCTTGATACTGGTGAAAAATGCCAGATTCCACGTTAAATGCACTATCATTATGAAGGTGAATGAAAAAAATAAGTGTTACTGCTGTGTGGTTGTTATTTTGGAATAGGTTCGATATCTTATACTCTCCCTAGTCATCACCAAAAACTCATATTTTCAAAGTAAATCATGATTATTCAGTCATTCGTTCTCAGAGGCTTCTCAGCACTCGACTTCTACGAGTAAGTATTTTTTTTCATTTTCAGTCCTCACGGCCTCATGCTTGATGAACATTTTGTCGTGGATCTTGATCATTATCTGATTCCTGATACAATTTTCTCAATTTCTCAATTTCTATCGAGAAGGGAAATGAATTCTGAATATATATATATATATATATATATATATATATATATATATATATATATATATATATATATCGGAAATATATGAGTCATCATTGATATTCTCCAAGTTACATGCAATTCTATGTAAACTGAATGTGTTGTTGTCCTCATTGATAATCGAATAGTGCGTAAAATAATATTGAGACAACATCATGATGAACTTTTGATTCCAACTGGCTGTGGTTCCTAGAAAATGCATAGTTTCTCATAAGGTCTTTGGTTTTTCTAGAGTTCGATGTGAAATATCTTCAAACAACATCAGCAATATCATACTCAGCCTGAATATAGAAGTGTTTCTCTTTCCATTGTAGTTTATACATACATATCGTGTAATTTATATTATATGCTGAAAATAAAGTGTGTAACTTGAGGCAATAAAACGTTCTTATTTAAATTCTTCAAGCGACAGATTATTCCCCAGAAAACACCACAATCATCAATCATTTAGGCCTTCATGAAGTCGAGAAACAGGCTGTACTTTACTGAAATTGTCCAATGTCGTTCTGTTTTGGAAAGTTGCCATTTTAAATGGCACAAATTGTACTTTTTCGTTTTGCGTTTTACGATGTTGCGTCGATTCTAGGAAAACAGAAAAGTGTTTGCTCAATACAATGCTCAGTAATTGAGAAGATAAATTTCAATCATGATGGTATGAAATAGAGAGCATCACAATAACTGAATATGATATCAAAATGATAAAATTCAAATAAGTTGGTAAAAAGGACAATTTCATAAGACATATGTTACTCAGCTGCACAGAATACTCATTAAGAAACTACCGGAAACAACCAACCACTGAGTGGAACTCAATCCATAACATTCCCAAGCTTTCAACAAAATCGATTAAATAATGTCTTGAAACTTATATTTTTCTCCCATATTTACCATACAGATATTCTGCAGAATACACGAATTAAAATTTCTG
>OZ023331.1:30213640-30281140 GCA_964007535.1 Brachyptera risi | reverse complement strand
GAGTGCACCGTATGTCGCTTACAACAGGAAAACTAAAGTGGTAGTTCAATTTCATTAAATGAAATATTCAATGAATTATAAATGAATATACATTCTTTACATGGTGGAAGTGTACATATTACCATCTCACTTGAGGTGAATGTGAAATTTGATGGAAGGCTTTCATTTAATTATCACCCATCACCCATCGGCCATCTGGATAGGTATTATACCATCGAGCTCGTAACTGACGTACAGTGTAGTGCGCTGATCATTATTGTGGCATACGCTGTTAAGTATTTGATGGAGTTTAATTATCCAGATATCGTGATGCTGATGAAACTAGAGCAAGTTCACTGGTATAAAATATGACTAAGTAAATACAAGTTTTTTTCTGTTAGAGTCGAAATATATTCGTGACGGTAAGTGTGTGAAACATTAAAAATTCGATCAGGAAATGTTTTGCTGTTTGTTTTTATATAGAAAATAACACAAATCGTGTCCACTTGAAAGTCGAATGTTTTGGTTGCTGTTGATCGCGATGAACAAGGATTTCAATGCAGAATGAAACACTGTACTTGAAATTATTCTTAAGAAATGGGTTGTTTTCAACTGACATTCCTGATAATTCTGCTGAAGAGCGTTTTCTATACCATGATTGAAATTAAAAATACGAAACAATCTAAGAAACGTGAAATTTGCCGCTAGGAAATATTCCCATTACCGGGGATTATTGCTACTGACGATGATTATTGTTATGAACTAAAAATGAATGAAGTTCATGCCTCATGAGGTACTCGAACCCGTGTCCAAATTGACTCAAGATTTTCAAGCAGTGTCCAAGCTAACAGCCAGCGAGGAGGCGGGAGAAATAAATTTGGTTCCTGTTATATGTAATCAAATATAATCACAATTTGTTTTTAAACAGATGGTAATCATTATTATATCATCAATGATGATGAAAAATTGAATGAAATCACTTGTATCACTCATCATTTCTCTATATTTTTCAAGATGATCCCTATGCGAAAATCGTATCGATGGAGAAACCTGGAATTTTAAATGATGAAATGAACATACATAGATATATATAGAATGTTCCAGTGAAGGTTAGATTCTCATTATTTTATGAATATACTCAATCCAAAATAAATATACAGCTTCAGTAGTGATTTACGTAACTTTCTTAATTTTTCAAAATATGTTGATGACCTGAATATAGTATATTCAATTTATATTTACAAAAACGAAATCAAACAAACTGCGCTGTGAACAGATTCTTTGTCACCAATATTTGTGTGGTTCAACAATAACACATATGATATGAGCTTCAATGGAAGTTCACTAAAACGAAAACACTATTTTTCTATCTCTTTATTAAACTCCGATATTGCAGAGACATATATGTGGACATACTAGGTCAAATGCTCCTCTATTGTACGTTTGGGTACGTTTCAGAATGTTTTTTGCTCTACCAAACGGACCGTTCCTACACTCAATGTTCAGAGTATACAAAAAAATGCGAGTCCGGATAACATCGTTTTTCGTTCGTCTATAACATGACCCTTTCATGACCTTACAAACTATCAATAAAAATTTCATTCGCCGCAATAGGAAAAAAAGATGTTTAATCTGCGACTGCTCTCAGAGAAATGACGAAAAACACGAAAACACGAAAAGTGACGTAGAGCACCAGAATAAACCAGAATCCAAATGTGTTCAATATTAGGAAGGAGAAAACGCAGTAATGAAGTATATGAAATGAATATATATATATATATATATATATATATATATATATATATATATATATATATGTATATTTATATATATATATATATATAAATATATATATATATATATATATATATATATATATATATATATATATATATATATATATATATATATATATATATATATATATATATATACATGTATATACATTCACGAATATGATGATCGTATTGTTTGTTTGAAATGCAAATACATATCGACTGGAGACAAGCTGTGTGTAATCAAAATTCAACAAGATGAATTTTGACCATGATATCACATAATTTCTGTCGAAGTTTCAGTAAAGTAAAAACTTGCGAAAAAAACATCATGTGAACAATAAATCATCGCATCCAAAATGTTATCAGAATAGTGAGACGGTTTCCTACGACGAATATTGAACTGCTTTAATCATTTCTAATTATAATTTCCAAGTCTCCTTATTCAGGATGATGGAACTCAGCTTCACACAACTTCACCTGACTGAGACACGCGGGATTCACAGCAATGCCAATTAAATCAAGAAATCTCTCTTGCATCTCATGATTCAAATATTCTCTCATCACAACAAAACCTAATGTTGTAATCTCGATAATTATCTTAATTTCCTTCAACAATCATTATTATCTCGTCATTCCATACGTTGTATTTACGCTCTATCCTCCCCTTCTTCCCCACCACCCGTTCCGACCCCTCCTTAGGTAATTCAAATATACATAATAGACAGTTTCTCTATTCAAATCACGATCCAGATTGTAACATAAAATGTAACGAAATCACCTATATAAGCTTACTTCACTGTATATATATATATATATATATATATATATATATATATATATATATATATATATATATATATATATATATATATATATATGTTACGGATGATTTTCGATGACACAACGGGACCCCCGTGCGATGCAACAATGACGTTATCAACGATCAGAGGTTTCGTGCGTTATTCGTGACTGTGTTATTGTTTTAGTCGTATCGACGGCATGGGGAATTATCCTATACAAATACAGTTATCTAAATGCTATCGCTGTGACGTTGTATGGTGACGTTACTGAGGCCGTATGGATAGCGTATTATCGATAATCTATTCAATGGTATACTGCTGATCATATATTTCAGTGGATGGAAAATATCATCATGTATTCATAAAGTTTTCGTATTATTTATCATCAATTATTGTTACATATTCATTATTATCATAGAGCTGTTTAATATTCAGGATTGAAACCTAATGAGGAAATCAATCGGTGGATATTTGGAGATAGTGAAATATAGGCCCAGATGATGACCTGTAATAAATGTCTTCAGTAACTACTAAATCAATAACACATATGAAGACACACACAAACACATACATACGCACATACATACACACACATACACTCATTTACATATATATATATATATAATTATATATATATATATATATATATATATATATATATATATATATATATATATATGTATATATATATGTATATATATATATATATATATATATATATATATATATATATATATATATATATATATATATATATTATATGATGTAGGGCTGTATTGATATTTCACTGTATGGATAAAATGTACGATTTCAAATTATCAGCTTGAATATGAGATATTATTCATATTGTTACATTCATCTTCATATCATTCGGTCTCTCTGACGACTTCAAGTGGTTCTATTGTTAATGAGTAATAATATCTCACACGATTGAGTACTTCCCCTATTTCTCATCAAACACGATACCAATTCGTCTTCACACAGCGTTATTCTTATTCAAGGTAACAATTCACTCAAGTGACTCCTACAATACGGCTTTGTTCGTTTGTTAATACTCGAGTAAATTATAACAACGACACCCTGGGCAGGAAAACAATATACCATATTATCAATATATATATATATATATATATATATATATATATATATATATATATATATATATATATATATATATATATATATATATATATATATATATATTTATATATATATATATATATTTATATATATATATATATATTTATATATATATATACATATATATATATATATATTTATATATATATATATAAATATATATATATATATATATATATATATATATATATATATATATATATATATATATATATATGTGGATGTAGGGGTTGATGTTTAGTTCATGTGTATTGTTACCTGGTTAGTTCTTCACTAATTCAATATGACACAAATGCCAATTGAGTTGCGCGATGATACGTATATTGGAATGATGTAATGATATTATGATGGAGAGTGTTCTGAGGTTATTTCGCCTCAGTACATGATATCTAGAAGTCAATCACTCATCGAATCATTCTTTCTGTGGAGTTCCTTACTCAGCTATTTCTTACAGAAAAATAAAAAAAAGAATTTTTCAAAAGTGGAAGAACTGACAACTCCCCAGAAATATATACTTCCAAGATGAATAAGCATGCGTGTCCGTGAATAATACCATACTGATTATGGAGGACTATTCGATCTGTGGAGCGTATACAGAAAAATATAAAAAATAGAAAGTAAAGTATATCTCGGACCGAATGTGGTTTTTCACTCACGCTGAATACGATGTCATTTCACTTATTTTCCTGAATTCACATCGGAGTCACAACCTAAACTTATCAACCATACATTCGTCACCAATACATTATTCGACATTGAAGCGCCATTGATATATCGAGTCAATTCAATTTCAATTTAGAATTCTCATAAGGATTTACAAACTTCAATTTGTCAAAAATAATTGATACACTCATTTCAAATTCATGCGAATAAATTTCTCTTCTCCTAACCAATTTCTTCTAGCTTCACATGTTTTTCTTCACAAACAATTCTATGACACATTTCTTACAATACAAATCTTTTATATTCCTGTCTCCATGGACATATATTATATCTCAAGCAAAAAAGTGTCTACGCGATACTTCCCGAATAATCCTCCGGGAAACTGTGATGTGAAAACAGAAACTTCTCTCCGGAGTTTACCAAAACGTGCTTTCAGGATTACAGTTTTCGGTTTATTCGTGTAAGCCCCGTACGAGAATATCGACGGTGAAGTATTAGTGAATGGATTTATCGCAGTTCAGATTCAAACTGCAAACTATAGTTTTTATAGCAAATTCTCAATATTACAATGTTTTTTTCTCATTATTCATCAGAAAAAAAAATATTGCTATTACAATCGATAACATTTCTTGCGAGTTCACTATTCAGTGTGAGAAAAAGCTAAGCACTATACCCCATTTACTATTCACCATCATACCACTCAAGTAAATTGTTGTAGTACTTGATATGTAAGCGTTGAGTGTGAAGAAAATGGTTTCAAAATGAAAGATGAACAAAAAATTGATGTATATGTGATACGTATTTATCGAAACGAAATCATAGAACCAACAAGGATACGGTTGACTGATTGATCAGTTATCAAAAACAATGTTGAGCAATAAGCTGGCTTTTCATAAACATGATCGGCTATCCAATATAGGCATACATTCCTCATTTGAAATCGAGACTATACGGATTCCAAGACTGATTACTGATCAGACAATATCATAATACCACAATCACATTTGGAAATCACTAACTTCTAAGCTGATAATTCGAGAATTTAAAATTCATATAATAATAGTTTCCATTTCCAATTTGTAGTGACGGATTAAAGCGCGGGGACGAAATTACGTTGTTTAGAATGTAAGCGTGGGTATTCAATTATTTTTCCGAGAATTTATTTCTCGAATGCCGAAGTATGCTGTTGTGACTGTATTTTGTACTTCACAGAGAGCAAAGTTATTTTCAAAACCCTCACAAACCAGCTCATGAAAGAATGGTAGTCTTATTTAATTCCACTCGAGATGTAAGCTATTTTTCAATGCTACAATCTAATGAATCATTATTTGATCTCATTGAATGTTCAAATTGAATGCTACAATTTTTTCAATCATAATCAACGGTCCAGATCGACCATCTTCTCATTTCGTTAGCATTGATGACCAACCGTGTCCAACCTTCAAAATTGGTGCCAAGAACGTCCAAATGGAAAAATTGCACGTTCAAAAGAACGTTACGTGCTTTCTGCACTTTATTGATTTCAGTAAATTATTATTGTTTCTTCACACATTTCGTTCACTGTCTCTCTTTCCATCACTCTCTCTTCCTTTTTTTTTCCTGGACAATCTTATTTTGTCTTTTTGTGTGACTTGGACTGGCACTACAGTCTGTTGTTCGTTAGTGGAACATATACTTGTGTCTACGTGTGGTAAAATAGGCGAATCGAACCGTTGCATTTCGGTTACTGGAAAGACAAAACCTTCTCTTCCGAATACAGAATGGTTTGGAGAGGATTGGAAGTAATAAAAAGTTGGTACGTGAAGTTGTTTGCAAGCTTGTTCGACTAGAAGTGCAACATTATCTGTACTTACTTGCCCCGATCAAGTATTACACTGACCAACGTCATAAAGTTCATTGCGGCCTTCTTTAATGAAGGAACTAAATTTTCATTCCATGCCTTTTAAAATAATGAGAAATTTCTGTATTTTACTGGATTATCCAGAATTATTTCAGAACATCTTTCTATGCCACCCTCCGCATGCAGTATTACATATTGGTCATATCATACTGTTCTGATGATGACACATGTGTGGGTGAGTTGATTTCTCACACAGGCATCTGAGATGCAGATGAGCTGTCCATGTGCAATAGGTGGATGACTGCACTTATTTGATAAGGATGAAAGTGATGAACCATTCTTACCTGTAACAGAAAACATTCGATATCATTAAAATGAGGAACTGTAATTTCAATAGCAAATTTCTGAATTGTTGAATGTTTTATACGTGGTTGAAATGCATGAGATGTTTAGACTTGGAGGACGTATTTGATGGAGTATGAAATGAGATAATGAAAAATACTCTCTATAAAGAACTGAGCTCTGAATACAGAAATTGAATTGTATCAAGTTTGATTCGCTATTTGAAAAACTCGATGTATACGTATGCACTATTTAGGTTCCATATACGTACACTCGCGGTCACTCAAAGTGGAAGGTCAAATCAGATCAAATCTCATTCTGGGTGAAATTCAATGGCATAATCTGGAAAACTGAAACCAGGTGATAATGAACTTCGAAAAAATATGCGATGATAAAGTTCGAAAATTGATTTCAATTGAGTAACAACTATGTAAGGTGAACGCAATTTCGTTCAATTTGAATCTGAATATTCTATGCCTCCAATATCATATTATGAATTAATGAATTGTGTTGTTTTACGGCGCTTCAACGACGAGGTTATTCGTGCCGATATTATCATGATAAAATTCGTGATATCCGAGAATCGAATTCAGATCAACTGCTTGGAAGGCAACTATGCTGATCACGACACCACCAAAACATATGAGCCGTGCTGCATTGCTCAATTTCAATTAATGGCTGTGAATTATTAACAACACACATTCATATGTACTGCATTGAGTGATTGTAATGTAGACATGTAATTATCGTCGAGTATGGTGGGAAGTTCATTTATTTCAGAACGTGAAATTCTATTGTCTCAGCAAATAAATGACTGAATGAGATGTATATTATGAATACAGTGAATTTGTGAGATAGTTGATTTAATTTTGTTATTCCCATTTGAAAATGAATTAATTTAACCAAAATAATACAATATGGTCCACCAGTAATACCCATCTACTGTCAAACAAAATGCCATTGCTTTATTAAACAATAATGTGGAGTCTATTAACACCGTGTATTCACTCTAAATAGCATTCAAGTAGACAAAAGACGAATCCAACAGCACTTCTGATTGTTCAGTTTTCAAAGCGTCTCCAATTGAAAATGAATACTGCCAAGCATTTTCTATTGAATGGAGCACGTCCCGTTCGTGGAAAATGTGTTTTATTGAAAAGTTGGTAGCCCTTTATTGATTTACACGTATTTTCGATGTTCGTTGTTTTTCCTCTTTGGTTTAGTTTTTTCCAACCCCATAATAAATTATACTAAACAAAGAGCTCTACCCTTTTCAGAAACACACTTCAAATGCCAAACTGTGCATTACAATATACTCTTCAGCTCCATCATAAGTAGCCTATATATACACAAGTCTGCGTATTTTACAATGCCCGTTCACAGAGTATTTGTGGGAATGCTTCATCGTACAATAATACTCGCGGTGGTTCTTTGGTTTGGCAAATAATCATTCCATGTGAAATCACATTTATTAGTTCAATAGTTCAATCTGGGATATGAATATTTTCTTGAGAGAATTTCTCCCATGTAGACCTACGAGAGGAACTGTGATCAATGTCGGTTGAATGTATTGAACGAAACTGTTGAATGAATATCAAAAATAATTGCAATTTTAATTTGTGAATGAATGAAACTTTGGAGAATTTACATGACTATATTTGTCGTCTACATTTGTGAAATTTCTGGCTTTGATGACTCTATGCAATTTATGAATCAATTTGAATTAAAAAAAAACACAAATGAATCTACTGCTATTTGTTACATTAGCATGGATGAATCCGATGGCATATCATACTGAGATGGGTGAAACAGTCGCCAGGGCATAGTATACCGTCATTTAGGTGACTCCGTCATAGTCGATTAGAATGACAGAAATTTTCCGTAGTTACCTTCTGTTGTTATAGTTGATACTAGGATGATTACTTATCAATAGGCCATAATATTGTCAATTTAACTGTCCAAAATACATGATGAATAACTTTTTAACTCTTCTTACCATGATCTTATCTACCATTCATCGACGCCAATGTATCACATTTATCGATATGATGCATCGTCAAAACAAATTCCTATTTTACATATTCCGGTGATACATTCCTTATTTCTCATCATTCCATATATCGTTATCATTGTTCTCCTCAAGAACCATATTCAAGTTATGTAAACCAGTACATCAATATTTAAATCATAAAGTCCTATCCACAAACTTTCCTCATTGCATTTGGAAAAACTAAACAAAAACAATAGAAGAAATAATAGAAATACTGGGATAATATAAATACTATACACATTTTCGAATGAGTCTATTTTAAGAATGATTGTTTGTGGTCTCCTGTGATAAACTACATCTGAAGTTTTTCGTCCATGAACTTTCAGCCGTTATATTGCGGATGAATCTGGAAAGATACGCATCATTTATTTATATTGAAACTACAAAACTGGCATATAAAGTGTAACTACTAACTTTTATACAATATAACCAAGTTATAAACATATTCAACTCAGAAAAAAATCGATATGTTAAATAAATGGCAATCAAAATTGTTTAATTCCTTAACTGCACATTCCATGGGTTACTGCAGTGAAACTAGTATTATATGGTAGATTTTTAAGAGTTTTGTTTTTCTGTATGTGAATTTTTGAAACACAATTACCATGATCAAAATGCGTAAAGTGGTCGAAACATAGACAAAAGCCAACTTTTAAGAGCTCATATCACCATTTCAATAAAACACAGTGAGCTGAATGGTGTCGTCAAACCATTTTACGACAGTTTTTTGAACAGCAGTGATGTTATGAGCTACAGGAGTAGGTTTATTGCTATTTTGTCATAGCTTATCTTAACTACGGTCAGAGATAAGTCAAGTTTGAAATGTGCTGGAAACTTCTATCAGAAGGACAATAGATTATTTTTGAAGTGAAGAACTTTGTAATAATGTTCTGAATCAGTTGTGAACAATCAATGTTTTTTTCGTGAGAATAGAATGAACAATATATAGATACTCATATGTTTATATATATATATATATATATATATATATATATATATATATATTTCCATATATATATATATATATATATATATATATATATATATATATATATATATATATATATATAAATATCATTTATTCATGAAATTAATTTTGATCAAATCATTTTTTCTGTTATCCTTGTTTGTTTTGTTGGACCTTTGATAGATAAGATCAAACCCGCTATTCTTCATCCAAAATTTCCATGTTTCACAAGTTGGTGCATATAGATTTTCGGAATATTTCATATACCTAATATTAATATCACACTGTATGCATATAATGAATACGCGTTACGCATGATTGATGTATGCATGAAAACATGTTATGTATATCAATCATTATATGCACAATCAACGAAGAGTTTCGTTCACATAACATGCATTGTCGTATATGATTGACACTGCATTATCATCAAATCACGTACATCACGCATTATTTAGAGAAAATAATATCAGTAGCTCTGAAACACGTAGAATGGAGAATCGTTCCCTCACTCCTGAATATGGGAGACTAAACCTTGAAACCATTGATAAATTCCTCATCAAATTCATGAATATTTGAACAACTATATGACTGAGTTGATTTCAATTCGAATGGTTAGTGAATTCGTTAGCAATGAGGAAGTGTCAAGTTAATGTTTGTGATACGAAAAAGACGCGATGGAATATTATATTTCCAGCTGGATTACGTATAGGTACACTGATAAAACTGGAACTATGGAATAGTATAAATCCATGTAATCCCGTTTTATGATATATTCTGATATGTATTTTATGATATGATTTGCCATCCTGACTTGGTTCTTCGTGGTTTCCCACAGTCCTCGAAGCAAATGCTTGGATGAAGTACTAATTGGCCACGACCATTAATTAGTAGAGCGATAGGCCTAATTAAAACATTAAAGGCCTATCACTGATTTGATTTGTGCATTTTGTAGAATGATCAATTTTACATCTGCTGTCAAGGGAAAGAAGTGATCATTGCCCAAGAGACTTAGTTCAAAGTGGAAGATATCAACAATCGTGTGTTTATAGTGAAAGACTTTTATCTACGGCGAAAAATTATGGTCACAGACAGGGCAGTCCTGGTGTTGAAGATCATTAGTTTCAAATAATCAAAATGGGGTGGTAAGATCGCCCTTGTGGTGCCGCGTCCAAACGATCCTATCTCTCATCCATAGCCATAATTGGGAAACAATGATTTTGTATAAAGTTTCGATGTTATTAAAAAAAAAAAATGATATTTCGTTCATGTTTGGGTTGAAATAAAACATTTTCTCGTATGTGTGATCTTACATAATTATTCTCACGATTATCACTGGGCATTCACTGAGGCCAATATCAATATGTACAGAATCAATATGTATCAGTATATGTATATGTATCAATATGTATAATATGGATCAATATGTACAGAATCGATTCTGTTCGAATGATCTTGTTCCATGTTGAGATATGAGATCGGTTCCATACTTATTGTAATCAAAGAGAGGTAATTCTTCTTATATATTGAATTATCAATTTTTCATACGTTCATCAACAACAACAAATTACTTTCATTATAAAAAAATAATTACAGATGCAGTAGTGTTGATTCAAACTTTCAAATCCTACAATGAAGATATGTCGAGCAAATATACCGAATTCATATTATTAAGAATAATATTTATGATTATATATTATATATCATAATTATATTATTATATTCATAATCTCGACTATGTGCTTCTGAATGATTGGATATTAGGGTTTTGAAGGGTCATTTAGCGCCTGTATGCGCTTCTATCAAGTGATGATTTATACTATTGTGAACAACATTGTTTCGCCAAGGTTGCGTTTCTAAGAAAACTTCAACATTAGTTTGTTTGTTTCCAACTTTTCTAGTTACCGCGGTAACCTGATAAGCATTCTTCAAAATGGATGAATTTTCCATGGAAATTATTCTGAGGAGTGAAAATAAATCGACATATGTGCAATCCGAGATGTCGAGCAAAAAAAAACAGCCACGCCTACGGCCTGTTTGCAAATTGTGTATACAATAGAATAATAATGAAATTCTTCCATCTATTTCATAATTATCGGATTCAGTACGTGCGTTCTTTTAATTAAAACGACTGCGTCATTAAAAACCAAAAGGAAGTTCCATAGCACAAAAAGGGGCACTCAACTGACAATAGAATTAATCATCATAGTCTGAAGTTTCAGAGTTAAAAAGTCTCTCACAGTTTTTAATTCAATTCATCCTTATTTTGGAATAACGGTACCATAGACCCGTATGATCTGCATGGCGATTATCATGAATAATGCATGTACCACTCTGAATGAAAACTTTTATAATGCTTGTCGGAAATAAAACTTATGTTATGTGTTGAATATTTTCGAATTGAGTAAGTACTAAGAAGACCAAAGACTATACACTAATTGAAAATATCAATTTCAGTTATATAATTTTTTTTATCTAATGCGGTTCCTCTTTCAATCACGTGAGTGAATATGTGGGGTCATTACTTTGAAGTTTGCAAATATCTCATTCAACATTTGACTAAACACATCTATAATGTTCGTAATTAAATGGAAGGATCGGGGACAGGGGTGACATAGTCCAAATATATTCTTGGTATGTTTAGACTATGCAGGGTAAGAGATCCATCCTAGAAGAAATATTTCCACTCAGAAGGTAACAAGAGAACAATACTGTTCGTTGACCTCATGAAACGAACTTATAGATACACAGTTTCTATTTCTGGAAGAACGTGCATTTTTAATACCATTATCTATGCAATTTACAATAATGTATTGCGATCCAGTTATCCAAAAACACTCGAATAGATAATAACCGTCAAAAAATTCAATGACTGTTTTACAAACAACAACCCTATAACAGAACTCCAATATGAAACGAGTACGATTCAACAACTGCCTATAGAAAAACACATTGTTCGGTATATATCGACAGCTTATCTCATCCCACACACAGTCCCTTCTTCTGTTTCAAGAACCAAGAAGAGCTTGGGAGAGTTTCGTGGAGTATGCATTACACAAGTCCATAATAACACATGAACACCCTGCATGCGAAACAATGGAGCTGTTCAGAAGGAATTGGATACAATTCTGTACAGAAACATGTTTTGACAATCTAAAAGTCTTCGACAATAACGTGAAAGCGATATTACGAGAGTGTAGGGAATACTGAATGTAGAATGAGATGGATAGAAATATGTGGTTATCATTGAATGTATCGGTTGAGTATTGGTTGTTATTGTATATTGACAATCGTTTTGAATCTTTATTGGTCCAGTTTGGGACTCAAGGGACTGTTGAAACATGGTAGGATGATGGCACTGTCATTTGTTTCATGAATGTGGTAAGAGATGACTCATTCGGTTGATGTTATGTGGGGTGGAACGCAAGAAGAATGAAGACTCATGTACAAGTGCGATTGTGCAAATTGAATATGCCATCATGAATTTCATTTTTTTAAGCATTTTCCATCCGGGTTATTATTATGGGTATTTTACAAGCATCCCGATATTTTTGGAAAAACCGTTTAAACCATTTCTCTGAAAAAACATCCCAACCTATTATATATAATTTATATATATATATATATACACACATATATATATATATATATATATATATATATATATATATATATATATATATATATATATATATATATATATATATGATATTGAATTCTCAATATATCATCAAATAAGATCAAACTCCTGCTAGAATTACTATACATATTTCTACGCAGAAAATATGCTCATTGTTGATATCTTTTATTTTTTAATGGAAATAGAACGGTGATACAATATGATCGAAAAAAGGCTGAACTTATCTGACAGAGAAATATGAAACGAGAAAAGAGAATTGAAAAGGATTTGTGTTTATTGTTACGACACTTAAAGGTTACTACACCCACCCAAAGTTCATCTGATTGGGAACAGAGGTGGAGAGAGAGAGATAGAGAGAGAGAAAGAGAGAGAGAGATTCACGTAGTTTGAGTGTGACGTTATTACTGAGAGAGTTAGAAGGTGAGATAGAGGAAGTGCAAAATAGATATACAGTGAGGGAGATAGAAATTTCAAGACATCTAAGTGAGCTAGTTATAGAGATGTAGAAATTAAGAGGTAGATGTGAGAAAAGGAAGGAGAAGACATGGTGAGTGTGAGTCTGTGTGAGATAGAGAGAGAGAGAGAGAGAGAAAGAAAGAGAGAGAGATAGAGAGAGTGAGTGAGAGAGAGATCAGAACAGACCAACCCAACGCAGTGACGGATGATGATGATTTCTGTTCGTGACAGTAACTGTTGGGGACGTATACAGAATTAATATCCGAACCAATTCAATTTCATTAATACAATAATATAAAGTGATACAATAATAATAACATGGTGACATAATAACAGAATGTTATCATCTCCAGTGCCTGTCAATCAAATCTGTTCGAGTTGAAGTAACTACACTAATTTATATATTCTTCATTTGACAAAAGGCATTGTTCCCTGATTCGACTAAGAATGATTTGGTAGGCTCATTTGGAAGGGACACAACAAAGACCCACCCGAGAAAAAATAGATTATTATAGTATGATTCATTATCACAATGGTAATGTTATCAGTTTGTATACTACAGCAATGCATGGTCCTCTCGTAAATGACGCTCGCTCTTCAAGTTAATTTGTCCTCAAATTACTATCACATCGATTGATTACAAGAAAAAGTGTAGGGTTTGGCCCACACTGCCATCTTTCAATAGTGAGTGGAATAATCCTAAAAAATTTACCTATATATGATATATATATATATATATATATATATACATATATATATATATATATTTATATATATATATATATATATATATATATATATATATATATATATTGATATATTGATATATCAATATATATCAATATATATAAATATATATATATTTTTATATATATATATATATATATATATATATATATATATATATATATATATATATATATATATATATATATATATATATATATATATATACACACATAGAGAATATGTTCAAACAAAATATATACAAAGTTCGAAGTTTCAAAACTCAAAATTCTCAAGGGGAAAATGTTAATTCATTCATAAATCATCATATACTGGAGAATAGTTTTTCACTATGAAATGCACAAATATGATATGGTTTCATTATATATGAAACGATATATGATATGGTTTGGTTATGATCAGTTCATATGGTTTCATTGTTCGAGATAACCAATTGATGTACGTTATAGCTCAACTGTAAAATCATCTCAAGGAAATAGACATGCTATTTCTAAAGAAATTACTTCTGAAGATCTTAGACATGAATATATCCAAGAGAGTGGTTTTCAATGCGTCATCAAGACCTCGGTTAAACCAATTGGCCACATTAAAACCTCAAATCGTCAGGACCACACAATATCAAAAAGGATTCTATTTTCGGTCTGTCGCTTTTCATAACTCTTCACCTGTCAGTTCAAGAACAGTTGATTTTTTTGGTACATTTTGTAGACAACTTGGAACATTTTCATTTAATTAGATACTTAAAACTTCACATATGTTAGATCAGGCATTATATTAGGCATTTGTATTTCATATTCAGTTATTTTAATTTTCAATGCGTTCTCTACCATTAATTTTTCATGTTTCTCTACTGATCTAATTTATGATTTATATTGTTATACAAGTAGTGAGGCACATATTGTTACGGGGCTCCTGCTCTATCCTCACCACCTGTGAACAGTATATAACACTGTATAAAAACAATAATAAATAATAAATAATGATGAAAATTATCACTCACTACATGTGGGAGTTCAATCCATACTGTATCAGTGAAATATACTACTCCGTGATTATATCTCATTCTGGATCGATAAATACTTGATCTGATGCTAGATAACCATCAATAATTTGTCATCATACTTCCAATTTGATATGTGATATAATTGTGATGTATTCCATTTAACAACTCATCCATTTCATTTTTGAAGACAGTTGTAATTTGAGTTGAATGAGAATAACGGCAAATTCTAATTGGAGACTTCAATCGATCATGATGATAAAACATCGAATGATTTTCCCTCTAAGATTAAGAAACAATCATGCATTTTTCGAATAATGAAACGAATGAAACGTGAAAAAAGGTTTAATTAATTTGTCTCAACACCTTGCCATGTATCTTGATTACATACAGAAAGGTCTTTCGTGTGAAACCTCTGTCTTGACTAATTACAGTGTTTGCGCCGTTGGGTTATCTGTTACACGGGGAAATAAAGCAACCTAAATCAAACGGGAGGCGGGGTGGACAATGTTTACAACACCACCCAAGTCCCTCACCCCAACCCCTTCTTCATCGCCCGCTTCTCCAAGCCCCACGAAACGATGCCTACCACTTCTAGGTCTTAATCGAAACAATTAGCTTTCATCTGTCTTCGTTTCTTTCCCGGTGAACACTATTTTATTTTATTCTGGTGAGAAGTATATGTTTTACTTCTCAGACAATTCGGTATGTCTACACCCTTGTATGGATTCACATATCTTGAATCAATACTGAACTAACTGTGCATTCATAGATATCCAGTCATGTATCTGTTTGTAGATCTATTATCAATGTATATAATTCACATTATATGCCATATTTCATGTTTCAAAAATCTATGACGCGAGTGATTTTTTTTCATTCTTTAGGTCCACTAGTCTGTTCGTTGTATAATTACTTTTGGAATGTGTGAATAATTTACATCTGTATTCGCCATGCGATATATTCAGCACGTATGATTTGAGTAACTACTCCATGATTTATAAACATCCTCAACCGTTTTCAGACTGTTTAAATCGATTATGTGTTTTTTTACTTCAAAGTGAAATATTCCATCTTATGTTCACTCAATACAAGGTAATCCTTTTCATTGCATTTCGTTTTGAATTTTGTGTCAAAGAAACATGGCACCTCCACCGATGATATAAGAAGTGAAACAGTCCAAAAGAAGACGGAGGCAGACATGGCGTGATTTTAGCAATATATGGAGATCGATTGATGAATGCATTTCATTATTCGAAGTTTTTAATGAATTTAACGACGCCTTGTACTTTTGAATCTATTGACATCGGTGAATGATAAATGATGTATGCTGTGATATGGAGATGAGATAAGAAGTTGAGGTATTTTAGATAGTGAGAAGGAAACGGTCGTCGTCAGGGAGACATCTTAGACAGAGCAAAATCACGATAAAACCTAACAGTATAAACGACCATGTCGGGAATCGAACCCTGGTCTCCGGAATGAAGTTTCAGCGTACTAGTCATTGGTACACGCGTCTTACTTTTCTCGATTACGAAATCACCAAATAGTGAAAATACTCTTTCATGAAGAAATACTGAAGTTATTCCAGTTCCAAAGACCTCCGTACCTTTGTCACATAAATTATAGAAAATACGATTTCACCATGTCGAGCAGAATTTTCTAAGGAAGTAGTCAAACTTATACATTCTCGTAGATTGTGTTTTTAATCCGATTGGCATAGGAAATATCGAGGATCGCTGACGATGCTAAATCATCATTTTCTTATACTTACGTCATAGAAAAACTGTGAGAATTCCGAGTCAGATTCTGAATTAAGTCGATTCTAAAACGATGAGTCATTAGTATTTGTAATAATCTCCAGGACCAGTGGTTCATATTCAGACTCTTTGTCAAGAGAGTTTGCTCCATACAGAATCATTCCAATAAATCATTCTGAGTAAATTTATATCTAAGTGTATCACGAATAGTATGGATTTTCTCATTTATTAATTAATTCATCTATATCAGGCTTAGCGACGCATGCGCATCTATTCGAGTCAGATTGATAATTTATGAGATGAAGTGATTATGAGATGACGGTATCTATAGATGATGGGCTGAATAGTGTTATATACACTATATAAACTATGTTATATACACTACAATAGTGTAGTAGTTCTTTGGGTATCAAACTATTATACCATACGACAAATAGTGACAAATAGTTTGGACAAATAGTAGAAAGAAAGCAGTTGTGGCCTATATTTTAGAAAAACGAAAAACCCCACGAAAAACTGTCATAGAGATAGACGGTAACGGGAATCGAACCAAAGACAGATATACCCCTTATCGTCCGCATCACATGAACCGAGCGCGTTAGCAACTGCATGTTCAACATGCACACACACATGAAAACACAACATGTTCAACATGTTCCAACAACATGTTCAACATGTTCACACACATTTGAACAACATGTTCACATGCAAACAACATGTTCAGCGGGATTTTCTCTGTTTATCTTCAACATTTTGATTATTGTTTATGGAGATTTTCAGCAGAAATGAACAACGAAGTCAACGCTACAATTCAGAAATCTTCAGTTTAAAAAAGTCATTCAAGTGTGTTACAAAGAAAATATGGATTCTATAACAAGTTATTCCGAAAGTATAATCACAATCGAACTGAAGTACAATTAGAGTTATTAATTAGGTTCCGTAGCTACGCAAAAGATATTCGTTTCCACCGTACTGATTTTTTTTCAGAATTTATCAACACAAACATGATATCTAACGTTAGCACTAATTGAGCACTAATATGAAAGCATCTATAACAATAAATCATCAGATTTTGATACGAATACACAAATATTGTATAAATTATCGATGAAAAATATTCCTTCTTCTGAAAAACATGGAGTTCGAACCACGAAACCACAAATAAGGATTATTTCTAATGAAACATGCAATGAGACTTGTTGGATATTGAAATTTGAACTGAAAAAATATTCAACAATATACACAACATAGCGAATGTATTCATTCAAATATTCAGGTCACTGTAATACGTACAGCAAATATGTGGGAACTTGCAAGTTTGGAGTTATGTAAATTCGAAATTGATGAAGATGCAGTGGCAAAGGGGTCAAAGGTTATGACAGATGCTATATTTTCAGCGCAGAATAAATTGAATGATGCAGTTACAAATAGAGACTCGGAAAGCCGATAAAAATGATATTTTCACGGAGTGAAATTATTTCATGAAATGACAATGAATCGGGGTCACAAAAATATGTCTTGCATCTGATGATATAAATAAAAGTTTATTCTATACAGCAGTGAAAAATATATTCCATGTATTTTAATTCCATCGTTTTTTTCTGAGAAGGAATGCATAATTTCCAATGTTTATACCATCAACAACGGCCATATCAATGAGAACTTCTGGTTGATATTTATATATTTTCATATTCAGTTTCATATATATAATTCATAGGAAGCAGAGTGTATTATATCAGAATATATTTCAGAATTAAATCATAACATTATAGTTGAAAAATGTTTGAAACTGAATATTATTCAATGCAGTTTGAAATTCACTTTATATGAAAATATGAGTTTTCCATATAGCTAACATAGCAATATCCACTTTGAACATTTTGAGAAATGCATCTAATTGCAAACATAATTTACTTCAATAATCCAACCTCGTTTATATGTATATCCACATAATCAAGTATACTAACGATCTCGATATGCTAACCAATGCGGGCATTCAGGTTAATGTGCATGGATGGATAAATGCATCCATATACGGGTAAAGTGCATCCTTGACTCAATAACAATATTATCTCGTGCACCAGTAAAACTTTACTACAACAATGCATTAGCATGGAACTTCTCATCGATAAAGTACAAGATAATTACATATGACGAACATTTTGCCAAATGCATACTTGCTTAGTGGTAGTATAGTTTTGAGTGACGGATCGAAACTCCAGGGCGTTATAGTTACTGGATAGATGAGACGGTCGATCGGAGATGTTTTGAAATCAAAACTATCTTCAAATGGTGTCAGAGAAGATTTCGTATTATTGAATTAATTCTCTTGATACGGTGTTGATGTTAACAGTATTGGGTTATTTTATCGAATAATTCAAAGATAAAAGTATTTTGATTGAATATTATGTATGATTATCAATAATCAAATATATATGAACAACCTAGAAAGTCGATATCAGGTCTTGGTACGTTGATGGATCGGACTCGCGGTAGGCTGTATGGAATAACTGTTCATTGCTGTAGAAAGTTTGGAAAACTATGATCAAATATTCGAGAATATAGAAATGAATTATGCCATTATTTTCATGAACTCGACATAGAAATAGATATTTCTGAATATTTATGTATTCAATTCAATAAATTGCAGATAACTGGGATGACAATTCATATGCAGAAAAATGTTCCATATTGATTTCGGAATGAATAAGATAACCTCTGAATATTTTTAAATGTGGAATAATTCATTGAATAAATACATAAATGAATGAATACAAACTATATCTGAGAATCATTTTTAGTTTCTGAAACTAGTTCAAATATCATACTAACGTAGTCCAATAGTTACGAGAACTTTGTTCTACATGATCTCTATATATAACACATATAGTAATGGCACTAGTTTAAATGCAGTTACATACGACGGTGTTGAATGGTACACGAATGAAACTTCAAACTTCATTCATTTCATACCGATATTACCATCAACTAATATGCAAATGAGACATATCGTGGAGAAACTCGTTTTGGGAAAGTAGAAATTATATTCAAGTTGAGTTTTGGTATCAAAAGTTTGATAATGTCAGGATTACACTTGTGTCCACGAGAGGTGACGATGATTCAACGAACAGATAATTATGGAAACATTCGTAATATAGACATTCATTGCATGTTTCATTCCGATCCAAACTGAATTCATATATATATATATATATATATATATATATATATATATATATATATATATATATATATATATGTATATATATATATATAAATATATATATATATATATATATATTTATATATATATATATATATATATATATATATATATATATATATATATTTATATATATATATATATATATATATATATATATATATATATATATATATATATATATTTATATATATATATATATATATAAATATATATATATATTTATGTATATATATACACATATATATGACTATATGGAGAGGTAGAAAGAGAGAGAGAGAGAGAGAGAAAGAGCAAGAATAATACCACATTTTTCGAAACTCAACAGATTTATCTTCGTTTGATCTCTATAAACTCGATAATATATGAATTTGTTTCAAAACGTGACTGAAAACTGATGGTTTCAATCTAAACTCGAAATGAAAATAAATTAGTAGTGTAAATAAACCACGTCATTATAACTTTGTAGATCATATTTTTTTCAACCATTCGTTATTCTCGCTGCTCACTTCAGATCTTCATCAGTATTCAAACTATTTCACTTTTCTCTGATGCGATGAACAAGTACAATATGGACTCATCATGCAGAATTGAGATTCGAAATCATGAACAGTGACCATTCACATTTTTATTCAAAAATAATCAGAAAGATTCGACAATGTGATGATGTGGAACGTTCCATAATATAACCAATATATCAATATATGTCAATATATAGACCTGAAATATATTTAAGTGTTAATTTCGTGGTTTACCTCAGTCATTTGAATCAATGTCCGTTCAAAATATTTCACTACTCTTCCTCTCGTTTCATTAAAAACCGAACAGAATGATCCTGTATATCATTCATATCCACATCCATGATCATCCATCCACGCTAGACCTACGCTCCACTTATAGCTAAGTCTCGTCGTTTCATTCTAGCTCGTCATTTAGTCGAATATGAGTGAATGGAATAAAAATATGGATTACGAACCAAATCAAACCAATCTCTTCCTAATATATTACGTCACCATCGATAACGACATAAAAGTGTCGAGAAATTCCCTACTGTCACTATACATGAATATCATGAATTAAGTAAACCTATTTCATAAATTATCGTTCACGTTTCTACTGCCCCTGATCAGTGATTAGTTCATCAGGTTGGCTGCATTAAAGCTAGTTTATACGATGTCGAAATAACGGTGGAACAACGTACCGTCCGCTCTCTCAATATCGTTCATTAACGGATTAACGGGCTATTTTACACGTCGATGTTTTATGTGCTTACGTGTCTAACTACATAAACGGTATGCATCGTATGACGAATTCAACAAACAAATAAACAGCTATACGGTGGTAATCACGGTCTATAGATACAGTGATTTATAGTTTAATTGGACTATTAAGTGTGATCATAAAAGTAGACAGAGTATTTATTTGTTTGGCTGTTTCGACAATGTAAGTAAAAGTGTAGGACCACAAATTATCGAACGCTTAATTGGTTTTTGATTTCCGTTGGGTTTTATGAACGTTTATCTGAGTTTCATTGTAGATGGTTCAAGTTTTAAATGTGTCAAGTGTAAACGTTAAAATGTGTAAACGTTAGATTTTAAATGTGTAACCCTTTAGTGTTGGTGTTATCAAGAGGCAATCGGAGAATCAAACTGTAAATTACGTCATGAGTCATGCTGCTTCAGGATTAAATATTTGACTTTCAAGAAAAATGAATAATTTTGAGATACCAAAATTGAACATAATACATATTCTCATCAATTGAGTAAGATGAATCTCAAGATTTTCACCATTGAATTACTTGCTGTGATAATGTTACGCAAACATCGACATCGCCGACATCACGCGACATCACAATGCACAAACATCGCCCTAATAATCAAATAAACAACATGGCCGATAGTTTGTCCATACAGATGACCTGATGACGTAAACAATGAGAGACAATCAGCAACCTATGTCTTTTGATTGAACCAAACCCTTGATGACTCACCATCAAATTCCAAAGCGGATTCTAAAGCAATATTATCATAGTGTAAATTTCCTCAATTCAAATTCTACCTCATATTCATCATCAATACTAATTCCAGTTCAATTATTTATTAACATCAACATACCAATTAACTCTGAACATACAATCTAGAAACTAGTCCAATGTTGATTCAATTCTCATGGATGAAATCACTTCGACGACACCATTTGTATTGCATTCATTAAGTCTAACGACCGGGATTGGTGCCAAAATTACACTTATATCCTTTTTATTAACT
Source organism: Brachyptera risi (assembly GCA_964007535.1). NCBI lineage: Eukaryota > Metazoa > Arthropoda > Insecta > Plecoptera > Taeniopterygidae > Brachyptera > Brachyptera risi. The sequence continues at coordinate 30,258,488 of OZ023331.1, read as the reverse complement.
CTGGAACGGTCTAGGTGGTAACCTAAATAAAGGTAATATCTGCATGGAATGAGCGTTCGAATCCCTTACTCTCCCTGTCCCCCTTGCTAAGGGGATGAGCGGGTGACGTATCGTGTCACGTTTTATGTGATGTCATTCGTACACGTGATTTTCCAATAGGTTCGATCATGTCTCGCGTATAGCTATCAAGCTTGGCCTATAAAAACAGTGTTGGGTCTCGTATTGGGTCATGGGGATGGTGATGGCGATACGGCGATGCTAGCGGGAGACCCGGGATCGATGCAGCAACTCCCTTTAGTGTGAGGGGGTGGATGTAGGGGCGGCGTTGGTAGAGGATGGAGGGTTGTACTATACACCGTAGCAAATATATTGGGCTGAGATTATAATTTGAGTTGATGGTATGTTTTATTTTATGTTATCATAGAGGCAATCAAATCTGAGGATATTTCGATGCAAATACTTCACCAATATGATAATTAATGTACAATTCATTTTTCTATCCAAAAAAATGAGTTCATGTATAGTAGAAAACGAGCTTGAAGTTTGATAGGTATTAGTGAATATATGCTAATATAATCGATGTTGTTCTTGTTTGAACGTGACTCCTATCAAATTATTGTGTCGAAATAGAGGTGCCATCCTCGGCAGCTCGGTCAGCTGAGGCACTGAGTCCCGCATGAGGCATGGGTTTTTGTAAACGTCCTTTCACTTATCATCACTTCATAGTTCGATGATCACCTGCTCATTCGTACTCCCGTATAATCTAGCTGATGGTGGGGTCGTTAAGTGAACAGTAATCGAATAGAGGTAGTTCATGAGTTATATCGATGTTGGAGTCGAGTACATCATTTGAAAAGCAGATTTAAAACCAACAAATGTTCTGAAGATCACCTGGAAGTGAACGTATCCTTAAGTGAATATTGATTCAATAAACGATGTTATGAATTCCCATCATTTTTTCTACATGCAGTGTTGGTTAATCAATTTTGAAATATAGTTTAATGTTGAATATGATATTATTTCAAACCTAGAATACCAATGTTGAGTTATATAGACATGTTTGTTGTAAAGAAGATTCGTTCCGAGAATTATTGCATACTGATAATATGAATGTAAGTCTTATTTTGATCGTACACTCACGTTATTTCAAACTCCGAAATAAATTACCAAAATGATTCTAAAATCTATCGAAGTCAAAAAATCTTGGAGCAATTCTTAAATTATAATAATATAATTCGATAAATACATAAGGATCTTTATGTTTCTTGTGTTTGTATCAGTCACCCGCTAAAACAAAATATCATCAACACATGAAACGGAGAGAAAATAATTCATTCATGATGGCTTTTCACCTTCACGATGATTGACCATGAAGCTTACTATAAAAATCTATTACTATCATATAGCTTACTATATAGCTATACTACACTATACCATATGCTATACGCTATATATGCCATATGCTAGCTATACTATACTATATGCTATACGCTAGCTATACTATACTATATGCTATATGCTAGCTATACTATACTATATGTATTTATAGCTCACTGTAAATTTGAAGTTATAATTGCCGAGAATAAAAATGAGTTGAAATCAATAGAATTGAAAACTCAATTAGAAACAATGGGGAAATGATTGAAATAGGATATCAGGTTGATTAAGAAATGTTGGAGAGATGGTTCGGGAGAATATGTGAATACAGTGGCAATATATAATGAGTCGACTTTGACCGATTCATTAGCAATATCTCCCATCAAATAGTACTGATGATTGTCTTGTGCCACAAATTATAATATTTTCAGAATTGAAAAGAATTGCTGGTTGAAAAATTGATACCACTTTCCGTGTTATGACAGAGATGCATACGTTTTTTTCACCCAATTAAACAATTCTTGACAGTTTATCCATGCTTTGTTTTTACTAAATCACAGTACAACCCCTCTTCATTCAACTATAGCACATTGGGATATATATAATTCTTTTTTTTTTTTTTAATAACATCGAAACTTGATACAAAATCATTGTTTCCCAATTAAGGCTATGGATGAAAGATAGGATCGTTTGGACGGGGCACCACAAGGGTGATCTTACCACCCCATTTTGATTATTTAAAACTAATGGTCTTCAACACCAGGACTGCGCTGTCTGTGACCATAATTTTTCGCCGTAGATAAAAGTCTTATAGTATAAACACACGAATGTTGATATCTTCCACTTTGAACTGATTAATAATACTACTTTAATTCTACTTTTGATAAATCAAACATATTTTTTATCCGAAAAGTGTGTTCGTGAACGATTGATGTAACTGCTCTTTTTATAATTGGGTGTGAATTGGGAGAATTGTAGATATATATATGTACTGGGTGCATCGTCTTTTGTAGCTAAAGGTCCATTCTATAAATTCATATAAAATGATGATGAAATTTAACTCAGCAATTTCAATATACACTGAACTTAAAGACGTGCGCTGGATGTTTTTTCGAATTCATTGGAGTTCCAGTTTCGTCTTCCAATCAAAAATCAAAGATAATTTACTCTCGATATAGTAGTTACTCATCATTCCATTTTTATATTTCCCTCACATTAGGATTCAGTGACCATTACCATGAAATCACTTGGATTATACTTCTCCTCAATGGAGATGTTCATCCCTGTTTATCGTGAATAGATATCACTGTGTCACTCTCGTACGAAAAGCCTATTTGAAGAATGGACTGAAGTTCACGATTCAACCGAAACTGAACTCAAAAAACTTAATTTTTGGCATTCAAAAACGAAAAAAAACATGGGTCAAAAATAATTCCGTCTCTCACTTTGCGAAAATATGCGACAAACGTATTGATCTTCAATTATTCATAGGAAAAAAAGTGTTCCATCCTCTCGAAAAGGCATCCAACCTTTGTGACAAGTCATCTGACGATTTGTTCAGCTCAAAGCTTTCAGCCGGTCGCCACAGCTTCATATTGAATATCCATTAGCACGAACTGACAGCTATTGAATAATAAGCTGATGGGGAACTATAACAAAAAAAAATCCTTTTTTGCTCTACCGAAATAGAACCTTACCTGACTTCACTCCTAAATTGTTGTGCCCCCCATTTTTGAATCTATATACACCTCTACCGCTCTTATTTTTAGAATTGGAACGCGTCTTTTCCCCACCTACCCTTCATAGCCCAGAGTCATCAAAAAGCTTTTCAAAAGGACAAAGACCCTTTCAACGGCTCTTTTCTTAAACTACCACGTTTTCAACACGTTCACCCAAAATATATGATCGTTTTCTTCTTTTATCAAATAAGATGAAAATCAGAACTCACTTTTCGAATGTTGATTATTAGTTCACGAAATGTGAATTATACACTTATAGCAAGTCAGTACGCTTGTGAAATATTTGAAATAAGAGTGATATTTTCATTCATGGAGTTTAGTTCCTCAATCACGCTTCTCTTGATGAATTTTGATATTAATTAACATGAACTTGAACGAGGCTGAAATATATCCGCGCGTGGACGAATACGGGGACTGCTATCAATATTTTCACATATCTCATCCATTTGCTGATATATGTAGATTAGTCTTTCAGAAGTGATATAAAAATAATCATTTAATATTTTCTTGTTTGTCATCAAATTAGTTATCGGGGAAGGGTCAGGGGGTGAGCTGAATTCGGTAGGGCAAGAGTTATCAAGTTTTAAGCCGATGCTATTTACTGGAGCTTCACTAGATATGATGTGTAGGCTCACTTTGAAATTGTGCCAAGCATATTTGAAGTAAGCGAATTTAATTATTGGGCGATTATATCGCTGCCTATCTATGTCTCACAGATCAAAATATACATTTACAAAAAAAATGGAATCAGCGAATTTGAGTTCATACTTACACTTGTGCAATAATAGAGAAAAAACAAAAGAATGCAATTATTATAATCGGATAAAAGGAATTTTTGAAATTTTCTGAACAGCATTTGCCTTTGAATGTACACGAAACATCAGGAAATATTCACGTGTTTATCTCTCTCTCTCTCTCTCTCTCTCTCTCTCTCTCTCTCTCTCTCTCTCTCTCTCTTTCTTTTTAACGTAAACAGTTTTGTAAATTCCCGATGTAAATCTCACACACATTTTTTTAATGCCACAGCACCAAAAGAGTTGATTAACATATATCCATGTCTAACTTGTCACACGACACGTTTCACGCGTGACGTGTGTGTATGTGTGATGTGCGTGTACATGCGTTTGCGTTTGCGTTAATGATGACAAGCGGCAGGAAACGCGTGAAAAGCAGCGAGTGTCAAAACGTCACATGCGAGTGTACGATAAATTAGGCTATTCAACACTTTTACGAAGAGTTTGCGAACTTTGTATGCAAAAAGCGTAGATATAAATATTAGAGTAATTACGGTGAGTGAAAATATGTAAATTGTTAACACTCAATTTATAATTCTGTTTGAGGTTGTAACAAAGATATCTATTTATTGAATAGGTATATGATTCAATAATCAGTTTGATGGCTGAGCTCATGTATGATGTCATTATAGGTCAATTGAATTGTACATAATATAATAATCTATATTCAATTACGAAACCAGGGAATTTCAATATCAGAAGAGTTGCCTGAAATGAATGTGGTACATATAATATCTATTTCAATGTTACCATGATGACATTACTGCACATTTTTCTCCAGATCATCTGTTCCACAACTTGTTGGATAATGTTGTTTTCGAAGTAGACAAACAAAAATAGTCACATCACGAAATATGTTCATATCACGAAATGCTCATATCACGAATAGACATCTCGAGCTTCATTTTTCGTGAAGAGTGGGTAAAATTGGTTCGCTCTGAATACAAAATCTTAATTACATTTCGTAATCACCGTTTTCTCTGATATAGAAAATAAATGATTCTGATGATTGTATCATCAGTTTCACAAGGCGAATTTCCGTGAATATCATCACATCATTTCATTATTGGGAACTATCCTGTTGCATTGGTACTTACTTCCGTGTTCGGCTTAGGATATGAATATATGGAAATAATATTTTCCCAGGGACTATTTTTATGCCACTCACTTCTGTTGCTGCATGTTTCCACATGTTTCATCGTTTCCATGTCCCCAAGCAATATGTTTTTTCCACACTTTTCATTTGTTAAATTAGGAAATATACGGTCTGGTAGAATTAGGAGACAAATAAAACGTCATACTTTTATTAGTACCAGCTCATTTTGTTTTCAGTTTTCTCGCTGTAGGCGTTAATTTTCTGCTATAATAATGATAAAATGTATTGAATTCAGGAAAGGGAGATGGAATGTGGGTTTCATTCATTATTGAATCATATAATTTTATCTCAACAAATTCAATCGCTGATATGCACAGTACATGACTTGAGATGCATAATTATGTGAGGACATACCGATACAAATTGTAAACCTTTCCACAATTAGATTGATGTGCGAAGTATCACACAGTTCTTATATATTTTATGTTCATTCAAATACTACTGAATGACAAATTTGGATACAATATGATTCACTGTATCTCAGATCTTCATACCATCAAGAGTAAAATTAGAAAACTTGAGTGATAATAATAATGAAGAGAACATCGTGATGATACATGAACTATTCAATAATTCAATCAGCAATAATAAATAAAACATCCGTATGAAGATTATTTTGTGTATTTGATTAGAACATTAGCTATTCATCAGGCTGTAAATATGATGTATCAAACATATGAGAAAGACAGAACCAATCGCAATAAGAAATTATTTGGAGTGTTTCGAATACACAGTTTACCATCTATTATCTTAGTCTGACTCAACGCCAGACTTGAATGAAAAATCATCCACAAACATTTCACAAAATATTCATCAAACTTTTTCAAGTATTTTAAAATCATCTCAAAACCTTCTCATTCTCAAAATCGTCGATCTTTCTCACAATTTGAATGAAATAAGCCATCATCATATTTAAACATTCGCATTACACAAAATATTCATTGAGTAGTAATAACAACATAGCATCCCAAAGCTGCAATAAATTTTGAGGACCAATGTGTGCTATACAAGGTAGGTACGATTGCAATCACATATATACCTAGTTAGTGGTTGATTATATTGAAAGACATTTTGAGAATAATGTACTCATATCAAACGCACTGAAACTATAACACAATATGCATACGCAATCCACGCATAGTCTATAGAAAATAAGCTGTTGAATGTGCGTAGATATCAGTTGGAATTTCAATTTCGAATGAAACCATCTCATGTGAACGCAGTTGTGGTGCATGGGTGACGAGAGGGTCATTATTTCATGCGCCGTTCACCATGTAGTGCATGCTATCTTAGTCCACAGGTCTAATTAGCTAATCTATATGCATTGCATTGAAACTAGATATCCAACTGTTAATACCAAGGTGACATATATTTCGGAGTCGGAACTACAATTCGTATCGATTACAGACTAGGATGAAAGTATGTTTCATGTTATTCCTAATATTGAAATAAACTCGGATGAACTTGGTATATAAAACTGAATTGAATTTCCATTGATGAGTTACTGGTGAATATTGTGTTTATTGCTGGGGAAATAACGTGTGACGAAGTGTCTTGGCTTTTAATTTACATTTTAAATGATTGAAAACTGATTACTTTGAATATATTTTTCCATAAAATAACAGCGAGCTATAAAATGAATCATGAGAGTCATTTTTCTCTGTATACATATCAGTTCGAACATGCCATCTGGTCATTATCGAGTATATATTACAACATTTCAATTCCTATCATATGCCTGTTGTGGTATGGACAAATAGTGTTGAGTTAGGATTGTTTCAATACATTCAGATTGTATCATATTATATATTCCAGTCTTCTACAGAAACATATGTTTCTCAGCATCGTGCTGAGTTTCAATGGTGAAAATAATCGAGCTTACCGTTTGAAAAAAACTCTCGGTTTGATTACATTTTGGTGGAGGTGCCGGGTCATTACATCACAATTCATATAGTTCCCAAATTCGATCGTATTTTTTCATCACAAGATAATGAGCTTTTTGAATCATGATATTATTTCTCTCACAATTCTCATCAATCAAATAACCAGGAATTGTTGTGGCACGAATGTTGAAAATAGCTTGCGATTCATTAGCGAGAAAAATGGAAGCAGATTTTTTTTAAATTCGAAATGATCATTATCGTTCATATGTCATCGCATATTGAATTATAAATTGATCGAATCCATACCGATGCTATATGATTGACTTCTCAACGATTATTTTGAATCAATCAAATCATAGATCATGATTACGATGCTCCCAATTGAATGATCCTGTCTCACCAATTTCCATTCACTCATGAAGTATATACAAGTATACAACTGAAAAACTGGAATTCAATCTCATATTAGCACATTGTCAATGATATAGGAAGTATTACAGGATTTCATAAAAATTACCCCCTAATCTTGATGGGGTATAAACAGCAATACATACAATAAATACATTTATGTATTTTAACTTGCCTCAATGAAGAAACTTTAATAATATTATGAAGTTATTTTTTCCATTTACAATCATTCTAACGTAACAACTGAAAAAACAAGTAAGTGTGAGTAGGCTCCATATTGAGCCATTGACTTACTACACTACTCGCAATGTTATCAGTTTGCATTGGTAGTTAACTTCCCCCCTCAGCCCTCAAACCTCATTCCATCCGCTCGCCAACCCTCTACCGCCGACCCATCTTCTAATTAAATACGGGGTTTTATTGTTTGTCCCGAGTAGAATGAATATTTAGCTCGGCGAATGAAAATCGACCTATTCATGATAATAGTATTGATAAAAAGTTTGACCTAACTTCCTTGATTACGATGCGTTTGTATGGAAGAATGAAATCTGATTTGATTATAACGATACGAACATTAGGGGTGATTAAAGTAGAACAAGAGCTGGAAAGGGATGATTCCAGTTGAGTAGGAAATGAGAAATGAAATACGAACAAAACTTTCCGTAACTAGACGGTATTATACTGAGACAAATAGAAGAAGGTTCATCATCAACAGTACATATATATATATATATATATATATATATATATATATATATATATATATATATATATATATATATACACACATATATATATATATATATATATATATATATATATATATACACACATATATATATATATATATATATATATATATATATATATATATATATATATACACACATATATATATATATATATATATATATATATATATATATATATATATATATATATATATATATATATATATATATTCATGTCTCATGGAAATGTGACCGATCTGAATGGTCCTTGCTCTATGGTGCTGGAGTGCATTTACCAACCTCTGCCCGATATCGGTAAATCTATATTGGGTCAAGATTGAATTGCCGGTCTGGGCCCGTTGTCCGCAAATATATACCGGGCCATTATGCACTGGCCGACGTCGGGCCGGTATAATGCCTGAATAACTGCAATGACGGCCGATTCACCCACTTTAGCCAGAGCTGGCCCGTGATTGGGCCGATATTGTTATTTTGACTGTGCTACCTGGGATGGCCACCACCGTACACTGCTTCCGAGCCTGAAAACCACACGAGCGAAAGTTCGAGTCACGTACTATAGGCATAGTTCACTGTAAGCTTCGTTTTCTATAATAATTCGAATCATCCATAATCCAAATAATTCAAATAATGAAATATATTCAGATAATAATTTCCTATTGCTGGAGCTGTTTAGTGAGATGATTGATAATGAGATAAATAAGTGACACTATCATAAACATTTTCGCAACACAAACTATCACACGTTCAAAAACAATGCATTCAGCTGTGTAAGCCCTGTTATATTTCATCGTTAGCTGAAATACATCACCGGGGAATACAGAATTGTTTTTATATTTTCTATCAGCGGTTTCATTTCGACAATTACTTCTACTCCACGCACACAATGTTCGTTACACGCCTTTCGTTCCCTCTTTCGATATCAAAACCGATCCATTACACAAATTTGGTTCAACACATGCTACACACTTTTCAATCACGACAAATATGCAAGCTCATTGGTTCGAAACTGTTCGATTAATCAAATTGGAATAGTATAACTCAGAGGAATATGAATTGGGGTTTGGTTTCATTTGTTTGTTTTTTCAAACAAGGTTCTGTCGTAATCACAAACAGTATCTGAACTTGAATATTTCCTCTTTTGAGAGTCTGCTGTTGCTGTTGTTGTTCATGTTTTGTTGAGTGTGCTTTTTATTCAGTTATAGTTTCTGATGTTAATTATTTCAGGAATTTGTGAGGAATTTCTGAAAGCAAATGGAATCAGTCTCGAATAATCCACTGAATCGATGCGCTGAACATGTGAATAATCATTCATTTCTCCGATATCAAAAACGTGTCGAATAGATAATACAGGTCCGTGAACCTGGCCCCCCAACATGTCACACTAATTCTGAGATTTGGCACACTAAATCCTGTCACGGCACACTAATTATATTCCAAGTATCAGAATTAGTGTAACATGTTGGGGGGCCACCGTGAACTTGGCCCCTCATTTCCATTTCTATCATATCTTAGAAACTAATGACACACTAATTCTGAGATTTGGCACACTAAATCCTGTCACGACACACTAATTATATTCCAAGTATTAGAATTAGTGTGACATGTTAGGGGGGCCACCGTGAATTTGGTCCCTCATTTCTATTTCTATCATATCTCAGAAACTAATGACACACTAATTCTGAGATTTGGCACACTAAATCCTGTCACGCCACACTAATTATATTCCAAGTACCAGAATTAGTGTGACATGTTAGGGAGCCACTGTGAACTTGGCCCCTCATTTCTATTTTTATCATATCTTAGAAACTAATAACACACTAATTCTGAGATTTGGCACACTAAATCCTGTCACGGCACACTAATTATATTCCAAGTCTCAGAATCAGTGTGACATGTTGGTTGGCTAGGTTCACGGACCATTCACATAACATGAATACTTATCATTTGTATATGATCTCTATATATCTTTAATCCAATGATTCCATCCACAAACAGAGCAAAATTCATCGAGCGTAACATTTTTCAGTTCATCAAAATGGATTGGAATGGAAATGTATAATTCCATATGTATACTATAGGCTATGCATAGTGTGAATGTCTTATATACAAATCTATAATGTCGTGAATTTTCATGGAAATATATGATATACAAATTCCTGAGAATGTTCAATTCATATATATATATATATATATATATATATATATATATATATATATATATATATATATATATATATATATATATACTTTTTTTGTATTTACATATTTTGAGGACGAATTATGAACATGAATCTTTGCTAATACCAGTATCGTTAATAATGACCTGAGAATGATGCTATTCACAACTCTATATATTGATTAGTTGATATCAGTAAGGGTTGGCAATGATCACCTCCCGCATCAGTCGTGAGCTGCTAATTGTGAAAAAAAATTTCACATTCATCCATCATCAACAAAATAAACATTCATCCATGTTCATCACGATCATTTCATTCTATTCCCCCTTTCAAAATGTGTAATTTTGTGTGCGAATCGAACATCTCAACTGACGTTACAGCAGGATTAGGAGTTCGTGATATGATATACCACTTGATCATGATAGCCACTTGATCATGATTTCTTGAATAATCTTGTCACTTAGAACAAAACACACGCAATATTCCATTCTAAATACGTGTAGTTTCGTGAGATTCACTCTCTACTCATCTCGTATACCACATGTTAAGACTAGATATGAGAAGCAACGACTCGGGAATTCTATATAATTTAATTTTCATATTATATTCCATCCTACTCCGATCTCAATGAAATTCAATGAATAGTTATTATAATTATCCTTTTGTTGAATAAAATAATGACTAATTTGAATTTCATCCTCATTTCCATTTCACAAATTTTCACCAAGTTCACTAATGACTGTACATATTTAATACCAGATAATTGATGATGATTACATTTCATCCAGTTTGAGAAGTATTACGAAGTTGAAGACGTATGCATTTCTTATATCCATAATGTGATGTGAAAGTAAAAAAAACATCAACAGGGCCTACACACCGGATGAATATTGGATTTCTCGACAGGAATAACAGGACAATCAATATTCTGTTAAATGCAAGACCCATATGTGGTAGGCCATTTCATAATGATTCACCAATGTTGTCCAAGTATCTTGATGAAGGTCATTGTACAAAGACATCTATATCTATATGTATCTATATGAACAATGTGCATGTCGATATACTATGGGGGGGGGGGGGAAGCTTCAAGTACGTCTAGCAAGCTCTAGCAAGGTATGACACAAATTTGACAACTGTCATGGCAGCAATTTGCTATCAACTTTGCGGGGTGGTTTTTGAAGATCGCAAGTTGCGACCGCTATTATATTTGCTAGACGTACATGAATGCCCCCCCCCCCCACTATTTATTATGCCCGAGTCGATTGGAATATATTACATGATCGAAACTGCAGAGTGAAAAAAATGATCGCGTACCAAAATCTGTTGGCAATAATTGACTTTATTCGATCAAAATAAATGTATTTTGGTACCATTACCAAATGGTACTGCCGACAAGGTTGAGGCTCAATATATCTACAAGAAAATACCGATTTACATAATTGCCCCTCTCCCCTCTCCCACCCGTTGGTCTCAGTTGTCATTACAGCTGAGAAGTTTATTTTGAAAAATGGTAATTATTCTACTATAAGAATAATAATTACACTCTGCTGGTAATTAGTATATCAATGAAATTCTACTCGTGGTACTCATTTTAACTTCCGATATGTTTTAAATGTATTGTGAATCGTATAAGATTTCATAGAAATAAAATTGCTCAATCTGCATGTTTGAAATATTACCAATTCAAGATTCATTTCATAGCATTTCCATTGTTTCCACGATTAATTGAAATCCAATCAAAGTACAAGAATGGTATGAAAAACAATATATTATCCATGATTTCCACTGCAATCATCACAGCTTTACATCAATTATTCATCGTCATACTGCTAAAACATTGTTTTCATCATTCCCATGCTACCCAGATGGCGTGGCAGAAATATTCTGGTCACAATGGAATATCATTGTTTGGAATCTGATTGGATTACCCTACTTGTGAATTTATGAAGAGCATTTATGATTGTTATATGTGATTTGAGAATACATCATGATCCAGAAGAGAAAGCTGATCCTTTGCGTCGAAAGTATATATACAATGTAGTAAGTAAGTATAGAATAGTGAATATGTATCTTATAAGTGTATGTATATTTATTATTCATGTATACTATACTATTCATTGATGTATTATTTTAAAACTGATTGAATTCACGGAAATAGAATGTCATATCAATTAAAAAGTATACACTTATCTTTGAGTTGATATTTTTTCAATTGTTTTTTTATTTCACAATGATTCAAACGTCATACATAATCCACGTGAGTATTCGAGTTCCCAGTGAGAATATCTCGTGAGGGAGCAAATATAATTGAGACATGGTGTATATAGATACTATATGACATATTCACTTTTTGCTGATGGCTTCAATTATGTGTACCATATTGATGAGCATGATTATGTTATATTTTTCATCGCTAGAAAAACGCAGCTCATGTGTTGCAAGATCAAATTTATGTAAATTATAACGAAAATATCGAAACACTAGTATTCTGAAGCTATTGAGCCTAAGTTCCACTTGTTGCTTGTTTATGAATCGTTTTACCATCTGATTTGCCCCACTTCTCGCACTAGTTCAGCTATTTAATTGATATGAAATATCATCATCGAAATTATTTCATTCAAAATGGCAAATCCTGTTGATATTAAATTGCGGAGTGATATTTTCATTCACATGTTCGAATGTTATGAAAATTTCAGTTTATTCAAAAAATGTTTTACCACATTTTCTCCTCCGAGTTATTCTCGTGATTTTTTGACAATATTCGAAATAAATATTCGCCTCTGCTGATACCATTCTTTCAAATTATATGAGAATCAAGGATTTTTGCTATGAACTAATGGTAAACAAAAAGGTACGAAATCACATCTGGTTATTTATATCTCCTACCATCCACAAAAGTATCTCAAATTCAAATATATTTTTAATCACGGTTCACAAAAGTTGAACACAACAGTGACGATGTTGTGTTGAAGTATCCGAAAACGTATACCTGCTACATGATGCTACATTTTGAAACTCAACTTTAGGTGGTCTTTCACTAGTGTATATTGTAACGCTGAAGGCCTGAAGGGGTTGCTTACAAAGAGCCATACGTTGACACAAACACGAAGTACAAGTTGAAAAAGAGAGAGAGAGAGAGAGAGAGGGAAGAGTGAACAGAGAGGAAAGATAAGAGAGAGAGAGAGAGATGGAGATGGAGAGATGGAGATCAGAAAAGTTGGTCGAGAGCGGCATAAAGAGAAGTTGGAGATATGAAACTGACCAACATTGTTATCAAATTAGGACATGCAACTTTATAGAATAATATGATACGAAACAACTCTGAAACATATGTACAGAACGAGCAGGGGTAAAGTAACGTCGTCATTGACGCTCCGTTAAGTTCCTACTTCTTAGCATATACCAATATGGTGAATACCACATCTGAGATAAAACAGAAAAATGCCCAACATCAACGACCAGGAATATCAGTTAGCAATCATAATTAATGGAATTGCAGGAAAAATATTTTTTATATCTTCCCATATTGTATTTTTCTCGAGTATTTTTTCAGACGCGTTTGGTAGAGAGATGAAATGGGCAAGCGAGACTTGACCTTTTCATAAACGTTCCTGACTCTCAAACTCTATATGCCCTGATAGTTGATAACCTCACAATCACTCACGGTCATCAGAATACAGGCTGTTATTCTAATATACTTCTAATGGTCAAATGACAATAATTAAATCTGGAGAAATTGAATGATATGTGGGCAAAATTTGAGGTCTTCATTTCAAAAAAAATAAAAAATGTGTGAGAGCTTCAAATTCACCTCACATATAGACCTATACTTCCTCTTGATTCACAGTTATGTTCCTCCCCCCTTCCTCTCTCAAATCAAAGTTTCTACGCGACTAAATTCTTCCGACATTTTTTATTCGTTCCTATACTGTTTTGAAATTAGTGTCAAGCGTGAATTCCGCCAATAATTTATCATAGTAAGGAACGGAAGGCGAGCTCAGAGATGTGGTAATATTATCATCTAACAACGTTTCTCTTCTTCATCAGTGAATACATACATTTTTATTCGACCATTGAATGTCGTTTGTCTCAAATAGTGAATCTACTACTATTCAGGGTTATAACCAAACAAGAGAATCCTCTCACTAAACCTAAGACAGAGAATCAACCGCAATTCGCATTAAGGTCTAATTTACTATTCCTTCAAAGTGAATATCTGAAACTGTGTGTCTAGTTTAATGTAGTCAAGTCAGTTTAAGTGTGTGAATATATATCCATGTATACTTGCATCACTGTAATGTATGTATACACTTCAACATAAGAGCAGACAATGTAGCACTTTAACGTATACGTGCGTATATGGGTACGTATACACATTATATATATATATATATATATATATAAATATATATAAATATATATATATATATATATATATATATATATATATATATATATTCACATACGTATATTCGTTGGCGGAAAACCGTGAGACTATTGTGGAGAAAATTGGTCAAATATTTTAATCATAAAAGCAACAATTGTCACATCATTGATGTAATACAAAAACAATAATTAGATAATCTTGGCTCTATACTTTTTCCTCCGAATACTTTCACCTCAATCTTTGAGAAAGGTCCACAGCGAGCTTCCAATCGACAATGTTGATGGATGAAGCATGAAAGAGTAAAAGAGATGGCAGTCGTTTTAGATTCTTATTTCGTCATCGCTGTATCCAGAACTCTAGAACTCTAGAACTTGGAACTCTATTTATTCTAGAACTCGGTTTGTAATTACATGGTAGTTGTACGTCGCTATGAAAGATATATATATATATATATATATATATATATATATATATATATATATATATATATATATATATACACACACATATATGATCAAAATGAGCAAAAGTAGGCTGTTTCTAATCGTGATATCATTCATGGATCAACGTTTCAACGAGAATGATACTAATTATTTTGATGGAGGAACATTTTTTCAGATGCAACATATCCAGTGCTATCTTGATTCAGGACCCTTGGCCAAATAGATGTCAATAGATTTTACAATATAAATTAGAACTACTATCACAATTTACCTCTATTGATAGGCGTGGCTGAACGCCAGGCCACCCAGATCTACACTTCGTGTAGGCATTTAGAGATACTCTGATAGGTAAATGTAGAATTTCCCTCATAACAAAGCCCATTTGATTGGATGTTTTGTTTTGTGACGTTTTTGGGCGGGTTAATTACTAGTCGTCAATTGACCATTGTAGATGGGCGTGACTTATACGAAGCAGGGAAAATTTTAGATACCTTGATTGGTTATTTCCCCATTTCCCCTGCTTTACTGTCCACTTGATTGGTTTCCATATTTTGTGACATCACGAGGGCGGACGATCTACAATGGTAAATTAAAATAGATATTACGTACACAGTCCTTTGAAATTATCTTAACTAGTACAACGCGTTATGTGTTTCCGCGTTGATGGATGAGCTGGAACAATATATCAACATATCTTTGGTTGGTTATATATATATACATATATATATATATATATATATATATATATATATATATATATATATATATATATATATATATATATATATATACATATATATATATATATATATATATATATATATGTATATATATATGTATATATATATATATATATATATATATATATATATATATATATATATATATATGTATATATATATATATATATATATATATATATATATATATATATATATATATATTTATTTATTTATATATATAATATTCGTATATGTATATATATATATATATATATATATATATATATATATATATATATATATATATATATATATATATATATATATATATATATGATTATATATGTACATGATTGTTGAACCAACTCTATAAAATCACTGTGAGTGTGCCAATCTTCACGATTTTCAGACACTATGGACCAAGTTGAGGGATTTTAAAGATATTTCACCCATCTCGTCTTCTTGATAGAACCTTTATATACGTATTTTGTGGAAGGTATGATATTTTTCATTGTTTTTCATCATTGTGAGTTTTGTACATACAAAATATATTTTGTACATTCGGAATATAATTCTGATTATGTTCTCAGAAATCAACCTGTTCTATTATTGAGTTCCTGACATCATTCGAATGAAGAAGCTTTCTTCTTTCACCATATTTTGTACATGTCTGAATCGTTGTCTACCCGTTTTTTTTCCGAAAAGACGAAAACAGAGAAAAGTGTCAGTTTGGATCATAGTGACCAACATAACTCCACCAATCATAAACAAAAACATTGTTTTCCGTTTACCTTCCAATCAATTGTGATCTCCGACCTAACACCGAGCGTACGTCGCATGAATAGCGCCTCTACCAGAGAGTGATATGAACTCTATCTTGTTAACACTTCACACAGTAAACATGTCGTATAAATTGTGAGATGTACAAGTTGCCAGTGCTCAAGTAGTTATCTACTATACCGACAATGCTACGTCATTCGGAATAAGTATCAATCCAATATGCTGAGAATTTGATGTCACTGACGTGAGTTGTCGATATTTTAAACATCGACAAATTGATGAACAATTTTTGAAATGACTTCCTCTGTACTTTATTGTTGACGAGGATACAGATTGGGAAGAATGCTGATGGAAATGAGCATCAATTAAATATATCCAAATGGGATATCCTTTTTCATTACATTTTTCATCACATTTTCATTTCATCACATTCATTCTCAAAAATCTCACACAAAAAATGAGATATATTGGCTGATATTGTAAAATTTCCGACATTATTACTACTGATAATTACAGTCACAGCTCACAGTTCAACGTACTCACTAATTGTTAGTGCATAAAATAGCTGAGAGCAGTATCCATAAGATAATATTCATAAGAGCGGTTGGATAGCGGTTATATGGAAGAGCAGATGTATTAAATTTCTGAATATCGACATTTTTTGTTGTTCATAGCAAAAATAAAGACAATTTCATTTGTTTTTTTATAATTCAGGAGACAGCTTGAATGTCACTTTCCACCGAACAAATACTGTTCATAATAATGATAATCATCGAATGGATGAAGAAAAAGTCATTATTTGTTATTTGTTTCCATTATTTCTTCTGTGATCGCACATCCAACGCGTTGTAGCTGATAGAAAAGAGCCGAAGGCAAACAAATTGTTTAGTCAGGCAAACATTAACTTTCTGCTGAAAGTCGAGAATATTAGTTAGAATTTTGATATATTTGATAGAGATGAATTTGATGAATTTGATTTTATAAGCTGCAGGTACTTAGTAATAAGCGATACCTCAAAATACAGTGTATTCAGTTCAGTTGAACGGGGGATCAATTTCGAGATGGAATGAAATGAAGTATCGGGCACTCAAGTACTATAAGATAACCACATCATACCGTGGCAGAGTACGAAGCTCATAACTAGATATAGAATACCATGCACTCAAGAATAATGAGGCCCTGTAGGTACAACTCATACAAACCGTACAATTCCAATACATCATAGATTGATTAGTATCTTACTTGTCATGAAGTTTTGAAGTAGAATGTTTGTAAGTACTGGACCATTGAAAACCCCTGGGATATTGATAAGGAAATATTTCATTCTCATCTCGAAATATTGAATGATATATTAAATATATCCTTTGTTGGTCGAAGCTTCAACTCAAATATTTGGATATTCAAAATATTCCGTGCAATTAATTCTATGTGATTCATGGATATACGAGAGATTTATGTTTCATGTCAGCGAATTCAATAACCATTTGAAACTACTGATGAGAAATAGAAGATACAGTCTGCACACACTATCACTAGTGTACGGAAATTGAAAAATATATTTTTCTGCAATATTTATCAAGAAAATGTGTAGATTTCAATTTTGAAATTGATACTGGTAGAGAATCAGGTCAAACAAGTGGAACAACTATGTGTACAATATCGTAAGCTATGGCCTGTAGCAGAGTTTATGCAAATAATATCGATCGCTTCGGAAAAACATCCACTTCCAATGCATTGGATGGATTCATTGCTTGCTCATTGAAAGAATCAGATCCGGATATATAGGAAGTGATAATAATTTCAGAAGAATGAAAGATGGCAAGAATATTTATAGAGAAAGAAGAAAATATTTTTGGAATCCAATTGTAAATTGTTTCATGCGTTTTTGAGAAATGAGATACATTATATGGGTATGATATTAATATTTTATGACGCTGATGAAAATGAAAATTAGGAAAAATACAGAAACGATGAAGTTTCTCACAAAAAAAAGAGGGATGTATCAGCGTGAGAAAAGTTCTGCTTATACAATCAGTATCAGAATGAAAGTGTATGAAATAAGGTGTGTCATATTGTGCCCTTCCCCCCCCCCCCAACGAAAAATGTCAGTATGAAATAATAATTGACAATCACTTGTGAAAATCTTGCTCGAATTTTAGTTCAGAACGAAAACCTTTTGGAATCATATTCGTGCGACAAAATCACGATAATTCATTCAATAACTCGTACGATAAATTGTCTTCAGTTAACTACATTTGAAATATTGGTGAATCATTCTGATGAATTATTCAATTCCTCAATATAATTGATACCGCTGCTAAAATTGTATTGCAAATTTTTAAGTTTGTATCACTGTAATGAAAGAGTGTGACGACGCTATTAGAGTCACGAAACAAAGAAATGAAAGTGAAACTTTGGCAACAGATCAAAATTAATCATCAAAAACCCGAAAAACAATTAAAATTCCCACTTGATATATTTTTTTCCAAGCTGAGTACTCTTTCCTACTCTTCTTTCCTCTCCCTCCAATAGGCGGAGATTGATGATCTGGTGTTTAAGATGAAGAGGCAGGGATCAGAGATAATCTGCATTGTACCAATCATGAGATTTTTCGTGGTCTGCCACAGTCTTCCAAGCAAATAAAAGAGTTACCATCATCCAGCCACGATCATCAATTAGTAGAGTGATAATCATGCCAGCATCACTCACCACATTTTCATCCATGAGAAATTATGGCGTGATTATAAACTTCGCATCTGCTATCAAGGATAAAGAAAAAAGATAGGAAACATTGCCCACAAAACTAAGCTTAATTGGATGATATCAACATTCACATATTCATTCCACTTTATTACCGTTGCTGGTATTGTCGGGGAATACCACGAAAGAGTTCCGAACACCAAAATGTGTTATGGATATTTGAATCATGGAGACATTCCACTGAGACGAAAATTATGGCCAGAGACATCGCAGGAATCAGTGTAAAATTCAATTGATTTGATTCAATAGATTGATTGATCATTTTGATTGATTTAATCGATTTGCTAAGCAAAGGTACTAATTGCAAATGTAGGCGAGGAAATAGAGGTCTGTACTGAGATTCATTCTTGTCCAGCTATAAGTGTGAACTCTCTCATCTTTTGTTTATGCTCGAACTCTAAAAAAAACCCAGAGAGGTGACATGTCGTAACGGTCCTACTCTAACGTATGACTTCATATCAAGATCACAATGTTAGTGAATGAAAATACCATCACTCATATAGGATGATATAAGTTTATATATATATATATATATATATATATATATATATATATATATATATATATATATATATATATATATATATATATATATATATGAGATATTAAAATTATAATACACGAGAAGCACAGATAATTTTATTAGCTCCGAAATTATATAAGTTATAACCATTCAAATCACGTTGCGTAACTGTCAAGCGTCGACAGCTAAAAAACACATTTTTCAGCTGTCGAAGCTTGACAGTTATACGAAATGACTCGAATGGTCATAACCTAATAATATCAAGGTTATTGGAATTATCTGTGTTCATCATTACAATATAATTACGTATCATTAGTCTGCTCGTCCAACCTGTGGAGTGCGTTTAGTCGCATTTCGTCCACAAACATTCAGAAATTCAATTTTTTCGAGAGAGGTAAAAACGATGACTCCCCAAAACTATAGAGTTCTGAGTTGGTTATTCAATCTAATAACCAGATAATCATAATAGATCATCAAAATCGGAATGATCAAATCTATATAAATATATATATATATATATATATATATATATATATATATATATATATATATATATATATATATATATATATATATATATATATAAATATATATATATATATATATGTATAAATATATATATATATATATATATATATATATACATAAATATATATATATATATATATATATATATATAATATATATATATATATATATATATATATATATATATATACATATAAATATATATGTATGAACATTACCAATTATTTTACGACGCGTTGTTGAATCTAACATCACGGCTCACCTGATAACAGGTCAACACAGTATATCCGATTCGAGTTGAAAAATCTTGATTTCAGTCTCGAGTTTATCAACAAATGCATCATGAAGCTCAGAATGAACATTCTAACATACTCCAATGGTATTTGAAACTGTTACACATTCTTTGAGTCATTTTCCAATCATTTTTCAAATGGATAAATCTTTTTGTAGAACTCTTGAAAGATTTAATTTTTAGTCACACGTAAATTACTATTTTTTGTATCAATATCTTGAATCGATTGGAACTGTACAGATTAGTCCTGATACTCAACTTTTCATCACACTCTCAAGAAATGCAAGCTTCAGACATTTGAATCAATCAAAAGATTGAGTAATCAAATATTGCTACAATTTATTTGTTGAGGATGGGCCCACATTCTGATGTGATACCTCAAAACATATCGAATGAACTGTAGTTTGCACAATTGATCGGTTATTTTCATGAAGTGAACTGTTTTTAATTTCATGATGTCATTCTCATTCAACTCTGGCTACATAATATTATCATGATGTACTCAAGAGAGAAGGCACTAGAAAACACATACTACTTATTTATGCTGTTGTTTTTTCCTGTGGGATTTTTATTTGTATGAACGGGGAAAAATATAAATATCAAACCAACCCGAGGCATGCCCAGAATCGAGCCGTGCAGTCCTGAAATGTGTGCTCTGCCTCCCAATACGAATTCGTGTATGAAATATCGACAAACGATTCATAGATTTTACGTATAAGGAAATACGAATAAGAAAAACTACCGCCATTTGGTTTGTGACAGCTAGTTTCAGAAAGCAAACATATTGTCTATAAATAAAATGTATTTATTGTGAAGAAAAAATGACAGAATTCTTTTAAGAAAAGAGTATCGTATTTGCTTTCCGTCGAGAAAGTCGGAGATATTCCTTCTTTTGTTAGCTTTTGGAATGATTTGTGTATTCAGATTATTTCTTATTTTCAGTTGTACGAATCTCACTCGGTCCATCGTTCTGTAAAGCAACACGTTGTAGAATAATTTGATGATATATAGGTGAAAAGTTCAGAGTACATTACCGTGTGTATGTGGGTACACGGTTTTCTTCTCAAATCACGATACAATGCAAAAATACAGTTGAATCTTACCTGAAACAGAAAAATGTTGAGCAAGATCAGAAAATGTGATTAGTGTCAGAACAACAGTCATTCGCAATCTATATTCCGATTTCATTCCATATAGCTGATTCAAGTAAAAAAAGTGAATAGTTTTTTTTATCGGTACAATTTTTACCATTGATGATTGTGAATACAATTTTGAAAAAATAAGTTAGACTGTTCAGTTCATATTCTTGACATATAGTATGCATACGTTTAGATTTAGCGTGGATACAAATCTAATACATTCGTCAACTATGGAAGAAATGAATAATAAATTAAATGTCATTGGAAAATAATATGAATAATTACAACGCTAGAAATATGAACAACTGAAAATCACACAGTCAATACGAGAATGTTATCCATATGAGAACAAAATACACATCATGATCTGAATATAATATTAACATTTAACTTTAGAGTGAGATGATTTTCCATTTTGACAAATACCTCAGAACTACTTCACTTTTGATGTGACAAACATTTTGTTTTGATCATACCTTTAAAAACAACGTAAGTTTTATATCCGTAGATAACCGTGCATCCATGTTATATTTCATGATAGACGCCTATTTCATAACATGAATAATAATCCAAAAACCACCATTCAGCTTATATAGCTCTGCTTTCATGTTACACTCGAACTATAAATAAAATATTGTTCAAGTCCTTAAAGTCATAAATCAAACAGGTCAGAGAATATTCAAAATGAAAATTTATATCTCGATCATATTTCACGACAAAAAAAGAGGATGACACTTTTTTACGATAGACTATGATATTTCATAAGATAAAAATGTGAAACCTGGTTTCGATGTCATAATAATGGATTAGTTGTATGAAAGTCATGAAAATATAATAACGTTCAACTTTTGTTGAGTGAACAATATTTATTGTTCGAATTTTTCTTTGGAACCACAATTCAATTTGCTAAGTGACGTTTTCTTGAAATTGGTTTCTTAAATGAATTATCTCACCAAATATCCATTTTCTGTCATTGAAAAAGAAAAACTGCAAACTCATCCTGATGAGGTGGATAGTATATGATTTATCATCTTCACGATGAGTTGTGGGATCTACGTGAAAGATTTATTCACGAGTACCGGTAGACCTATACTCATTCTTTGAAATGGATAAAGAACCAGCCTAATGAGAAGGACTATTTTTCATAATGAATTTTCCTCTGATAGGATTGATGCTCCGTTCCAATCGACTTTACAAATGTTTCATATGACTTGAAGAGAATGTTTATGATAATGCATAGGAACATACGTGTGACCTTATTGTTCAACCTCAAATTTCAATCGATTCCATGTGGGAAAGTTTCAAAATCGATGATAATATTCTGAGAGAAAAGGTTTCGATTTTCATGATTGAAATGTCTCTGAATTGATACAAATCAAAACCATTCACATTTATGTTGAAATGAGAAAAATATATGTCTTACATTTTTAAGGGCACAAATATGGTATTTTCTTCACAACCGGGAGACTTTTATGTCTCACAAACCTCGCAAGTGGGACTGTTGATCAATTGGTGATTAATTAAACATTGTAAATATGACGTCAAAATATACACATCCATGTTGAACACTCAAAGTTGATAAAAATAAGCAACAATCCATGCAATCACGTTCTTGTACCACGTCTTTGGGTTGATTATACAATAACTTGTGAAATTGGCACCTGTAAGCCTATACAGTTTACGCTGCTCATAGCATTATGATCAAAAATCTTGTTTGTCGTCATGAAAAAGGGAAAATACCAACCTATGAACATCAACTGAAACGATTTTTTTCAAATATAACTCATTGCGACTTGATTTTGAGAACAAATACTCTATTGATTCGCTGAAATCTTTTCGTGGACTTCGGGTATTCGACACAAAATCTCTCTTTTTCAATTAATTGATCAATATATTGACAAGAATGAACAGAATGGCAAAGACAGTGATTTTCTGCTCAATGCTGAATTAAACATAGATTGGGTATTGTATTTCAACGCCGAGACTAAAATGTGGCCATGTCACAAAATATAGAGGTATATTTTTGTATGTGGATGGTTGTGAAAAATCAGCATCAAAATTGAAATGAACAACTTCATTGTGAAACAGATTTTTGGTGTAAAACAGTAATCAGTATTACCCTTCAATTAATCGAAACATAATCACTGCCCATCACCACTTTTCACTATCATTCATACCATCAATACTTCAAGTTGAATTTTGTTTGCAATTGCCTTCCCTTTGTTAGATTTTTTTCATTCATTTTGAGCATAATTTTGTGATTAAATAAAAATATTGAATACTTTGAATCAAAATTTGTTATGTGAGAAACGTGGGAAGCATATTTATGCCCACAAATGTATTTCGTACCTAATATAGCACCGGGATTCAAAACCCGGCACCTCTACCAATATTTTACAGGTTTCAATTTCATTGCATCCATCGGAAATATTCTATATAATGTAAGATTCATCATGGATTTATCCGAATCTATCGTTTCACAATAGAGGTCAGAAACGCATGAATTTCGTCTGGTTATGTTCTTCGGAATTTTACATGTTGTTCTCAAAAGTGTCATAACCAACTTTTAACTATATTGTGCAGTTATGTGAATTTTCGTTCACGATAAATCACACATTCGATCAAATGTCTCTCATTTTGATAAATATTCAATCTCATCTCATGACAGCCATCATATCACTTGTAACTTTCAATCAGCTTCTTGGATATATATACATCTTTATTGATCTC
This sequence comes from Brachyptera risi, assembly GCA_964007535.1. NCBI lineage: Eukaryota > Metazoa > Arthropoda > Insecta > Plecoptera > Taeniopterygidae > Brachyptera > Brachyptera risi. The sequence goes on along the minus strand of OZ023331.1, from coordinate 30,233,895 downwards.
TGCCCATGTACATTGGGTTGCCTATCGACACAGAATAACAAACAAATTGAAATTTAGAAAGGATAATAGGAACATAAAAATACAATTTTGAAGATGAAGTTAATTTAAGACTGAATTATTGAAGCTAATTTTGACTGTATGAATGATTTTTAAGAATGATAATTGAATCACGTAGTACGCTCACTACTACGTTCTCAATGATGGGAGATATACCAAACTTTATTAAAGATTCTTCGAACAATTTTGTGATATTCCCTCGCTTGCCCCAATAAGCAGCTCTGTGACTTCTATCTTTTGAATGTAATATTTTTTCAAGTAGTAAGGTATTGTGGGTTCATATATATTTCTCTTTTCTTCATTCACTTCTTGAACTTGAGATTGAAATTTTCATTTTATTTTCATGTTGAAATATATTTTCGAAATTTTTCTTGTTTGATATCTATCCTTCAATGTAGGTCATTAATCTCACATTTGAAATGAAAGTACAGGTATATTAGAATCGAATTAGGTTCACTGATTGCCTTTCGTAATAAAATGAAAATATCCCAAATTGATCAAACTGACATCCGAGGTAACGTGTTAATCAAAATATTCGTACCTGCTCAAAATCCAATTACATAACGTTTCAAAATGCATACTATGTCGTATCGGTTTGCTCTTAATTAAGCATCAAACCAATCATATAATACCTCTACCGCTCTAACCAAAACCCTTCGAAACCTTCTCTCATTGGTTGACATCCTCGCATAGCGGATGAATATAGTCTATCCATTACGTTTTATTAGAAAATATGATATCACTACATCACCACACATATTGGGTTGAAGTCAATGCCAAAATCTAACCCGCATTGAATCGATATCGCGTTGTCGTTAAGTTAACGATATATGCACCCGATCGTTAGGAGATGTGGCCATAAAAACGACAACTACAGCTCGAGTATTTCATCGCGGTCAGAAGAGAATTTTTCAAATGAGATTATTCACTGAAAATACGATGTTTTTCATTCAGATGAGAATGTCCATATAGCTAATTAAATTGTCATGGTTCACAGGCTGGAATTTATTATTGGTGTACTTTTGTGAGCTTTGATTTCGTCATTCAATCGTGAGTTGATCAATTCCGTATCGTGTTTCTGATAGCTATGAGAAAGCTTGTGTTTCTGTTGATGAAAGTTCAATTGTAATTCCGAGAACTGGTATCACATTATGATTGTGAACTTTGAAGCTGTGTTCATAACGAATACTGCTTTTGTCTACATGAAACAAGCTGACAAATCTTTTTCCGTGAAAGAAAATATATTCATCACATCCTATCATGTCCGCATGAATTGTTGAACTTTCTGAAAAGAGTAATGATAGATTAGATTCACTAAACTTCTGAAATATTTAAAACAAAACGTTATGTTTCAGTGAATTTTGAATAAGGTACATGAACTGTATATTTCTAAGATCACAGCAGCGTTGTTGCCATCACCAAATTAATTCAGGAATAATTCGAGTATATAGATTAACTCGCACCTTTTTGATCCGACTAGATGATTGTATTTTTCTCAATTATATGTATTTGGATGTTGTGACTCGCCGATCACGAAACAACGTTCCCAAGTCTCAGCTACTGATACAATGTGCTCATTTGACTCCATAAAACAATTTTAATTCCGACACGTATTCCAGTGAACGTTTTCAACGGTATTCAGTAAACATGTTTACATTGGTAATAAAAAATATATACTGTTCGGGTCAATATATTAAAGAGTTTGTTTGTTTAAGCTGCTTTTATTTGATAAGCTGAAAGCTGAATATTGTTTTCTCGCCATTAGCCTATACCCACATACGCTTCGTTTCGCAATCAGCTTAGTGTGTATTTTTTTATTGAATGTTGGTTCAGAGAATGCATTTTACTATAACATTTTATGAGCGATAATATATTTTCATACCATATTTAACTCACAGATAGCTAACATATTAAAATTGTTCCATTATGGAAATATATGTATATATCAATATAAATTACCATATAATACAATTGCGTATTATGTATTTATGAATCACATAATTGCAGGATATTGAATAGAATATATTTTCGGTATGAAATCTCTCTGAAGTTATGTAATCATTATACTCCCAGGTATGAACAAAATGTGGAAAAACAATTAAGAATCAATTGATACTCAATTTCATTACATACCTGTAGCATAGAGGCCAAAGATATACCCGAATGTAGGAATTCTTAGAATTGTTATACTTATCATGAGATATTATTAAAGTTGAAAGTAGAACTCTTGACAACGATACATAGTCAAATGGAACTTTCATTTCAAATTCATCATTGAATGCATTGCGATAATCATATAATTTGATAATTTGAATGTTGAATGCGTAAGATCCGATACCATTAGCGAGAAAAATAATGTTCAAATTAATCTCAGTTCACAAGAAAGAATGTGAACTTTTTCGAGAGGTCGTAAATGAGAGGACAGGAAGATGAGACACAGTAAGATGGAAGCAGATCAAGTACAAGTCTTGAACCGGGGTCCCTGTGGTGTCCGACGAAAGAGCTCAAATAAAATCAATTAAAACTTTTCAGACATTCGTATTTAAACCTCTAATCTGCCACTTTTACGACGAGACTTCTGACTGGAAAGGACACCAACAAGTTCAGAACTTTCACAGACGATATTTTGCAAAGTTTTACTCCGTCGAAGTGACATTAAGTAGCCTGTAACCATTTTCACCATTTTCCAACGTTGAGAAGTCAGCAAAAACGGCAATATATCTGACCTGGACAAAGAATAACAAACAACTTAGCTGCTGAATTGCAATTATTCTGCACATTTCTTTGATAGTTCCACGTATGTCAGAACATAATGGTTACTATGGATTGAAAACGGACGCAATCATCATTGTTAACTCACCATTTTATGGATGGACTGAATTTATTATAGTGATCAATAAAACATTGTATAGATATAATGAAAATTCATGAATTAATAGCATGAAGTATCAAATTGGATGATAGTCGGTGGAGACTTCATTATACACTTGTTCGTAAATCATCCTTCTCCTGCGTATTTGACAAACCAAACTGAAAAAACTACCAACGTTATAATATCCACGGCCAGAAAAGTACGATGTTTTCTATTCTTCATAAAAAACATATGCATAACATAATTCATATATTCTTAAAATACTGCTACATAACTTTGAATAATGATGACTATAAATAAACAGTTACAGCAAAATACTGGCCGATCAACTTTTATATACAAAATATTAAGTATCATGAAAAACATGACCGAATGATGCATGGAACCGATTCAGAAGAATTATCGGACGCATTCATTTATGTAATATGGATGTATGATGGACGCTTCAACAAATGTACTCAAATCGTACAAAATTCATCGTCGTTCGTGAAACATTCATCGCATTCAACGAATAGAATTACATTCTGTATCCATCCAGAGCTTAATGAACCAGAATCACTCTTATTCGAGTTAATTTCGAAATTAGAACGTTTTCAATGTGTTCTTTGTAATTCGATTTGTTATTTAACTGTGGATTAGAGTGTTGAGGGAATTTCGAACCGATCTGGTCTTAAGTGGGTCGGGCATTTTGGGCCATTGTTCGAATAGCATCCCAGCCGGTCGTCTCTTAAGTGCACGGGTGACTCGTTTCGCCAACAATTATACGTGATTGACATGAATCGTACTGTTGGACGACTAACGAATGAATTTGTTGGAAGTAATTTCGAATTGAATCTTGATCTCAATATTGAATGATATGAAGTGTCCATTTTTTCATTAGTGGATATATATATATATATATATATATATATATATATATATATATATATATATATATATATACATATATATATATATATATATATATATATATATATATATATATATATATATATATATATATATATATATATATAATCATGGATCATTTTGATCGGAATCTTTTACGAGTTGATCTGGTACCGGTATATAGAAGAACTCGTTGAACTGTGGAGTAATTAATTCGATATTAATAATCTACAATGAAGCCAAACTTGAACGTATCGGTGAATAATATACAAAAGTCTCGTTTCATCCAACTTGAAAGTTATGAAATAATTGATATAAGATTGGAACATGCTAGCAATTCGAACAAGATTATATTAAGAAAGTTAATTCGACTATCAATTACCACATCACGGGCGAGAATGAAATCCACCGAATCTCATTGTGTTCATTAACAACAATCATAAACTTCTGCTTACTCGTGTTGAAGTCGTAATTCACTCACTTATCGTTCTGATTATACATTGTTCAAATATTGAAAACATACATAATAACACCCACATTGGAGTACATACTCAATCACTAGGAACACAATAGTATTCGTTGTGAAATGGGAAAGATATATATCATATAGAATGTACTTGAGAACTATATGCACACCTATGATTCTCAATATCTGAACCTCATCTATTCATTCATTCATCGATTCTTCACCATCCTCTTGATTCTATGAGCCTATCATCAGCATAGATCAAGATCTCTCGCAGACCTCTCAAACGATCTTCAAAATTATTTTTATTCTCACTGTGATTTTTTTCTATTGATTCTATACTCATTATTCATAGCTTTAAAACCCAAAGATATCAATTTCCCAGCTTCCATCTCAATATTAGTCAATTTTTCCACATTATAATTCATTTTTTCAAAAAAAATTTCAACATTTCTTCTTATTCAGCAGAATTATGTATCAGAACAATATAAAAATTGTGTCAGAATTTAATGTCAAACGGATGAAATCGTAAGATTGTAATTTGACGTGTTGCTATTAATGGAAAAAAGGAGTTTATTGATTTTAAATCATTTTCGTGGAGAGATGGCACGTGCTTGGTGGGTAACTATACAGCGGTTAGTACAGTTGGTGCGAACCAAATATAACTGATGCTGTGTTTAGAGAACAGGATTGGAGAAATTGTTATCTACTGATCACAAAACTGGATAAAAAATGTATATGTAATACAGATAAACTGAATGAGTAACTATGAGCCAAAATATCTTTTTATATGCACTCTTCAAAATTCATTATCAAAATACTGACATTCGAACTCAGTAAATACAACTAGTTTGCGCTCTTGACAGAAAATTGAACAACCGTCTCTGCTCCTAATTATGAACTTGTAATCTTATCCCCACTTTATGATGAACGATTTTGGAAAACGTGAAATGGGAACGTGAAAACTTCATTTCAACCTATATAATAACACCAAACCATGGATTTAATTAATTCAATTACAGAGCGTAGAAGACTCTGCCTGTAAGCCAACTCAAACTCCAGATCCTATTAGTACACTCAGGACCTGAGACAGTTATGTATCACGGTTATATTATGTTGATCATGATTATTCTCGATATATAACCCTATACTCAGAGCCAAGATTATTAAACTAGAATACCATGACTCCAACAGAATATTATAATAATTAATTCGACTTTAAGCGTTTCGTTATAATGAAATCTCATTCTGTACATTCCTTATTTTGTAGGATTAGAATTGTTGAAGTCATACCTCAAGTTATGTACAATGATACGGTTATGTACAGTGAATTCGAGCTGGAAGAAGAAGGATAATTATTGTGAGTGAGATTAATGAGATCTGACTATCATATGAAACAATATGAAATCAAGATAATTAACCAATTTGGAAATAAATGTCATGAAATAAAATTGATGTGTTAAAGTTATATGTACTTCAGAAAGTTCTCCTATGATGTGTATAAGGTTTCAAATGTGAATTCAAGAATATCATTGAGAGGACAATGACGATTCAAATCGCCAGATTGACTGCATGTATATGAATATATATATATATATATATATATATATATATATATATATATATATATATATTTCTTTTCCATTTTCTGCAGTAACTTGTATTGTTTCACTGATAAAACTCAATTGAAAAAGTTCTATGAAAGCCAATGGTTCATGTTCATTGCAAAACACACATTATCAAAGCTCAAAAAAGATACGTGAACTGAAAGAATTCAGCCCAGAATGAAAAATGATGGAAATAAATTAAATAATGAATTCAACAAAAATAATAAAGCATTGACATGGTGAGAATGAAAAATCTCAGCCTGCTAGAAGTGAAAAAAATTGATACTTGTACAAACTTTCATATATATATATATATATATATATATATATATATATATATTTATATATATATATATATATATATATATATATATATATATATATATATGCATATATATATATATATATACATATATATATATATATATATATATATATATATATATATATATATATATATATGTATACATATATATATTTATATATATATATATATATATATATATATATATATATATATATATGTATATATATATATATATATATATATATATATATATATATATTTATACAAATATATATATATATATATATATATATATATATTTATACAAATATATATATATATATATATATATATATATATATATATATATATATATATAAATATATATACATACATATATATATATATATATATATATATTTATATATATATATATATATATATATATATATATATATATATATATATGTGTGTACATAATATAATTTAGGTGATTGAATTAAATCAGTCCGGGGTGCTCTATGCATCTGGCATGATGCACCATCATCGGTTTTGGCGAGGACTGTGACGGCGGTGACGACATTCGATAGGAATTGCAAATTTCCACTCCGATCAAATTCGTCTGTCAGGTCAGAGATTTTTTGCAATACGGTGGTCGATGTGTCGGTTGAGAAGTGAACACGTGCAAACCCGTGTTTGTGTTCTGAAGCACTGGGACCAAAAGGATGCGCATTATCACCGAAACCAAGAAGCCAAAAAACAAACAATTTTGAAATTTTGAAAAACCTCGGAAGAATAAACCAAGGCAACATTTCTTCAAAAACCTGATTTCGGAACCTAATCTTCTTGATATGTAAATCATTTTTGTCCATTAAAGAATCGATGTGGAGGTTCCTCATGGAGAGAAAATCATTTTTATTGACGGCTATTCATCTTCTTGATGACTGACCATGAAGGTCCAGCTTACTACGAATTTGGAATTATAATTGCCGAAAGTGAAAATGAGTTATACAAATATAGTGATAAGATCAAAAACTTAATTATTATACAAAAAAAAAATATTAGAATTCAAGTAGATTGAGATACGCTGAAGAGATGATTGTGGAGAATATGTGATGATTTTCTCAATATTGTGGAAACTATTTCTTGAATTAATGATTTTGATACCGGTATATTTATTATACTTCATAATAAATGACGAAAATAATATTCGAAGGTGAAAAGTGAGGTATCACCAAATGGAGATGCGTTTAATTCATAATCATTAGTATTCTCATCATAAGCTTAAGACACTAGTATTGTTAGCGATAAATAATAGACGAACTTTTCTTGAAGCGATGAAAAAAGCTGCGCTGATTTCCCAATGGAAATAAAACGTGGAATCATTTCGACTTTGACAAGATCCTTCCATCTCATTTAACATGCATCTCATTTTCAGGATTTTTGAATAGAATGGGTATGAGCTGCCAGAAGCTTCTAATTTACGTGCACTATAAACAAGGGATAATGGGAAACTATATAGTCGCAAGTGAGAATTCAATGAAGGGTTCATTGTCTGAACCAAAAATCAAACACAATAACTTATTCAGAAGAAACACTCATATTTGATCGATAATCAAATTCAGAAAGTTCTTATTTTAGCAATTATCAAGTTCTTTCCTCTAGTCCTATGAATTTATTTCAATCAATCGCATCAATGATTGTCTCTCATGTAACAATCACTGATAGAGATGAAGGTAACGTATGTGAGAGTATTCAAATGACTCAAATTTAATCTTGTCGTTCCATTGTTTTAATTTTGAATTCATGATGAATCAACTCTCAAGCTGATATCACCCTCGTTACGTTTTCGAATTAAATTGTATTTTTCTTCATAAACATACGATCTTTATTCAAAAATCGTTCTTTCTGAATCAAGACTAGGGTTGAAAAATAGGATCGCTTGGACGGGGCACCACAAGGGTGATTCTATATCAGTCCAGAATGTAAAACAATCACAATTACAAAAATGAAAACTGATCCTATCCATTGTTCCCAAACACAATATCTGTATGAAATCAAATATTTTGTATCACATATTCAAAATCACCCCCAAATTAGGTCACCCAGCACATAATATTTACTCCAAAATAGATCAGGCACCGAATACAAATTCGTATCAATATTGAAATTTTTGGATAACCTATGAATATCCCATGTGAAGCATAATGAGCCTCTATGCATGCTCACATAAGCGTATGCATGTGTGTGTACAGTATACATATGCGGTTTTGTATCGCGGTTTGTTAACCATTGATTTGCAGTATGTGTGAAGGGGCTTGAAGAGTTACGGCCAACGTGGCTTGCTAAGGGGAAATTACATATATACAGTGAATTCCATTCAGTTGTATTATGCTCAATCACACAAATGTAGCAGATTTTCTTCATTTGATCCAAATCATATTTTTACGTGATATTTCTAACCCATTCTTTCATCTTTCAGCTCGACTGGAGATGATTATATTTCATAATATTATCATATGACGTGAACGGATGAAATTGGAAAAAGTATCTAGAATGAATATTATTCTTGGATCCATCCAATCGATGAACAAATCAAACTCCTAATATTTAATCTACGATTTGATATGTGATTTGATCTCTTGTGATTTATTATTAATCGAAAAATTATGAGAACCCCAATTTGAAAAATGTGTGAACAAAAGTACTAGAATGAATTTAAATTACCTGAAACATAAATGTAGCAGTGCTCTGAGAACTAATCGTTGAATGACTCATGGTTCCTATATTGACGTGTGTAAAGTTTGTCACCATACTGTACCTCGACGGATCGACCACCACCCCAGCTTCTATAGAGTTCACGCTGCTAAATGCAGCAATTTCATCACGTATTATACGTGTAGAATAATTAAGTAATTGCAGAGTAATTACAAGTAGAATAATTACTGTGGTATTGTGGGTGATGAATACGATGGGTTGATCAAAATACTCGGTGTATTACTTCGTTTTTGACAGGAATTATTCGTGTTTCGATGATTTCGGTCGAATAATTGGGTGCTTTGGGTTACAAAGAACTCTATCTGACAGTGTGCTACTGAGAGATAGTGTTGATGGTGGCTTCCGCCAGTATTTTTTTGAAAAGGTAGTAACGCATTATAACGTCATCTTCTTTGACAATAACGCATTGAATTATAAGGAGAATACATTCATTACATTCACTACATTTAATCATCATCCATGAAGAATATTGATATTAGAGGTATTATGTGTAGTGGGTGTAAACGATGGATTTGTCATATTCGAATCGATTTGTATCATGAACTAAATCTCTGAAGAAAACACAATAGTATGATTTCATGGTTTGAATTAGAATAGACACATTGTTTGATGGGCCAAAGCGAAGACTAAATGTTCTCGTACTTGAAAGAACGAGCATTTTTTGTTTGCTTGTGCTTCGCAGGTCAAACCAAGCTGTACGTTGGTTGACTGCTGTAACTTCGATACATCCTGGGTAAAACGAGAACACATATTTTTATGAAAATGTACATGCAGATGTCATTATTCATCTCAATACTTCACAGCCTTTTGACACTTTCAATCGAACCTCTTCTATGAAAACTCATTTCGGCATTTAGAATACCGGTGTGACGAAATTTCTTTCCGGCAGAATACAATTACGGTCTATAATAATATACCGGTAATAGTTTACTGCACGGTTAAGAAGTACCAGCAATAGTTTACGGTACCTAGAATAGTATCACACTGTGAGGCATATCAGTATTGCGGTGCAGTGAACTATCACCAGTATAATATTATAGCCGTAAACTATTTCTGCCGTGAAGAAATTTCGTTACACCGTCACACCGGTGTGAAGAGATAATTCAAATGTTTTTTTTTCGATTAATTGAACCTTTTGGAATGATCAACAGATATAACCAATTAGAGCAAATTTAAATCAAAATAACCACTGGGTACAAGAATTACCCTCTAGATGGATAACGATGAGGCAATTTTTCAATAGTCCCGAACTCAGAATGTGTAAATGGCTTCAGCGTGCATCCATCATGAATACCTCAATCATCTGTTTCAACTAATCTTGCTCATCTATTAGTATTTTATACTATATTTCCATACGAATAATATTCGTTATCATAACAATAGAAATTGCAGGCTGAAAAGAGAGAAATTATTGTTGAAAAAGGTAATTTCATATTTTTTTTGTTCCACCATGAAAATAACGCCACTATGCAAACAGTTATAAGAACCAAAATCGGATCGGATCACGTTTGATCCTTGAATCGATTCAATCCAACGATTCATGTTGGTCCAACTATTCCCGTGAAAAGCATCCCCATCACTGCTGAAACGAACGGTTACAAAACGTGATGATTGCCTGACAGTTGACTTTCTGCGTTGCTCAGCAGATACCAATACTCGATAGGTTCGGTTTTCAGCTCAGATGTCAATCTGGGCGAGTCGAAACGCGGGACTGCCTCTGATAATGGACACAAGCGAACAGAAGTCTCACCTTCATCCTGATTAGGTCATGGTACCTTTATCACAAAATCAACGATAAGGGGGTACTATGCTTGTGTAGTAACTGTCTAATAATTCGTGGTTATGATCATGTATGTTCAGTAACAGAAGAGCCGTACGTTTGTACACCTGGAATTCTATTTGCTGAATGGCTTTGGTTGCTTGAATTACACACCCCATATCATGGATAAAAACAATCAATAATTTCATTATATGAGAATAGACATTTTGAACAATACATGATCATTCATATAATATAGAAAGTCCATTTTGTGTGATTGTATTCGTACATATCATGTTTCCATGCGTGCTCCAAAATTGCAATTTGTATTGGGTCAGAACTTGTCTTTGACAAAGAGTGTACTTTGAAGTGCAATCGAGACTGGATAATCAAGGCGTCACGATTGAATGGAGATAACACACAAAATGGTTGTTGAAACTGCAGTTTCGAAACCAAAAAGAGGTAATCTCTGACAATAGTCGGTCACCCTTCTTGAACTGTAATATTGCAGTGGATTGAATCCCTACAAATGTTCTGAATGGATCTTAAGGTGGACAGTATTCAGAAGTACATAAACATTGATGTTATTCAGAAGAAAGCGAATGCAAATTTGAGTATTGGTAGATCCAATCTATATCAAACAATGGAAGAAGCTCTTTGTATGTTTATAAGAGATCAGCTGAGAACACGTGATAGTCGTCTTTGTTATAAGTTTTGAACAGTATGAGATATCAAAATCCTATTTTGGAAATGAACGAAGATATTTTCACCGTCTTGAAAATTATATATATTGATTACCTTCAACCCTTATCACATTATTTCTACAGGTACAGATGAATGAGACATGATTTTTATCGGTATATCTGTGAAAGTACCCGAATACGAAAGTAATAATTTTGTTTCACATCATTTCGAAAGTTTGAGAATAACCTGTGTTTCTCTCGTATAAAAACAGTCATATCTCACACCTATCAAAAGCTGTCTAAAAAACGATGTTATTCCACTTAGGCCCAGTATTACCAAAGCCAGTTAGTATTTATCTGAGAGTTGGTGAAAACAAATAGCATGTGTAACCATGGTGATAACAAGTTTGAACTGTCAGATAAAGTCTAACTAGACTTGGTAATACCGGGCCTTAATCGACTCCCATGCATCCTTTCATCATATGACTTATGATCATATGAATTGAACACAATTAAACTCGTATATAACTTTCAGTAACATACATATCATGTATATATATATATATATATATATATATATATATATATATATATATATATATATACGTATATATATATATATATATATATATATATATATATATATATATATATATATATATGTTTATATATATCCAAATATATATATATACATATAATTATATTTATATATATATATATATATATATATATATATATATATATATATATATATATTCATATATATATATCAATATCTATATCAATATATATATAACATCTATTGAGTCTCTGGTCACAATGGAGTTGCCCGGCAGAGACTCAGAATAACAAGCCATATAAAAACATTTAATAAAATCTCAAATCTTTATGAATGTGCTCATGAATGGTTGATCAAATGATGTAGCCTAGAATGAGTAAATATGAAAAAATGAAAGAACATGGGTGAAGTATTATATCAAAAGTGAAATACAAATAAAATTGAAGTAAATGAAGATTAATAAAAATGTGAATATGAGTTGTGTTCATGAAATGGTGGAAATGTCAATATATATTATTTTTACAGTGAGTGATGGTAGATGATCAAATCAATGTTCGACCTGAAACATGATTACTAAGAATATGAAATACAGAATTATCAGTCTCAACTGCATCTTATAATTCATTCAACGAGTTTTATCATTCTTATGTACGAAATAAGTCATACTCAAAGGGACTTCTCATCATTTTAACGTTCAAACTCGAAAATACAATTATCGTTTCTCATACAATCAATACGTGAAACAATCATCTAATAACTGCTTTCAACACTAGGTATTCATTCAGCTGGTCTTGAGCACCAAAAATAAGAAACATTATAATAATAACTGAATAATCGAGGAATTTTCCGTTTGGTATGGATTTCAATTGCTTCTCTATCTCAGTGAAACAAGAATGACCCTTGAGAATAAATGTAGAATGATCACAAATCAACCTAAGAAAAATAAATGTATTCATACATTAAGTAGTACCTATGGTAATATCAATATGGCGCTCACAACCCATAGGTGAGCTCTTATGGTAAACAGAGAATATGACAAGAATTTCTCTTTCGCAAAACTTTCAACTCTTCGTGTTTACATTCAATTAGGTATCCTTACTGAGTGAAAATTTCCATGGGTAATTTTCAATCAGAATTTAAAGTTTATCGTTTCAGAGTTTTATCAAAAGTGCTCATTTCACGAATATTCAATTAATTCATGTGAACATTCATATTTACGTTGATATAATAGTAATTCGATCAAATATGTAACTGATGAGTATAAACAACGGAAGTAATATTTCGAGCGGGCAGATTATTGAGATGAACTTCGTCGTTTGCGTAGTCAATCACGCGCCGAGTTCAGTAGGTGTATTCCATAGAAATTTTGTTTTTGCATAAACCTGACTTATTTCGTTGATAACAGGATGAAACAAAAATAGAATGTACTCTGTGGAAATGCTCAGCGTGAGATATCACGGTGTGAGATCTTGCATCCCTTGGCTTCCAGCGTGTGAAGGCAATTGAAACGAATTCAAGCATTTGGGCTTCAAGCTCTACTGAAAAGTTTTCTAAAAATTCGATATCAGCATGAAAATAATGTTTTTCTTTCGAGGCGAAATGGAATGAATCTTAAATTCGCATTGTGAAAACTACACTCATGGAGGTTAATGGTGGGTGAGCTTCAAGATTTAGCAGACACTTTTGACATTCAAAGTGTTGATTTGAGATTTTCTTTGAATTGTTTGTCAAATTATTGCTATACTGAGAAACGCGTCAAGCGATATTGAGGTTATAATGCGAAGGGGTAGGCATTTTTGCAAAATGTGTTCTCAAGATCGGTTTGAAAAAAATAATTCATTAAAATATATTAATATTTATTCAGGAATAATTCAATGAATGGGAAATGGATTCTTTCAAGTAATTCATGCTCACAGTTACTCCTCCAGAGCCATTTTTTCGAAGCCCCACGATTCAGAATATGCTCACTTCACAGATCAAAGACATCTCAAGTTTCACCTCATTTTATTCTAATCTCAAATTCTGTCTTATTCTGAACCTTTTCTATTGTTTTGAGGAGTTCTCCACTTCATAATCATCAACACTAAATCGATTCTTCTTATATTTGCATCACTAATTCAACATCCAAGATAAATTATGAGTAATATGCCTATTTACCAATATTTATTCTCCTTGTATGAAATAATATCTTTGAGTACATATACCTATACATAAACAAACGTCACAGTAGTTACAAGATGTACTACTGTACGTATACAATAATAGAGTGAAAAATCAGATCGAAATTTTATTTCTTGTTGCATTTTCACATGAACATAAAATTAACTCATCGGAGCTGATTCATTTCCAAATCCTCAATAGTTGCAAATATATTCAATTTATATATTGTTAACCATAACACTTGTTTGATACAAAGAATAACTTCATATATGTGGAAACAAATCAAATTACAAATAGAAAATGCAAATCATGATCAATTTTCCATTCATCTTGAACCAAATTATCACATTTCACACAGAATTACAATGTTTTCATATCATATACAAAAGAATTCATATAGATAAGTCAATTAACCTCATTATTTTTAACTCACTAATGAAGAGAATCGAACCATATATTTTGTTTATTTCAGTAAAGAAACTTATTTATTATTATTTCATCACTCGTTCATGGCACAAGTTCCAAGAAGATGGTTGATGACTGTCAAATCAATCCTGGACACAAAATGAATTGGAATTGATAATAATTTCTGTACACTCTCATAGTACTTGTTCTGATAAAATCAGAATATCTTTTTATATATATTTTTTATTGACACAAAAAAAGGTTGTGGAATACTTATACACGTTTTCGAAAGGTCTACAAAGCCTATGGAAGGCTTTTCTGTATGGATATTCTGCTTATCTGTAGGATGATGTATATTATTGAAGAATATAGAATCGGAAGTGATTTGCATATTTTAGTCGTGATTGTTCATTTCGGACTTCCATAATATCAATTAGCCTCAGATGTGTTCAATGTTTCACTTCCCATACTGTAGGCCTATTTGACAACGAATTCACAATAATACATTATTACCATTCATAATTTTCCATTATTATCATTTGAGATTCGATCTTCTAATTCCATTATAATTATTCTGATAAGCAGTACATCTATCAAACCATCAAGTTTTCACTATATTAAAAAAACTTGCTTGGGAAAATAAATTCGGATTAGGCTATAATTATTTCACTTTCCAGTGAATTATCGTTCGAAATAGAAATAGCACATGGTATATATTTATTATTAATGAATATACTATTTAAGGGCACAGCATGACGTCAATATAATAAGATGTCACAGTTCAATAGAATCACAGTCATTGATGGCGCCAGTAGGCATCGAAAGAATAAACATGTTTTCCGTTATTTCCGTGGATAAAAGGGTGTTTTACCCCTCCCTCCTCTCCTCCTCTTCCATTGCTGAGTCAAAATGTGATCCATCCTTCACTGCACACGAGAGACATTTTCTTTGTACATTTCCCCGCGTTTTATTTCCTACCCTCAGAGTTTATGAGCTGGATTATTTATTGTGTAGGATATGTTTGTGCATCATAGATTCTAATACCGTATATATAAGGGTACATATATATTTGTTCACCACCGAGAGTCGTTGGGATATTTTTCAAAAGGGATTTATTCTCGAAAAGCAATATTGTCGTAGAAATAGTGGAAGGGATATAACAACGCATTGGTGTGTGTTTGTGAAAATTGAAAAATTCTGAAAGAAGGTTACGGTGAAGTACCAAGATTGACTAGATGTTGTGAAATTGTAAAAATTTCAATTTCTCTGAACAAAATATATATTTGAATCGGAATTTGGTGATAATTTTTTAAAAATATTTCAATCAAATCTTCTCCGTTCATCATTATCATATGACAAACTAAAAAATCACGAACACTTTACTCAAAGTGATTGTCTCGATTTTTGTTCAAGCGTTGTAAGATTTTTTCGCCTATAGAACTACTTTGCAGTAGATCACTTCTCATGATCTGTGAATACAATGAATTTCTTCCAGTATTTCAAACTTCATCTTCGCTCTCTCGTTAATATTATCACTCCGTAACAAAGTTTCAGTCGTGATGAAATTGTCTACATTTCAAAATGACAATATTTCACGAAGTTTCTTGTACATATTTCCAAAAAAATAATTGAAAAATAATTGTCGGATTCCAATTATGAACGACATTTCGCTGTAGGCCTTTGAGTGTACATCTGCCTCATTGTTATGCAAGTCTTGCAATTTAACCTCCATTCAACTCTTCCAGCCTCAACTATATATCATTCTTTAAACGTGTTTCTCAACAATATTATCATTAACTTAATTGGAGTTTGAAAAGAAAATTAAACTTCACGGTATATTATATGAAAGCGCATTTTCCTTCAGGTTGTATATTCTGAACACCAAAATAAGTTATATTCGTCTTGCTATTATTACTCGTTCGTTAAAATAAACGATTATGACTTGAGAGTTTGAAATTATTACTCGTTGGTATTGTGTTGGAATACTCGAACAAATAGAGTGGAAGAGGTATATAAACGATGGTAACGCGTCTGGTAGGAAACTTTGGAAACGTACACGACGTCATCATCATTAAATCTGCAAGTTTATTCCGAAAACTCAAGTCCTAATTTCATCAACTAGTATTTCAATTGAAACTTTACTCGAAGCATTATCAAGTTCAGATACTTGTTGATTGTTCATTACTTTAATATTTGACAATTACTTCTGTAGCATTTCAATTGAAAATTATCAGATTCTATTTTTTAATTTCACCGATGAGTACAATTGAACATATCGTCAATAAATCAAATGACAACATTTTTCTAATGAATGTAATCTTTTATTGATTGCATATCCTTTTTTCGTGGAAGAAACTTTTTGTACATTCAGCCGTGATTGAAATTTTGGAATGAGTTCGTGGATATTATTTTCACCAGCCATTATAAGTTAAGGGTGACACAATATATCTTGTTATATGAATTGTTGAGAACTACTGAAAAGTTTTTCACTCTTTTTAGAACAAATAGTAAAATATGAAAAACAAGAAGATACGGATTCTCCCGACATTTTGATGATCCAATCCGATTCGACAAACTTTCTTAGGCCCGGTATTACGAAGTCCAGTTAGCCTTTATCTGGCAGTTCAAACTTGTTATCACCATGGTTACTTATGCTATTTGTTTTCACCAACTCTCAGATAAATACTAACTGGCCGTGGTAATACTGGGCCTTAGTGAAATAGAGAAACTAAATGCCTTTCAAATAACACACTATTCAATTACTTATTTAGGGTATAGTTATTTGATGGTGAGAAGGTCTTCAAAATATCTTCACGATTTGAGTAAACCAACTGCTGAACAACAAACTGGGAAATCGGGGATCAGATTCATGATAAAATATACAATATGGATATAGATATAGATATAAGATGTCAAATGAGGAAGCCGGAAATTATGGTAAATATCAGTAGAGACCGAAGTAGAAAGTGAAAAAAATGAATACGAGGAAAGAGTTGATGGCCAGTATTGCCAGTCGGCATTCTGTGAGATGTCTTAGTGCACCCCCTCACCATCCATGAAACCACACCCTACTCCCATCTCACCACCCAACTAGAGGTTATTGGTACCGGGAAGAGAAGATGATTACTATTATCATTATTATTTGAAAATTAAACAGATCATTGAAATTCATCAGTCTCGAGCAAAAAGAACCAAGTCATTTTGGTATCACCACATGGTACATAGTATATATATGCATCATTCTCTGCATACATATTCTAATTCTCATAACACAGCATTGTTGAAACGCGTCTTCTCATTCACCCTCTGACCTTTCACGGCTGACGCTCATACCTCCACATAATGTAAATAATATTCTAATAACCTAGATATCAGGAATCAATGTTTGTTACCACAGATGGTGGCGTTATCTATTAGCATTTCACACGACGCTCGTAGTGCCAGATGTTGTTACAATCTACCTTAATCGCTCGTCAGTAGTGAGTGAGTGAGTGAGCAAAAAGAGAGAGAGACATAGAGAGAGACAGAGAGGGAGAGACGACTACCTATAATTAATTCACGTACAAGAGAGTTTAGGATTTGTTCGAAGTAGTCGTCGTGGTGCATTATGTGATTAAGTAGCGGTATGGATCATTTTGTGAACGAATCACTTCGTCCAAAATCATGTCTAGTTCAACGGCAGACACTTTACTGCTCATTATAGAATAACAGTTGTTCACATACTTGCAGAGTATTAGCGAGAGAAAATGTCGTCTACAAACACAACAAACACAAATGACAACTCCATGTTTGTATAGGTGTGTAATTTTGAAGGAAAATGATTTATAGCGATGAGATTCAGTTAGAAATCAAAATTATGTCGGTCAAAAGCGGGACTGTTCTTCAGCTAATTTCTACATATTGCTCTTTGAAGTTTTCACAATCAGGCCTATGCGGTAAACAAACCACCTTCTTCTCTCGTGGATTCGGTTTAATTGAAATCACTTCTTGGGTAGAATTTCTTCTATTCTCAAGCTTGTTAGTTTCTCAAGGTTCATCAAGGTGGTTGTCAACTTATATCACATTATATTCATAGTTATCCAGTAGTTTTTATTTTTCATAAAATGATAACTGCATGACAATACCCTCATTCACATTTACAACCAACCATTCATCCCCCAGCCCATTTCACAAAGCTGAGTGAAAATAATTCCAGGATACGTCTTTCAATGTCCCCAATAATTATTCACTACCCTGACGTCCGAAGGTATTATTGTATCTACGTTGCTGATCATTTGCATCATTATTTCTCAGACATATTGGTCAATTGCATAACAATTCAGATACTTCTGTATTGAGTAAATACTTTAGTCAATAACTTGAACATTAGTTCTAATGAAAGCATCAACTATTTCAAGACACCTTAGAGAGTAAGTATATAAGCAAATCTGAATATTCCTCCCAATTGTGACATTCATCCTACATACGACGACAACAATCCTCATTTGCCATTTTGAGATGATGTTGATGATGATGATATGATCTCTGTTCGCGTAACGCCCCTATTACAGATAGATAGCTCTAATATCAGCTGGAATAAATATGTTCAACACCTTATCAAATTCGCTGAAGCCTCAAGTTGGAACATCTTCATTCCATACTAGCCTTAAAGATTACTTTTTGAATAAATGTTTTTATCATGTTAAAGAATTTTCATCACAATAATGTATTGACAATTGTAGTCAAATCTGTATATTTTCAACTTTGATATGTATGTTTCATGTTAACTTGTCTTATAACACCTTGTTGTTCAATCAAGATAAAATGAAGATATTATCACTATATTATTATCATAATTCGAGGTTTTGAATGAGTAGATGATTATCAAACGATGAATTGATACATATAATTGAAGTCCGGGTTAAGTTACAAGAGATGTGTGACATAATTAAAGTCAAGTAACCGACAAGAATTTCATACTTTCAATTGTGAACACCTCCAGTACAGAGCACTCATCTTGTGCTTTAAGCCCGTCATGTCCATAGGGTATTCTCAACTGACGTCACCCATTGTTGAAAGAGAGAGACAACAATGTGCACCAGTTGGAATTGACCATTAAGAATATTTGGTAGTCCACCAGTTCGCCGTATTGCAATAGTAACGATTGTTTGTCGTTTGTTACGTGCGAACACCCTATAGGAAACTTCACAATTTAGTTAAGTCACACTTTTCTACACGTTCAAGTTTGAAACATTTCATTGGTTGGAATTACATGAACACTTTCCAGCAATTAACGGGATAGAATCATTGAATTCTGAACTTCATTCTCATGAATTTGATAGAAGTATCAACTTTCTAGAAATTTTCCAGTTTTCTTTTTCACCAAAGAGAAAGTCTTCAACTGAAATGGAGAGAAACTAATATAAAAGAAACATAACATAATGTTACATATTTGTGTACTTTTTTTTGTCGCTTACTTCAGTGACAGAAGTTGGCTATACTTCTGTTGCTGAGCGAAAATATACCAGCAGTGGTTTTCCAAACAAAATACAAATATAATAATGAAGTTTTCACACCATGCTGCTGTATGCAGTATCAGATCTGTAAGAACAAAGTTTCAAGAAAGAAGTTGCGCTGCCATTTCTCACAAATTGAATGAGAAAGACTAGAATAGACATGGAAAATTGAGGAGTATATTTCATTGGAACATTTCTTGGAATTAACTTATGTTTCTATAAAAAACTTTGGAATACAAA
>OZ023331.1:30198640-30208640 GCA_964007535.1 Brachyptera risi | reverse complement strand
AGGTTTTTAAATATCCAGTAAAAATGTAGAAACTTCCTGAGAATTCCCCTCTTCTAAGTACTTTTCTTCCAGGTTATTCTCGCAGAGAAATTTTGTTGTATCACCAAAAACACGCAGAAAAAGTTTCAAGTCCATCGGTTTTTTGTTCCTGTCCTGTATACCGCATACAAAAAAACAAAGCTCGATTCTGTCCTGCATTTGGAATGGAAATGTTTGTCACGCCTATCTAATTATGTGACGTAATTCAGAAAATTCTGGGAATTTATATAATTGATTTGTTTTTTGAATTATTATTTATATATTCAATGCACAAAATCCACAAACTCAGATGTTCTACATCAAGCTGATGTATGTGATCTCGGATGCATATTTATTCCAATTCAGAACATGGGATGTTGTAATAGGAAATATGAAAATAAATGGGTTATCGGTGATAAATTCATAGCAACATTGATCTGAATGAAGAGGGGGAAATATGATAAAAATCCAATCATGGAAATTCTTGTTATGTTTTCATTTTCACCAATACCAATTTGAAATCTTTTGATGAAATTTCACTGTCAAAAGCATCAATTTCTCGACTTCTACCAACCCCGTAAAAATGATGCTATTCTGCTCTTATTTCACATTCCGACCCAAGTTATATACAAACAGAACTGTCAACACCCAGGCTGAATGAAATTGCCATCATAAAATCTTGTTAGCTCACATAAAATGTCTTTATGAACGAATGTATACAAGAAAATATATAGAACAATGCCAATTTAGAAGTGAAAAGAAAACTGATATTTTTACCAACGTTAAAAAATCTCTGGGGACCTATAATCCTCAGAACTCGAAACAATACAAATAAGAAACATATCAAATTTTATCATCATATATTATTTCATTCACGTTGCTTTCCGTATTGCAAAATATAAATTGAACAATAACTTTGAAAAAAAAATTGGCCTCGTATTTTGTTATTAATGTGAAAAACTTGACATAAAGTAATGAATAGGCCTACTACCAAAATATGTTGATGTAATTATATAGGTGATGAAGTGAGAAGAAAATTCAGATCAGTCTTAGAAGAACTTGAACCGGAAGTGGAAACTTGTTTGCCTCCAATACCTGTTATATAGTGTACAATAATCATATGGTTCACTAGTTAATCTGGATGAAAAAATGGCTTCAAGCTGTACGTAGATATACATGTATATATATATGAATATATATATGTATATATATATATATATATATATATATATATATATATATATATATATATATATATATATATATATATATTACATACTATATATATATATATATATATATATATATATATATATATATATATATATATATATATATATATGTATATTATATATGTCTTACATCTTATTCACATAGTCACTAACAATGCTTTTCACACAACTACTTACTGAATAAATAGAATAGGGTCAAAAATAGGGTTGAAGTTATTGCGTAAGAGGCTTAAGGAGACGGTGAGATATGGATAGTTAAGGAACTTGCCACCGCGCATCAAATAAATAAATAATAGCTCTACTAACTTTTGATACTCACTACCAGCAATACTTGATACGTACTATTATTACTGAATACTTTCGTATCCATGATGATAATTCTACACTTCACCTAGATCAATGGGTTCAGTGAAGAACAATGAGAGGCCCAGGATATTTCATGTTTCTGGAAGCCATATTCTACTCTTTCCACAAGTGGAAGAATATGAGATAGTAATATTATTGTATATGAGAACTTATGAAAAGATACGATGATTTGAATTCCATCAACTTCACCCATCTTCATATTTCGTCAATAACCTTTCAATTCGATTTCATTCCACCTTTGATATCAACTTTCCCCTTCACTCATTCAAACCGAATCGTATTTATCAATCATTCATAGATACATTCGAAAATATATTTTTGATTTCATTAGATGTTAATATGTTGTATGTTATCAAGTTTCTCCGGGCAACTCTTTTGAAGTATGAGCATATATTCGATGAAGAATTTCCATAACATCGAATATACATCAAATAAAAAGAATTACAAAAAGCTGACGAGGGCTCAATCGATCAAATGTTCAATTCGACTTTAATATATCTTCATGATTGAATGATATGCTATTGGGTTACATTTCACCATGATCGCCAATCCGATGGCTGAGTGTGTCCATATATATATATATATATATATATATATATATATATATATATATATATATATATATTCTTGTTTGCCATTCACTCACAATAGCTACACATGTGCACAGCTGTATTGATTCATAATTTACCAAAACAAATACGTGCAACGTAGTTATGATTGTGAGTACACATTCTATGTGAGTGGAGAGCAATTTTTTGGCCTAAAAAAAATGTAAAGTTCAAGGTTGATATTGAGGTTTTTCATATCACAAGTGAAGTTTTCTCTGATGTATCCACATTCGAGGCTGGTGTGGTAATTTCCGTTGCGTGAGAAGCGAATCGAATACTGTTATCAGACTCATACGAAAACTTGTGACGTATGATGTGTAAGGTTAATAATTGTTAACGAATTATATTTTGATACAATCTATCTTTATATACTTATATATTCATTTTTATATCATTTCTTCATCTCACAACTTCTACGTTATGTGCATTTTGCAACACCCAAACACAATACAGAACAATACATATTTCACATACATTACATTTTTACACGGAATTATTGAAATATAGTACTGTGTTGGGCTAATTACTACGTTGTATTCGTATTACCTTCTATCGATATTGAATGGAGTAAAGTAGAAGCCCGCATAAGAATGATTCTTGTGTGCAGGCTGACTAAAATTGAAAGAAAAACATTGGATTAATTCCCATCATTTTGTAACTCATTCATCATGAGTCAATAGAATAAAAATTCAAGGTATACAATATTCTCTATCCGATTTCCTCACAAGCTGTGCACACAGAATCTATCTTTGAGTAATTTCAAAGAATTAAAAACGTTCATATATCCAACTATCACAATTTATCGAATTGAAATCTTCTTACATTTTGTTGTGGTAGTAATTGCATTGAACTTTTCAATGGAATATGACAAAAGATCAAATTTATAATGATGACAATATCCAAGAGGAAATTTTGTGGAATATTTTCAACAAATTGGTTCAAAAGACCCATATTTGAATTTCATCAAGAAAATATTCGGGTTACTGATTGGTTTGTTTGACCGTGTATTATTGGTGATGCTGTATCTCTCACTCTTCGTATTGTATGTTTAGGTATGTATTGAATTTATGTATTTACGTATGTATGGTAAGGCTTTCCCAGTCTCCATAGGGAAAAATGAGCCCACCTGGATGATTATTTTTGAACGTATTGTGAATTTTCATTACAGCCTATCGACAATATTTTTGAAGGTAATTCTCTGAATGGTGGAGTTTCACAACAATACGTTCATCTGGAAAGCCACCACTATTGTTAGTTGACACTGAAAATGGCCACGAAACATGTATCTCGCGGTATATATATAATGTAATCACTCTTTTAAATATTCGATCATGTATGGTATATTGATGTGTTTGTGAAGCAACTGCATTTGACTTTATTTTTTTTTATTCGTGTTCTCACGAAGATTTCAGTACAATTTCGTAGACCCGCAAAGTCACAAAAAGTTGACTTGTCTGCGGGTCTACTAACACGTTATACATAAGAAAAACAAATTACAAATAATTATATCAAGTCTGAACACTTACGCACGTATATTTTGATAATAATGATGAAAATATCAATTTTAATAAAAAAGTAATCATAATGATAAGAATCCACATTTTGAAATTATGAACTATTTTCAGTTATTTGGAATATAATCTGAAAATCAACAGTTTAATCACATGTCCTTGACACACAAGATCAGGGAAATTCACGCTACGTTTTCACTGTGTTTAGATCTAACCGACTATTAATTGGTATCAAAACGGTTATGTGACACTATGGAATTGAATTCACCCGATAGGAGCAAATTAACTCAACCAATGTATCAATTTTCATTTTCATGACTTCATTTTTTATGGCCAGCTCTGTTGTATGTGGAGGGTTAACGTATTTTTTTAACCAGTTTCTCCTAAATTTTCTCCTCATTTCAAACTTTTTTCATTCAATATTTTATAGATACTATCTCAACATTGATACATTAATGAAGAAACAAGATGTTGGAACATTCTTGTGGATATGTTCTTCCCAGTTTGGTATGGTTACTCGTCGTTTGATGAAGTTAATATTGCTAGAAGTGGACATTATGTTATTATAGTGTATCAGCTGCCACTATATGACATCGCTAGTAACTACTATACCCATACTATGATTTTAATAATATCACCTGTATTAAGAACACCTGCGTACAGTACATAATCATTATATGATACACAAATAATGGATAGTTTATCAAATTAAGTTCACCGTTCGTATTAGGTTGGAAGTAATAGGGCATGGAACAGTTGGTGGATAATCATATGCGCTATGGATTCTACAAAATTATAGTTTGAAATGTTCTCATGAACAGAATGTATTCAACAAATATAATTTTTATACTATCTATCTCATCATCATGTACCATATGATTAGAGTGTTTGAAAAATTAGAAGTTGTGACGTGAACACTGAGCTGCTGGATGCTTGCAAGTGCCTCTATTCCCAGAGGCGGGTATCAAAGATGGAAAGAAAGAGTACTAATAAGACCCGGAAGAAAGGTGTTGTCAAGACATTTCCTTCGAAAATGGTAGTGAAAAGAATCAGATAAAAAAAGAATTTGGAAGAAATTGGAGGTAAATATCATGAGAAGCCACTCTCGAGGAGAGAGGTGACGGTATGAGA
Organism: Brachyptera risi; assembly: GCA_964007535.1. Lineage (NCBI taxonomy): Eukaryota > Metazoa > Arthropoda > Insecta > Plecoptera > Taeniopterygidae > Brachyptera > Brachyptera risi. Next base: position 30,203,774 of record OZ023331.1, on the reverse strand, counting down.
GCGGAGAGAATGGTTAAAAAGCCAAGGGAAAATGGTATATGTTTGTGAAAAACAAGAATTGGCTGGGATGAAAAGAGGAAATGAGAAATAAGTGTGAGACGATAGATGGGAATATAAAAAGATATGGAAGGAATTGGTACGAAGAGAAACAGGTTGTATAACAAAAACAAGATCTCGGTGAATTTTTTTTTTTCTTAATAACATCGAAACTTGATACAAAATCATTGTTCCCCAATTAAGGCTATGGATGAAAGATAGGATCGTTTGGACGGGGCATCACAAAGGCGATCTTACCACCAAAAAAAAAAAAAAAATTGGGGAGTGAAATGACACAAATTACACAAAATTGTATGAAGATTCCAGGAGATACTTCTCACACAGAAATCTTTACCTCGACCTATAAAATTACTTGATATGAATTGCTGAAATCCATTCAAACCAGTCTATTGTTTGAAATAAAATTACGCCAGTAGAACATTTTTTTGAATGCAAATTGCAATTGTGAGTACTTAAAAAATTGCAAATGAAACACACTCACACTGCACATCCAACGTTGGAGACAAACTAAATCAAAATTATATTTGAAGTGGGCGTATTAAATTGAATCACTGAAACACTGACCGAACTTTTGGTCCGAACTGTTCTATCTCAATTTGACAAACATGCTCCACAATTTCTCTACACAATCAGTTGGTTGATCGTCAACTACAAAGCGTACCTGTTTTAACGAGATTCGTTGTTTAAAACATCAGCACGTCACTCGAATACCAGGAGGCCAATTAAAATGCTCTCTTTCAATGCAGGCAGAGAGAGAGAGAGAGAGAGAGAGAGAGAGAGAGAGAGAGAGAGAGAAAGAAAGAGAGATAGAGGAAGAAGGAGAGAAAGAGAAGAAAGAAAGAAGGGAGAGTAACAGAGAAAAATTGTGTGAGAGAGAGGATAGAGATGCGGATCTAGATTGTGATGCAGAGATAGTGGCCGCGAGAGAAAAGAGAGTGTGAAATATGAAAAAAAAAACGAGAGAGGACGAGACGACAAGGGGACTTGTAGAGAGCGATGAGTGAGAGAAAGAGGTAAAGTAGGTTGAGAGAGTACATAGAGTGAGAGAAGAAGGTAGAAAACATTGGGAAAGTGGGAAAGCGGTATGAATAGCGAGTTCGAATGCCGTGCTTAAAATGTGTGAAGTCGATAATAATCAAAATGTTCAACGCATACTACTACTCCCATTCAGTCGGAAGAAGAATAAAAATGAAATGCGCAAAGAAAACCCCAGCGCTCCTATTAAAAATGTGACGAATACAAATTGAGTTTGAATGTGAAAAGTCTGATGGCTGGAGCTAACAGCAGCGTTTTTACAAGTACCAACGTAGAGAGCAATTTCATTCGAATCTATGGTGAAGTGTTGCATGGTTGCAAACTAGGAACTTTTTTTTCATTGACTCTCATTGAATTATTTGAAAATACGATCGCCCATATTTGTTGGACTTCATCTCTTGGATGGAAAAATATACCATATTTCATTATATTTCATGTAGGTCTTCATTGCGAACATTGGAACCATCATGAAATGAAATCATTAAATGGCGTAACTCTTTCTCGCATCCTAAGCACCATGATATTTTGTACCGGTATGTAATGGTGTTTGAGTCGTTTAGTGTTCAATCCATAGTCGAAATAATTGTGGAAACTTCATATTTGATTATCAAAAAACATGTGGAATATTTGAAAAAAAACGTATTCTCAACGACTCATTTTGTGACTCCGGTTGCAAGCAAATCGATGTGTGATATTTTCGATGTCTCCACATATATCAATTATATGGATCAAGTGGAGGAAATGAATATGGTAAAGTACAACTACAAAGTGATGCACACGGTGACGGGGTTATATTGATGGAGGAGTCGAAACAAGGGACACAGATCTGATTACTACTTCATAAGACTTCACTTTTCTCGACGAGTCGAAGAAACAGCACCTAACTCAAGAAAAAAGAAACAATTCTATACTTTATCGACGTAACTACCGACCTCGACGAGAACGTGCTTGCCCTATACCCGTATATATAACAACACCCAGTTGGATCCTATTATGATAATGCATAAAACTGACGTAGTGTTCTTGACAAAGTACACTCTCTATATTCTCTGGATATACCTTGTGAAATAGGAGTACAGGGAATACAGAATGTGTACACAAAAAAAAAACGGTATTGCGAAAACTCACATGAGCTAGTGACAATTGAACTTTTCTTTGAGATGAATATTTGACAGGAAAAAACTATCAAACACACACGTGTCATTTGGGGAAATTATATGTTAGTTTCGCGGAATGATATATACGAAATAAGTCTCTTTGTGTTAGAATGAAGCAACAATCACACCAAAAATCAACAAAACTGTGCGTACTCGTTTGTATATATCATGTCAGGAAATAAGCTGTTTAAATGATCTGAAAGTCATTTAAATTTGTATTCGAATATATAACTATCGGTACTAGGCAAACGCGTTATGTGTTTCCGCGTTGATGGATGAGCTGGAACAATATATCAACATATTTTTGGATTTGGATATGTCCACCTTGAGATCCAAACAAATAGGTCACTGCCCTCCTATTTCCATATTGATTCTATGATAGTGAAGGAGGCTTTGGTTCAATCGTTTTAATCAAATGGTTACACCTGTTGCTTGGATTTAATTGGTAGCTCAATAGCTTTGAGTGATTTGAAAAAATAAAATTATATTTTTTTTACATTGAAATAGCTGATCTGATTTGACTGAAAATTCGAAATGATGTGTATAATCTTTATATTAAAATTCTCTGATAATTTGAATTCTTTCGAAGGAAATATTTATCACGATTTTTTTCCTCTGAGTTATTCCCATGGGAATTTTGAAAACTTGAAACGAGTTTTCTCCGAAGTGGTTCAACCGATTGCGCCTCAAAACTATTCAGTATCAAATTAGATAAGAACTATTGTTTATGCCAAGTTTCGATTGATTTCGAATATTTATTTGACCTGCAGAGAGCGAACAAGAAGAAAAAAAAAACTTCTTCTCGGGTATGGTGAAATTGAGTCTTCGCTTCACTCATCCAATTATACATATATATATATATATACATATATATATATATATATATATATATATATATATATATATATATATATATATATATATATATTAATATATATATATATATATATATATATATATATATATATATATATATATATATAAATATATATATATATATATATATATATATATATATATATATTTATATATATATATATATATATATACATATATATATATATATATATATATATATATATATATATATATATATATATTTATATAGGCCTATATGTATATCAAATCATAAACTCACTTCATAGACGATATACTACCAGGGAATATCACACAATGGTGGAAAAATGTACCCCCACTATTGTATCCTCTTCAACCCTTCTCACCTGTTACATCTGTACAGCATGCACAGTCTATGCAAAATGCCAGATAGCGCTAAATGCAGGCTGGATTGTGCTGCTATCGATAGGTCACCAGAGATGTTTCCTCTGTGGCAAGCATAGGTACTACTTGCAAACGTAGGCGAGGGCCGGTGTTGGAGGTGTGAGGAGGATGTTTTTTCAGCTCTAAGAGTGAGCTGTCTCTTTTGTCTATGCTCAAAGTATTGTATGACTGTGTTAGTCAGTCATTTCTGATTCTCCACAAGAGGATTATGTTCAGGTATACTGATTTTTCAGTTGAACCTCAACTGATGTACACAAATTTGTATACCGTACCAAGTATTGAATTCCTATTTAAGATATGAAGAAAAACTCGATGGTTTCGTCAATTATCAGATGTAATTTGAAACGTCACCAACTTCAATATTGGACTAATAGCTACTTAACATCGATATTACGTCAGATAAACTTGAAGTTCCATAGTACCAGAAATTCAGATTGAAAATTTGAATCGAATTTTTACTACTATCCTTCCCTTTTCACTCCTCGGGAAACTGTTAGAAGTGGTTCCACGTATTGTGGTGGTACTATTAATCGAAAATCGATTATTCAAATTTGAGGTTTCATAAAAAAATATTGGAACACGAGGGATGTAGAGCTTCTGGGGTGAGATAAGAGATGGAATTGGTTAAATCTAGAATTACCCCAAACTCACATCCCTGAGGACGAACCATTTCTTCGAGTACTTTTTTGTTCACTTGACATTTTACGATAGAGAACTTTCTCCCATTATAAGTGAACTGATTTTGTCAATTTTCTTGGTATTGCTCTGAAATCTGAATCAATGACCAGGGTATGGTATTTTTATTTTCATACGGTACATCCACAAACGGCCATAATATTTGAAGGTGGGGATAAATTATGTTTTAAAAAGGCTAAGACCATGCTCCATTGCGAGAATCGAACCCATGGTCAACTTCGTTTTTTAACGCTTATATTCAGCTAACTGGGTCAAATCGATGAATTACCTATTACATCTCATCAATGCATTCACCATCAAAATTGACATGTTATGATTTATTTTTTGATGAATGAATTATAGCACTATCAATTATTCTACTCTATGTAATTGTGTGACCCTTCAGACGAACCCACTTTTAATCCTTGACCTTATTCGGAAAACGATGATTTGGAATTTGGTTTCGAGAACAATGTAGGGGCACATTCCACCTACCAAAAACGAGCAGAAATACCCGGACATCAGACGAGCGAACAGAAGCAGCACTTCAGCCAACCGACAGCGCGCGAACCAATGACAACGTTAAGATCGTGATTCTCGTTGCTCATTCTTCGTCGGACATTCCCCCATATAGGAATGATCGGAGAGAGCGGGAGCTATTCGATTCAAGTACCTCCAAGCCACAAGAATGACTCCAGAAGATGGCAGACAGTTTTACGCCGGAACGTCGAGTGACAGGGTTCTTTTCAGAGTAGCCCACGCTCATCCCAGAAGAGCAAATTTCCGCAAAGCCAGTATCACGATCAACCACTAGCTCTCAAAACTCCAGATATCAGATATATATTCATATATATATATACATATATATATATATGAATATATATATATATATATATATATATATATATATATATATATATATATATATA